>CM035132.1:34075688-34675688 GCA_020205605.1 Panax ginseng
CACCCTTATTTTATTTTATTTTTCTTTCTGGATTTTGGCATTTAATTTATCTCTTTTTTTGGACAGACAGCTTTCCTTGCTAGCCGTTTCTTTTCTTGTACTTCTTCATCAGATGATCAGCCAATTTCACAGGTTTCTCTCTTTTTTTTAACTATTATTATTATTTAAATCATGTGTATGTGAACCATAATAATTAGAACATTCGACTGATACTACAGATGCACGTCGCTAATGTGAATAGCGTAAATTTAAGCATAAGCTTGTGTAAAAACTCTTTGAAGTTGACCATATTTGATGTAAATTTATGTGTGTAAATTCATGTAAATTTTTATTATATTGGTTATAGAAAATATTGTATTAAATAATGTAATAAAAAAGTATAAAACTTATGATTAATGCAACATTTTCTAAAACCAAAGAACTTATCAATGCAATATTTTTTTAATATTACGGTGAAATCGGTGTCAATTTCATATTTTTTTGCTTATTATGAGATCAGTTTTGAACCAATTTAAGCATTAATTACTCTATTTTATTTCTTAGATATTGATGTCTGGCTGTTCATCTGTGCAGGTTAGAACCAACCGCCGCTCAATCCCAAAGATACGAACCTCTCAAGTAGCGCCACCTCAACAATGCCTAACCGGAATGATAGATCTAATTACAGAGACGGGGACTGAACGGGGGATGCTGGTTTCACACAACAACATAGGGAAGGAACTTGTGATCAGCAATTTAGCACCAAACCCTTCTAATCATAACCAGCCGCTTGTTATGCAGCTTGATCCTTGGATCAGCCCATACAGGTTAATTGCTTTATCAACTTATATATATATTTAATTATCACTACTAATGAATATTCCTTTAAACTTTATTTGTTCTAGGTTGAAAGTACAGTCTATTAAAAAAAAATTTGATCTTCAAATTATCCATCTTAATTATTATATTATCATTTTTTTTTGTTTTATTTAATCTCCTAATTTTTTCCTAAAATAATAAAATAGAGGAAAGAAAGGAAGGGAAAAGGGGACATATTTATGAAGAAGTTAAATTTAGAGGGGCAAAAAAAATTTAAACTATTACTACTATAAAAAAAACTAAACATACAGTGTATAATGTATTCAAAAATTGTCGCTCTCTAACTCGTTAATTAAGTTTCAACTCTTCATTTCAATCTTTAGCCAAAAAATTTCGCTCCTAGATCCGCCCCTGGTTATGATACTTGTGTGTTATTGTGATTTTGCTTGATGTCAGCATGTAGGGGAGGAATCATATGAATGAATTAAGCAATATGTTGACATGCAAAGGTTTTTGTTAAGAAGTGTTGATCTTGTTTTACGCAATTGGGATATGTTTAAGGTTTTGTTTTTATTGTATATAATACAACTATGTTGTGGCCCTTTCCAAATTTTTAGATTTCTCACAATTGTACTACATTGGTTATTAATAAAATTTATATTTTTGATTATAAAAAAATAAAAGGAAGGCAAAGTAATGCATGATTATGATTAACTGCTATATACATGCATGCAGTTCCAGGGTTCGCAAGAGTATATTTAATGAGCTAATTGGTAAAGGAAAAGAAAAGCATATTGCTTATGAAGCACCACCTTCAGCAGCAGCTAGGACATCCAAATTTCCTATTCAAAGTTTCCCAGCTACGCCATCCCACCAAAATTCAGCAGAGGATGCTCTACAAGCCCTATTTCCACAACCTCATATCCCATTGCAGGTACTGTATCATAACTAGTACGGGTTGTGTTATAAAATTATTGTATTATTTATATTTTTTAAATTATTTTATTTTAATATATTAATTATAACAATAATAGATTAATATTATGAAAGATAATTTTTATTCAAAAAATTTCTTACTAAAATATATTATTTAACTAATAATATATAATTAATTATTGATAAAAAAATTAAATACACTTAAAATCTATAATAATAGTTCGTCTATTTATATAACATAAATGATATTATTCAACTTTAATTTAATAATCCATGCAACTTCAACATCTCTCGGTCAATGCAATTTTTTAAAAAAAGAATAGTCTATTTATCTGTATCTTATATAAAAATAAAATAATGGAGTTTTTGTACAATAAACTCCTCCGGCTGAAAACTAGTGGTAGGTGGTCTTGCAAAAATTGGAAGTGAATATTCGATAAAAACGATTGTTTAATTATACTATTAATTTTATTCATATATTCATCTATATATTTACGGAATAGTAAAATCTTATTAAATTCAAATAGTTATACTTAAGTAATTCAATACTAAAAAATATTATATTATCAAGAATTTGAATTTTAAAGAATACTAACTAATTTAATTAATATATGAGAATAAGAGATGATGATAAGTAGATAATTATATGATAGTAAAAATGTGATGAAAAAAATTTTGCAATAAAAAAAAGATGAAAAATAGTTACTTTTCTAAATTTTTGGTTTCTATTCTAGATTTTAGGGTTGGAGTAACATTCCTAGATTTGGGGTTAGTAGTAAAACTTTATTAAAAGTCAAACCGTAATACTTATGTGATTTAAAAATAAAAAATATTATATAACTAAATATTATTACTATCAATAATAATAATTTAAGTTTGTATATGTTATAATAATAATTTAAGTTTGTATATGTTTTATAAATTATTATTATTTTCAACAAACGTTGCACTATAATTAAGTTGATCCTTTAAATTTCTCTAATCTCTCTCTCTCTCTCTCTCACACACACACACACACACACACTATATATATATATATATATATATATATATATATATATATACACGACTCATTGTCTAAGAATAATCACCAGTAATTCAATCATTAATTCTATGAAGAAATCAGCATATAAATATGGTTTACTTTTCAATGAAAAATTAACCATATGGTTTTTTCACAAGGGCATGAATACTGACAATTACGGCAGACCATTTGATGTTGCTGAGCCACAGTTACCATCTACACTATGGAAACAGGGGGTACAATTATCTCAATTAGCATGATTTTACACTTCAAATATAAATAGAATTATCTTAATTAGCATGATTTAAGTATTTTTTAAATACAAAATTGATACAAACATGTGTTTAATTTTAGCTAATACTAAACTATATATCAAAATTGATACAAACATGTGTTTAATTCTTCTGTAATTAGTTTGTTTGATTATTCTTAATTTCATGCATAAATAAACAAATTCTGAAATTTAACCCCCCTCCACAGGGACAGAAAACTCCTATTGGAGATCGTGGCGCAGGTTTATCAAGCATGGAATACCAGCAGCTAGGATATTCGACAAGAACTCGAGGAGCTCTAGTTTCATCATCTAATAATACTATCCAGATGAAGGTAAGTACGTACTAATATATTTGGTCACACTAATTCCGATCCCTATAATTCAACCATTTTAATTTCTATCTATTTTGGCTTAAACATCTCAAAATTTTATGCAGCAATTTTGGAAGGCTAACCAATCACAGTCAATTACTTTCCACAATCAGCCACTGGTGGCAAGTCAGAGCTCACTTATGGTATGTTATTGCACCAAATTAGAATCTAATTAATTTGAATATGATATATGGTTAAGTTCTTAAACAAAATCAGAATCCAATATGATGGACTGTAAGGTATTATTTGATTGCATCTTAATGCATCTTAACAGCTCACTTCTTAATATATTTTAATAATTCACATCTTTGTATTAAGAGGTCATCTGAATAGTTAAGATAAAAATATGAGTCTAAACTATCCAGAGGACCAGTTAATACAAATATATGGACTCTTAAGATACTTTAAGACCTGGACTGTTAAGATACATTAAGATGTAATCAAACACAACTAACACTATTAAATACATAATCAAAGTCCAAATGGGTCAGGCTGCGAGTAAATACTCATTTCGGATGATATAAGTATATTTTTTACACAAAGTATAAGATAGAGGGAAGGAAGTAATTTTTTTCCTTCATATTTATCCTTAGTGGCCCACAATATTACATAAAGTGATGTGTCGTTTTATTCATTTAATTACACGGCTAAATGACATACATAACCCTTACTTTTTGTACCTTAAACCATTCTTTTGAGGACAAAGAAAATTGTAACTTAAGTCATTCTTTTTTAGTAGGGAGAGAGTACTAGTTAATACCCTTATGTTGATGTTAAAAGATTTGGCTTGAACTAGGTTTTAATTAGTTACCATGTGAAATTAAAGACACATTGTAGCTGTTAAGGTAACATGTGATCAGTTTATTAGCCTCACATCAGTCGGAAAAGGTTGGATCCAAGACTTATAAGCTAAAATTCATATGTTAAGCTGGGTTCAACATGGTCTTCTTTTGGTAGTTTGTTTAATAATAATATTCTTTCATGCATATATATATATACACGATTTCTGAAATTTAACCCTCCATGCACCATATATAGGGACAGAAAACACCTATTGGAATTCAAGGGGTAGGTTTATCAAACATGGGCCAGCTAAGAAATTCAGCAGGAACAGAAAAAATCTGAATCATTCATGCATGATGGTACACTACAAACATAAATTAAATCCGCGTACCAAAGGTTTAGGCACATAAATCTGAAGAGAGGATCGGAGGTTGAATCTCAGATTCATTAGTTGAAGCTAGCTTAGGGGTACGTAATTAAAATGGGATCAAGTACTATTATATACTGTTTTTTTTTTTTCCACTTTTCTTTCTTACATATGGTTTATGAATCTTATATACCCCTCTTCATCACAGGGAATAAATGCATGATCAGGTACCACATATATAGATTAGGCCATTTTCAATGATATATGAACTACGTACGATCTCTAACTTAATTAAATTTATTCCCTAGCTCATCTCTCTGCAAAAGTGAGAAATTTATTTGCCTTATTATTGACTCTTTTTCGGAATAATTGGCTTCAGTTCATGCATTTTGTACATTAAAATTTGGCGGTATATATTTTGCTTTTTCATCTATCGAGTTAAGGATGCCTCTTCATTTGGGGTTGATGACGTCTCACTTTTATCACCTCCAGCACTTGGCCTACAGGGGGTAATATCAGAAATTATTAACAGTGAATTTACATTACAAAAATATAATTAAAAAAATTCATCTTTAATTAGTTCGCTACGAAAATGAACACCCATTTTTCTATTTCAATATTTCTATTTAATTAATAACCTATACAGATCAACGCATTACTTAAAAAGTTATTGCTTCTTTAAATTGCAGCATGGTGGAATGATACATATGAATGAATTTAACTGTAACCAAGAGCAGCTGAATTCATTTTCTGGTGGTAATAACAACTTATTTAACAGTTTAGAAGCTCACCCACTTTCAAATCTTGATCATAGGTAATATATATCTTTAAGCTTCACTCCATGAGTTTATATATATATATATATATATATATATATATATATATATATATATTTGTCTTATATTATATGGGTGTTATCTGAATTGGATTCTTTTTCAGGACTGAACAAAATCAGATGCAGCCACCTCCTCTTGGATTTGTCTTTAACAATCCACCAGCCCCGTTAAAAATTGATCCACCACCACCAGCTTATCAGAACTCGTCCGTAGGCCCAGTCAGTGAAGTAAGTTGAGAGTTGCTCCCTTCGTTTCACATAAATAGAAGTCTTATTTTAAAAATTATACAAATGGGCTCTTTTTAAAAAATTAAGAACTTTTGACATGTACGTAGTACTTAAGTTATACTCCCTCTATGTTGCTTAATTTAAGGCGTTTTAGAGTTATGCATAAGTATTAAGGTAATAATTGCATAACATTAACTATAATATCAATTGTCTATACTACCCTTGTATTAGATGAAGAGATTGTTATTTATTGGACAGAAAATAATGAAATAATCAAAGTTATATTTAATACTTGAAGTAATATTAGAAACTAAACAATTAATGCTTACTTGAAATTCTCAAACAACTTATATTTAAGAACAAAAATATTTCTCTAAAACGACTTATATTAAAAAACGGAGGTAGTATATGTTATACTTGCAACTTTTTCACTTTTCTTTAAAATATCTTTGTCCAACTCTTTACACTCGGAAAACAGAACGAATATGAAAAAGCAAATAAATTAATATTTATGCTTTAAATTTCAGGGTTAGGGGCCCCTAATTCCACCGGTGTGTAACACATTGACAAACTTTAAATATATTGTATCGAACCGGAATACCCCACCGGATTCCGTGTAGCCTAATAGATTACCTAACTTACACGACAAAGCCCTAATCTATTTCTCTCTCTCTCTCTCTCTCTCTCTCTCTCTCTCTATATATATATATATATATATATATATATATATATATATATATATTTCTCTGTCAGGTTAATGGTTTAGTTGCGAACCCATCTTGGACGGAAGGAATGCAAGATGCAGAGTTATGGGAATGGGAAGAGTTGCTCGCACAAGTTGGACAACCGAGCGGCCATTTTCCCTAGATCAGCATATACCTCATTTTGTGACGATGGCACAAAAAGTTAATTTCTTGGCAAAAAAAATACTACTTTATTGAATCACATATTATCTCAAAAATCTAATTCGGATTCTTAATGCTTAAATACGTTTTATTCACATGTATGAAATTAAATGATGGATGCTGCTATATTAATTAATTTTATTTTTTTTCCTGTTTATCGTCCGGAAGGGGCACACTGATAAAATTTTACATAGTTAGTAGGCATCTAAGACGTACAATTTGATGATTATATAATCTCGTGATTTCTCAGATACCCGATTTTCTGGTAGTGTCACGATCTTGTGGTGGGCATGTCTGGATTTTTCAAGGGAGGATTTGAGTTATAGATGATGGAAATAGGCCTAACTAGTGGTCTGTTTGGTATTTGTAGTAATATATATATATATATATATATATATATATATATGGGAAATAATCCATGAAAAACGTTAGTTATGCAGACCAAGCTTTTCAACCGATCATTATCCTACTGCTCAAAATTAGAGTGAATGGCTGAGATGAAGACCCAGTCGCTAGAGTAGCCGCCAACATAAAAAAATTTGACTTAATTACTGATTATCTTTATACATATTATTTATTAATCAGTAAAATAAAATAATAAAAATTATAAGGATAATCAGTAATTATCTTTATACTTATCCTTATACTTATTAACAAAATAAGTATGTATAAGAATGTGGGCCCAAGTGTAAAATTAGGGTTCACATGACCTAATTGAATTAAATGCGCAATTAGGGTTCCACGGCCTCATTAAATGTACAAATTAGGGTTTGCATAACCTAATGAAATGAAGACGGAAAAAGTCGAAAATAAATGTGTTAGACTCAGAGAAGCCTCCACGTCCCCCGAGGCGTAAGACTGTGGAGGCGGCTCGATTTGGGAATCGATTGATGGATTGGATTGGTGCTGTAAGGATGTAAGGCAATATGGGCATTATTCTAATGACTAAAGGGCATTTCTGGAATTTCCCTGAAAGCATGTGCCTTGCACATGACTACTTTCTAGAAAATCCTATAAATACCCTTTCCATTCCATTGGAAAGGGGACGACTCTTGATACTTAAGACTTTGACTCTTAGAAGATCAAAGGGACCCTTTTGGTGACTTAAAGGCTTGGAGATTCTACCTAAAAGCACTAAAGGGGTTTGAACATTCTCTTAACTCAAAGGACTCAAGAAGGCTCTTGGAATCCCTGCTACCCTAACACGATTTCCGGATTCTAGGGGTTCTCGCATCGCAGCGTCGTTAGAGTAATCGCCCACCTATCGCTCTCCCCCTCTTCAATCAACCAATCAATTCCGTGTTTCTTTGTGGATTTCTCCTCCTCACCCAACACGAAATCTAACTCTAAAGAAGGTACGATTTCCTTGCCCACATTTATTTGGCGACTCTGCTGGGGAGGTGTAGAATTCATGAAGGGTATGCCCACAACTCGAAGTGGGAGAACTACAGGAAGAGCTGTTTCACCAACAAATAACATTACCTCACCGGAGCCAGTTCAAAGGCAAGTAACTCAAGCATTCAAAGGCGAGCACTCGATTTTGACCAACCACTTATCAAGACGCTTGTAAGGGAGTTCGACATCACCACATATGGCCAATCAACAACAAAGCAATGCAGAAGGCAAGGCGAGGATACAGGTGGAGACCAGATTTAATGTTGTACAACCGGAGATGCTCAAGGCATCAAGGAAGCACGAAAAAGGACAAAAGATGATTATGGCCATGATGCTGGAGATCGCAGAAGAAGCGAGGAGATGGGAACTTTCGCCATCGGTTGATGCGCATCCTCACCTTCAAGGCCATGTTCCTGTGCAATTCGCGGGAGAACAAGCGGAGTAGAGGACAACAAAATGGCAAAGAACAACAAAGAGAGAACCAAGTTGTACCTCCATCGACGGAAAGTCAATTAATTCCAATAATCGACTTGGAGGCCCAGAATAGTGGTGACATGCCCTAGCCTAGGTTGGAAGCAAGCCAACCTCAGACAAACATCAACCCAACTGCTCTCCCATCAATTTCACAGGTGCAAATGCCAACCATTCCAGGCAATGTCCAGCGAGTGAGCCAACAATTTCCACCAGTGTTAGCTGTGCATGACGCAAGTGTGCATCAACCAATCTCTCTACCATACACATCGCCGATGCAACAGTATATCACAACACCCCAGAGAGTTCACGCTACAAGCCAGTACATGACGAAGGATGATATGATCGACGTGATCAATCAACTGCGCAGACAAACATCCTGACCCTCGGAGTTGGACTTTACTCCTCCTTACCCTAATTACACATTCGGAGGCAACCTTACCCAATCGGGGTATATTGAAAGCATCCCCACGCTTTCAAAAATACGGTGGGGAGAAAGGAAATGTTAGGGAACATATTGCCAGGTTTGTAGAGTCAATGTCTCCGTGGCTCGGATATGATGAAGTGAACAACTTCATACATACCACCGATGCATCAACCAATCTCTCTACCATACACACCGTCGATGTAGCAGTATATCACAACACCCCAGAGAGTTCATGCTATGGCCAAGATGCGACGGAAGGATGATATGATCGACGTGATCAATCAATCACAGCAGACGGACATCCCGACCCTCGGAGTTGGACTTTACTCCTCCTTACCCGGCACACATTCAGAGGCAACCTTACCCAACGGGGTATATTGAGCATCCCCCACAGTTTCTAAAATACAGCGGGGAGAAAAGAAATGCTAGGGAACATATTGCCAGGTTTGTAGAGTCAATGTCTCCGTGGCTCGGATATGATGAAGTGAACAACCACAACTTATTGATGCGGGAATTCAATAAGACTTTGACGGATAGTGCCTTTAATTGGTACTACAATTTGGAGAAGGGGTCAGTCCATGATTGGGATGACCTAAAATTATAATTTTTTAAGAAATTTTTCTTCGTGCAGAAACAGGTAACCATTGTGGAGCTCATGCGGTTTAAGCAGAAACCGAATGAGGAGTTGTCAGATTATGTTGACAGGTTCAGGGCCCAGACACAGAAGTGTGCAGAGCCGATTGAAGAAAAGAACTTAGTCAGCATTTGCAACAATGGTGCCTTAGATGCTTTCAAGCCCCACCTCATCACCAAGGCTTGTGATTCCTTCGCGACTCTATCATCTTTTGCACAAGACTTGGGAGGAATCATGACATTGCCCACTAACCATGCGACGGTTACATGGAAGGGCAAGAGGACATCATCTGTGGCTTTGGCTGACTCTCAATCAAAACCACAAGGGGGCAAGAGGGAGAAACATGAAAAGACTTTTGATCGAAGCAGAGGAAAGCCTGGAGACAAATATGCAAGAAAGCCAGTCCCGGAGGCTATCACATGTAGTGAGAAAGCATTGAGGGTCTCAGAGGAACAATGGGTTGAACATGGGGTGGTGAAACCCCCAAGGCCTAGATTTCCAGTGACGGAAGAAATGAAGAGAAGACCAGACTTCTGTGTATTCCACCAATACGCAGGACACTCAACTATGGACTGTTATAGCCTGGGGAGGATATTCCACGAGAAGCTGGAAAATGGGGAGATTGAACTTAGAAAGGAAAGTAGCGTTTATGACAAGTCGTTGCCAAACCATAAGGGGAAGGAAACGTGCAACATTGTTATTCACAGCACAAGCCCAGAAGTGGAGATGATGATGGAAGAAAAGGAGGAGTGTGATCCAGGCCTGCAGGTGATGGCATTGATGAACGGAGCCAAGTTCAGAAATTTTTTCGATCAGATAGGATTGGCCAAGGAAGCAAGGATTGAGGCAACCAGGGCAATTATCAAGGCTGCCGAGACGCAGGAGACTTGCATGGCAATAAGTAAAGGATTTGTGAAGACGATGGAGGAAGAAAAAAAAAAGATATCTTTCTCTAAAGCTGATAGAGAGATAAGATACCAAGACAACAAAGTCATTGTATGTGATGAAGATGAATCAATGGCATCGAGGTGTGGAGGGCGTTCATTGACAATGGAGCGTCTGTAAATATTATGCCCTACACCGTGTTTAAACGGTTAGGCCTACCAGAGAAGAAGATTGTGAAGGAACAAACAAATATTATAGGATTCGCCAACCAAAGCACAAGAACCTTGGGCCACATCAAGGTGGACATGCAAGTAGGGAAGATTCGAGGACCTGTAATGTTCCATCTTGCCGAGGTGGATGCATCATATCATGTCTTGCTAGGAAGGGCTTGGCAAAATGACTACGGGGTGGTACCCTCGGTATTTCATCAATGCTTGAAGGCTATCTGGAAAGGGAGAGAAGTGAAGGTACCAGCAACTCGAAATCCCTTTAGACCAGAGGAGGCACACATCACTGAAGCAACTTTCTTTGATGATGTTGCTGAAGAGGGAGAGAACCAGATTGCAAGACCTGATTCCCTAAGACTAGCAAGCTGGGAGGAAGTGCAGGAAGATAGGTTCGTGCCTGCAGAAAAAGAGAAGAAGAAAACCTCAGAACACAGAGAATGTTCCAAAAATAAGAAGCCAGTGGTAGTAGACCTAGAGAAAGAAGGAAGAGAAGAAAAGAAAAGGCCAGCAGACCCTGAAGATGCCAGAAATATAATAAATGCCAAACGGATGGCACAATCTAACGATGGCCAGAAGACAAAATAGGAGAGGGTTGTTAAACTCGACGGGAAGGTGGTATTTCGATTGTGACGTTGCAAGGGGGAAGAGCCCAAGGAAACATGTAAACCCAATGGCTCAGGATGTGTCCCCCACTCCAGCAATAATGAAGAAGGAGGAGTTGTACAACAGAAGGTAGAACCAGCTCCGGAATGCTTCGAGGATAGACCAAAACCTCAACAAAATGAATTAGAGGAAGTTGATTTGGCAACAGAGGGAGGAATGCCAAGACCAACTTATGTCAACAAGGAGTTGGATGCTAACCAGAAAGAGGAGCTTGTACAATTATTGCGAGAGTATAGGGATGTCTTTGCCTGGAATTACGATGAGATGCCCGAAATTGACAAGGATCTTGTGAAACACAATCTAAACATAAGCCCGGGAATGAAGCCAATGAAGCAAGCACCTCGCAACTATGCACCCGAAGTTGAAACTCAAATAAAGGAAGAGATCAAGAAGTTGCTGGAAGTAGGGTTCATCAATCTAATTCAACATCCAACATGGCTATCCAACATTGTACCGGTAAAGAAATCAAATGGACAACTACGAATATGTGTGGATTTCAGAGACTTGAACAAGGCATGCCCAAAGGACATGTACCCGTTACCCAACATAGACACTTTGGTAGATGCAACGGCTAATCATGAAATGATGTCATTCATGGACGGGTTTGTAGGTTACAATCAGATAAAGATGTCCGTAGAAGATGCAGAGTTAACAGCCTTTTGTACCCCATTTGGGAACTTCTACTATGTAGTTATGCCATTCGGGTTGAAGAATGCGGGGGCAACTTATCAAAAGGCAATGCACGCCATATTTCATAACATGATTCATGATATATTGGAGGACTACGTGGACGACATAGTAGTGAAATCCAAGAAGGCGATAACTCATGTTGAGGACCTGAGAAAAGTGTTTGAGAGGTGCCGAAGGTATAAGTTGAGGATGAATCCGAAGAAGTGCGCCTTTGGGATGACAGATGGAAAATTCTTGGGCTTCTTGGTGCACAATAGAGGCTTAAAGGTAGACCCAAGAAAGGCGAAAGCAATCACAGAGATGCCCCCACCAAAAACACAGAAATAGTTGAAGAGCTTCCGAGGGAAAGTTTCATACATGAGGAGATTCATGCCAGCATTAGCCAAAGTCACAGAACCTTTTGGCAAATTGCTAAAAGGAAAGGCACAATGGGACTGGGGGCAAGACCAACAACAGGCCTTTGAGAAGGTGAAAAGAATTTTGGCTTCAGCACAAACGATAGTGGTGCTGCAAAGAGGAATGTCATTACAGTTGTACATTACATCTACCAAGAAGTCTATAGGTGGATTGATCACGCAGGAGGTGGATGGAGAAGAAAAACCTATGTATTACATTAGCCGGATAATCAGAGGACCGGAAACTAGGTATTCACAGGTGGAGAGGCATTGCCTAGCATTGGTATTCATTGCGCAGAAAATGAGGCATTATTTATTAGCACGACGCTCTAACCAACTGAGCTAATAGGCCAGCACAGAAAAGAAATCGTACCTTGCTAGGGAAATCGTACCTTGCTAGGGTTAGGGTTTCATGTTGGCTGAGGAGGAGAGAAATCCACGAAGAGTACGTAATTGATTGGTTGATTGAAGAGGGGAGAACGACAGGTGGGCGATAATTCCAACGAAGCGTGGCAGAACTCCTAGAATCCGGGAACCGTGTTAAGGTAGCAGGGATTCCAAGAGCTTTCTTGAGTCCTTCGAGTTGAGAGTATGTCCAAACCCCTTTAGTGCTTTTAGGTAGAATCTCCAAGCCTTTAAGTCACCAAAAGGGTCCCTTTGATCTTCTAAGAGTCCAAGTCTTGAGTATCAAGAGCCGTCCCCTTTCCAATGGAATGGAAGGGGTATTTATAGGGTTTTCTAGAAAGTAGTCATGTGCAAGGCACATGCTTTCAGGAAAATTCCAGAAATACCCTTTAGTCATTAGAATAATGCCCATATTGCCCTGTCCTTCTAGTCACCAATCCAATCCCTCAATCAATTCCCAACTCGAGCTGCCTCCACGAGTCTTCTGCCTCGAGACACGTGGAGGCTTCTCCTGGGTCTAGCACATTTATTTCTGAATTTTTTGTCTTCATTCCATTAGGTTATGCGAACCCTAATTTGCACATTTAATGAGGCCGTGGACCCTAATTGCGCATTTAATTCAATTAGGTCATGTGAACCCTAATTTTACACTTGGACCCACATTTGCCCCCTGCGCGAGAGTCGCATTTCCAAATAGATGATCGTGCAAGAAAACTGCAAGCCTTTGAACGATTTTGCGGGACTTCACTTTACAGATCTTGAAGACAATGGTCCTAGAAGAGGGAACCCCTAGGAAGCCAAACCGTTAGAGTTAAACTCTAGGAAGGCAAGACCTAACAAGGCTCTTCTTTGGACATATTGAAAACTCTTCTGAAATTTTTCTGTATCTTGTCCAATCTTCGTTTCCTTGAAACAGAATCAAGATAAACTAAATTATATATTAACAAATAAAATCTTATTTTATTTTTAAAAATCAAATCCTTTCAAAAAATTTGGAAATAAAATCAAAACATTCCTATTACAAAAATAATAATAATAATTTATTTTTATATCATTATATCATTCCCTGCTATTACGATTAGGATTTTATCGTTCATTGCTACGTAAGAATGCATGCTTGAACTTTCTGTGAATGTTAGTATTATTATTTTAATAATTAATATATAATACTCTCCCAGCCCGTCACGTGGACAGCCAAAGATTATACAGTATATTGTTCTGAAATAATTAGATGGGAGTTCACATGTAGATTTTAATCGCTGATTTCTTGTTTGTCATATCTCTTAGTCTCAGACAATACTAGCAGTAGCCAGTAGTACATGAAATTAATTAATTAATTAAAATAAAATAAATAAATAAAAGGGGGAAGGGAAGGATGATTGAAATTGAATTTGTAAAGGGTATACTCTCTCTGTCCGTAAATATATGTAGTTTTTTTTTTTTTTTTTTTTTTTAATGTTGGCCGAACCCTATACAAAATGGGTAATTATTTTATTTTTTTTGAATGTTGGCTGAAACCTATAAAGAGGTGTCGAATCCTATGTATTTTTTTTTTTTGAAAATAATAAAAAATTTTATTTTATTATTTTTCGAAAAAAATAAAATAAAATCTTTTTTTTAAAAAAAAATAAAAATAAAACATTTATTTATCTTATTTTTGGGAGGTAAGGATTTGATATCCACGACCACGTCTTGCATCCCAAATTGCAGTAGGAAATGCTACAGGTCAGATCTTGTACCAAAATGCTAGCCAAATCTTTAAGTAAATGTTACAGGTCCTTGTACCATTTTGGGAGGTAAGGAAGTAAATGCTAGCCACGTCTTGTACCAAAATGCTACAGGTCTAAAAGACCTGTCCCTCGTTAGCCAATAGCAAGACTTGTCCTTCATTAGCCAATAAAATGCTACAGGTGCTACAGCTCATAGATTTTTCCAACAGCAACTCAGCAAGACATGTCCATGCACGTTAGACAAATCTTTTTTTTTCTTGCATCCAAAAATGCTAGGTGCTGCTTCTTTATTTGGTTGCAACAGGATTGTATAGGTTATTAGCAGCTCACGCGGAACCCTCTTGACTCATGCCGAACCCTTCTAATTATATAGGCTATTATTATATAAAATTCTTCCCTTGCCAAACCTTTTTGACTCACGTTTTTTTTTTTTACTGCAGATCAAGAAGAATAATAACTGTCTTCTCTTAAAGAAGGAACCCAAGAATCCTTTTATAATCACCCATATTGACCATCAACAATCAATTCTCTTGGGGGCAGAAATCACCTCATTTGCACTGACAAATTCAAGACCTGGTATTTTTTTATTTATTTTTTCAATAGAACCAAGAGAAATTGATTATAATCGTCCTCTAATTCATATTTCGTTTCGATTGTTGAATGTGATTTGCTTCCAAGAAAAATCCTTGTTCACTTCGCCATTAAAGGTCAATTATAGTAATAATCTTTGGAGCAAGACAAGAAACAGAGGGTTGTCAATACTCCCATATCCATAATCGAGTTATTTGAAGTGACTCATCTGAAATAAGGTCTTCCTCTTACACATATATACATAACACGGGTACATAGCTCCTCTCTCAAACCAATACGTTACATATATGATGAACATATGGCTTCTTTTGCTTGTGCTCTTTTTCTTGCTTCTTTTTTATTCAGGTAACTCTAGTCTTTCTTTTGTCTTCTGAGCCCCATTACCTTGATTATATCTTGGTTTTTTCCCTCGGATCATGAAGAAAGATTGGTGTTTTTTCGACAAACTACGAAGGAAAAAAAAATGCTTTTTTCTTTCTTTTATTTTCCGAGCCCCATTACCTTGATTATATCTCTGTTTTTTCCCTCGGATAATAAAGAAAGATTGACAATTTTTTTTCGACGAAAACCCAAAGAAAAAAAATTCTCTGTATGCGGCAAAATTACTCCAATTGGCCGAACCCTAGAGGACCGAATACTAGGGGGGCCGAACCCTAGGGGGGCCGAACCCTGGGGGAAATCAATGTCTAGACGGCAAAAAATAAAGTTTTGGAGGAGTAATTATTATTTAGATCATAACTTTCGCCTCGTTTGGAGTTTCGGGGCCCATAATATATCAAAACGAAGCTAGCGACGAGTCCTAAAAAGTCATCACCTTCAACCATGATAGTTACTGTTATAAGTCCAAAAAAGGCTCCGAATGCTACATTTGGGCTGTCCAAATGAATATTTGTGATTCCAAACTCCTTTTGTCATTGTTGTTTTTTTTCTTCTTTTCAGGTGTCTTTGAGGTTAAATATCAAACCTTCCTCTTTGCCATGGTGAGTGCTTCTATCCCCTTTGACATCCTTAACATCCTTACATTGCTTTTTTTTTCAGAATTCTTATGATGAACTTTCCTTGCTTGTAGGCCCTTTCACCTGAATGCTCTGCAGAGCCAAAAACCACCCCGGGAGTCCCCCTTCATCATTGATTGGGGAAGGGCTCTCTTCTTCGATCTTTCTGACACCTTCTGGGATAGAGTTAAGGACTATGACCGTATAACTTTTCCTTCACCAGAGAAAGAAGGCCTATTTCTGTATGCCCCAACTTCTGGAGGTTGGGATGACTTCCCCCATGCCAATTGCATTCCCCGCTTATGCATAGAGAAGCAAGAATAGCCTTTCACCACTTACGTTTCACAATCGATTCATCTAGTAAGCTTTCAGGATGGCGAGATTGACCGACGAGATCCTTGGAAACGCCGAATATATGGAAATACTCAAGAATGCTAGCATCTTTTGTTGGGTTCAACTGTGTAGAGACCTACGTATCCACCATGACTATATAACGCTCTTCTTCTTGTGTTGATTTCACGATGGTGTTCTCTACTTTTTACATTCGTCATTTTGCAGGGAATTCACCCTCTTTTCTAAAAGGATGTATATGCCTCTATTAGTAAATTCTCTTCTTTTATTCTTTTCATTCATTCTCATTTTTCTAAAATATATATATATATATATATATATATATATATATATATATATATATATATTTGAATTACATCTTGTAGCCTTTCCATTGTTGCTTGAACTCATGCCCTTCTAGCATGTCCACTAGAGATGATTTGACGATGTGTTGCCTACTTGATGGAAGCCTTCACAATCTTCCCACTTCACTTCCCGCTTCAAGGCGATACACTCCTTCCGGACTTTGAGACCTCTAGTCGTGAAAAAATTCTTGGTTATCCTGGCACGCTTTTCTTCCGTGACTACAAGACCAACCAAAGGAACATTTCTCTATTCATGACAAATCTGTTCTTGCCTCCTTGGAGAGACTTATCCTTTTCCTTTGACAACTTATCTGGTTATGTGGGTACATCCTGCTTCTCTTCCTGGATCTCCCACAGACGGTCCTTCCTTACCTGTATGTTCGGTTTAGCGGCGTTATTATCCCGGGCTCGAGAGATTCCCTCACTACTTTCTTCTTAGGGACCTTATATCGTCGCTTTAGGCAAATGTTATTTGCCATAAAAGAATCCGTTGCTTGAGGTAATCACTTTCGTATATATATATATATATATATATATATATATATATATTATTATTATTATTTGTCTTTCCAACCACACTTCTTTTCCTTTAACCTTTTTCTTATTTGATTTTTATTCATTCAGGTATGATGTCAATTACTTCATTCCATGCTCCTTCCTTAAGATTTTTCTTTTCGAACGCTTTTCGGGCTATTCCTCTAAGCAGAAGAAGAAGTCTCCTCTTTTTTCATCACCCAACGTCATTCCTCGCATGACACGTTGGATTGATCACTGACTTGGTCTCGATAGGGCGGATTTGCGGCCTTTTCTTGATGATTATGCATGCTTCACTGCCCGTCCCTATACCATTGTTTCAGAGGGTTGCGGCCATCTACCTCACTTTTACAAGCGCAAATTTCGTACCTACTCAAGCCTCAACAGAACCAGCTTCTAGTCAGGAAAGTCTGGAGCGTCTCTTATCTCGGTTCCCGCAGATACTTAACCGATTTATTATTAAGTCGATTCCCTCCCAAACCTTCTTCCTAGATCAGCTTGCAGGCCTTGTTCTTCGGTTGCACCATCTTTCTTTATATTCATTGCGAGTCGAGAACACGAAGGAGTTTAGTGATGATGTGAAGCGACCTTTGCGGTAGTGTGGGTATTGATATGTCTCCTTTTCGTACTAAAATTTTGGATCTTCTCGAGTCAAGTTTTAATCTTGTTACACTACGTTCAGAGGTTGTTGTTCGTAAGTGTGAAGATGAATCCTTTTCAGTGCAACTTTCTGAGCTTGACGAAACTGCAAACAAACTGAAGATCCAGTCTCAAGATTTAGAGGACTAGCTTCGGGATCTAAATGCCAAATTTCAGGATGTGGAGTGCCAGAAACGGGACTTAGAAACAACTACCCAACAAGTTAGGGAGCTGAAAGCTGCAAATCTTAAGGTTCGAGATGCAGCCATTGCTGACTTGGAAGCTTTAGCTATGCCTCCTCTTCAGTTTGATATGTCTTGGCCTTTAGATCATAACTTGTTGTAGTAGTTTTTTTTTCGATTTCTTGTCTCAAAAACTCATTTACACATGTTTCATTTATCAAAATGTAGTTTCTTCAACCTTGTTGATTACTTTTAATTTGAATGATTCCTTAAAACTCAATATTTATCATTGAATCTCAAATTATTCAAATTAATATTACAAGACAACTATAGGTATTATAAACAAGTAAATATGAATTTTATCAAAAACATGTATATATATTTTTCACAAACCAACACTTAACTTTATACTCTTTTTTTTTCTTATGAAATTTTAAAATAACATTCAAGTATAAGTGAAAGTTTGTAAATTATTGATAATAAAATTGCTTTTAACAAAAAGCATAACGCTTCATTAGTAAATCTTGTTTTTGTCGAAGAAAGCATAACGATTGCCACTTTTAGAGGTAAAGTGTAATTTTTTTGCTTTTGTCGAATAAAGCATAACGTTCGCCACTTTTAAAGATAAAGTGTAACTTTCAGGGTTGAGGGCTTATACTCAGGTGCCTCGATCACTTTTGAAGTTGAAAGTGTAACTCCCGAGCTGTTAGTCAGGTGCCTCGATCACTTTTGAAGTTGAAAGTGTAACTTAGAAATCATTAATCAGTGCCTCGATTACTTTTGAAGTTGAAAGTATAACTTTTTATGATGCTCTTCTCATGTATAATATTTCTTTACCCACTTCAAGTTTAATGGGCCTGAGACAGCATCTGATCCCGCATGAGATATCTTGCAATACCCGCTTTCGGAGATCTCTCGTACCCTATACGGGCCATCCTATTTGGGGTAAAATTTGGTGGTTGGGGTCCCCCTCATGACTTGAGTTTCCGTTTTGAGCAACAGGTCTCCCACCATAATTTGTTGTGGTACCACCGCGGTATTGTATTGTCGTCGTAATCTTTCATGGTACCGTTCAAGCTTTTCTTTAGCCTTGTCTCGGAAGTCAACTAAGGCCTCCAGGACGGCTGGTCGGTTTTCTTCCACGACTAAGCTTCGAAGTCTCATTCGAGCCGAAGGTATTTCTATTTCGGTGGGCAAGATAGCTTCTTCACCATAAACCAAAGTGTATGGAGTCTCGTCTGTAGGCTTTCTTTTTGAAGTTCGATATGCCCATAACACTATTGGTAGTTGTTCTGCCCATGTCTTCGGATGATCGTCTAGGGTTTTTGATAAAAAATTTATCAAGGTTTTGTTTGTAGCCTCTGCTTGTCCGTTGCCTTTCGAGTAGTAGGGTGATGATTTGTAATGTTTCACGTTGTATCTTTCCATCAGATTTTTGACATCCCTATTGATGAAGGGAGTTCCATTATCTGACAAAATGATCTTCGGGATCCCGAAACGGCAAATGATGTGCTCCTTGATAAAATTTTCCACTGCTGGTCCCGTGGCCTTCTTCAAGGGTATTGCCTCCACCCATTTTGTGTACATCTCAGTGGCAGTTAAAATCCATATGTTACCCTTAGAATTAAGGTGAAAAAGACCTATAAGATCCATTCCCCATGTATGAAAGGGCCATGGTGTTGCCAAGGTTCGCAAATCCATGGCGGGAGCATGGATCAAGTTTCCATGTATTTGACAAATGTGGCACTTTTTAACAAATTCTAGACAATCTCCCTCCATCTTTGGCCAGTAGTAACTATGATCGATAAGTTATTTGTACAACTTGGCTTCCCCTTGGTGTTCATCCTTGTGCATTTAGTAAACCAAATCTTTGGCTTCACCTAGTTCTAGACACCGTAGGGGCTTGCCATTGAATCCTCTTCTAAACAATTCTCCATTTTGCAAGAAGAAACGTTGTGACTTCCTCTTGATTATAATTGCGTCTTTTTTTTCGGTCGAAAGGGTTTCGCTTTGTAAGAACTCTACATAAGGGATTCGCCAATTATTTTTTAGCACACGAAGTAAAGCTTGCAAGAAGAACTGATCCAATCAGATATCTATTAACTAAGCCAGCATTAGTAGGAAGACCTGCCAGATGGATGATGATTCTTTCAGAATACAACATCAAGTGTGTAACACCGAAGGCAATCCGATGTCAAGCCTTGGCAGACCTGCTGGCTCAATTTCCAAATGGAGAATATGAACCCCCTTCTAAGGATCTTCCGGGTGGAGAAGTAGAATCAATTGAGTTGATGGATGAGGACCCAAAATGGTGGAGTTTGGCTTTTGATGGATCATCTGCAGAAGGTAAAGGCGGAGCAGGAGTGGTGTTGACCACCAAAGAAGGAAATGAAGTGGCCTTGTCATACAAATTGGATTTTTCTTGCACAAATAATGAAGCAGAATATGAGGCGTTCATACTAGGATTGTTGGAGGCTCAAGAATTGGGAGCCAAATAACTTAAAGTAAAGGGAGATTCAAACCTCATAGTGCAACAGATAAGAGGCCAATTCGGAGTGAAGGAACCTATCTTGGCGCCATATCGAACTGTAGCACAAAAGGTGATGGAGGCTTTCAAGAAGGTGGTGATTGAATATGTGCCAAGAGGACAGAATAAACAACCTGATGCACTAACAACAGTAGCGTCTCGAGTCTATGTCCAAGGTGAGGATTTGAATGTAAAGGTAATGAAGAGAACCCTCCCAACCACGGTGCTAAAATTGTTCCCCAAAGACATGATAGATGATTGGCGATACGACATCTCCCATCAATTGCAAACAAAGGAGGGTACAATACCTACCGTGAAGTTACAGAAGTACAACACCATCAAAGGTGTCTTGTATCACAAAGAAGCAGACGGTGTATTGACACGATGCTTAGGGAGGCAGGAAGCAAATAGAGTTTTGCAACAGGTGCATGACGAGAACTACGGATTGGCAGACATAGGCTTGTATCGTAGGCTGCAGCATCAAGGGTATTATTGGCCTGAAATGAAGAAGGAAGCAGATGCCCTACAACGCCAATGTGTTTCATGCCAAGAATACCCTGGGGAGGATGAATGTGCCTTAATTGAAGACATAGTGGATTGGCGAATCCCTTATGTAGAGTTCTTACAAAGCGGGACTCTTCCGACCAAAAAGAAGGACGCAATTATAATCAAGAGGAAGTCATAACGATTCTTCTTGCAAAATGGAGAATTGTTTAGAAGAGGATTCAATGGCAAGCCCCTACGGTGTCTGGAACTAGGTGAAGCCAAAGATTTGGTTTACTAAATGCACAAGGATGAACACCAAGGGGGAGCCAAGTTGTACAAACAACTTATCGATCATGGTTACTACTGACCAAAGATGGAGGGAGATTGTCTAGAATTTATTAAAAAGTGCCACATTTGTCAAATACATGAAAACTTGATCCATGCTCCCGCCGTGGATTTGCGAACCTTGGCAACACCATGGCCCTTTCATACATGGGGAATGGATCTTATAGGTCCTATTCACCCTAATTCCAAGGGTAACATATGGATTTTAACTGCCACCGACATGTACACAAAGTGGGTGGAAGCAGTACCCTTGAAGAAGGCCACGGGACCAGCAGTGGCAAATTTTATCAAGGAGCACATTGTTTGCCATTTCGGGATCCGAAGATCATTTTGTCCGACAATGGAACTCCCTTCATCAATAGGGATGTCAAAAATTTGATGGAAAGATACAGGGTGAAACATTACAAATCATCACCCTACTACCCGAAAGGCAACGGACAAGCAGAGGCTACAAACAAAACCTTGATAAAAATTTTATCAAAAACCCTAGATGATCATCCGAAGACATGGGAAGAACAACTACCAATAACGTTATGGGCATATCGAACTTCGAAAAAGAAAGCCTACAGGCGAGACCCCATATGCTTTGGTTTATGGTGAAGAAGTTATCTTGCCCGCCGAAATAGAAATACCTTCGGCTCGAATGAGACTTCGAAGCTTGGTCGAGGAAGATAACCGACTAGCCGCCCTAGAGGCTTTAGTTGACTTCCGAGACAAGGCTAAAGAAAAGCTTGAACGGTACCATGAAAGACTGCGACGACAATACAATACCACGGTGGTACCACGACAAATTCTGGTGGGAGACCTGGTGCTCAAAATGGAAACTTAAGTCATGAGGGGGACCCCAACCACCAAATTTTACCCTAAATGGGAAGGCCCGTATAGGGTACGAGAGATCTCCGAAAGCGGGTATTGCAAGATATCTCATGTGGGATCAGATGTCGTCTCAGGCCCATTAAACTTGAAGTGGGTAAAGAAATATTATACATGAGAAGAGCATCACAAAAAGTTATACTTTCAACTTCAAAAGTAATCGAGGCACCTGACTAACAGCCCTCGGAAGTTACACTTTCAACTTCAAAAGTGATCGAGGCACCTGATTAACAGCCCTCGGGAGTTACACTTTCAACTTCAAAAGTGACTAAGGCACCTGAGTATAAGCCCTCAACCTCGAAAGTTACACTTTAACTTTAAAAGTGGCGAACGTTATGCTTTATTCGACAAAAGCAAGAAAGTTACACTTTATCTCTAAAAGTGGCAAACGTTATACTTTCTTCGACAAAAGCAAGATTTACTAATGAAACGTTATGCTTTTCGATAAAAGCAATTTTATTATCAATAAATTGACAAACTTTCACTTATACTTGAATGTTCTTTTTAAATTTCTTAAAAAAAAAGAGTATAAATTCAAGTGTTGGTTTGTGGAAATTATGTACATGTTTTTTTTGAAAAAAAAAATTATTTATAATACCTATTGTTGTGTTGGAATATTAATTTGAATAACTTGAGATTCAATGATAAATATTGAGTTTTAAGGAATCATTCAAATTAAAAGTAATCAACAAGGTTAAAGAAACTACATTATGATAAATGAAACATGTGTAAATGAGTTTTTGAGATAGGAAATCGAAAAAACTACTACAACAAGTTATGATCTAAAGGCCAAGACATATCAAACTGAAGAGGAGGCATAGCTAAAGCTTCTAAGTCAGCAATGGCCGCATCTCGAACCTTAAGATTTGCAGCTTTCAGCTCCCTAACTTGTTGGGTAATTCTTCAAGTCCCGTCATTTGGCACTCTATATCCTGAAATTTGGCATTTAGATCCCGAAGCTGGTCCTCTAAATTTTTAGATTGAATCTTCAATTAGTTTATGGCTTCGTCAAGCTCAGAAAGTTGCACTGAAAAGGATTCATCTTCACACTTACGAACAGCAACCTCCGAACGTAGTGCAACAAGATTAAAACTTAACTCGAGAAGATCCAGCCTAGTACGAAAAGGAGACATATCAATACCCACGGCTGCAAGGTCGTCTACATCATCACTAAACTCCTTCAGGTTCTCGACTGGCAATGAATATAAAGAAAGATGATGCAACCGAAGAACAAGGCCTGCAAGTTGATCTAGGAAGAAGGTTTGGGAGGGAATCAACTTAATAATAAATCGGTCAAGTATCTGCGGGAAACGAGATAAGAGATGCTCCAGACTTTCTGACTAAAGCAATTGCTTATCCGAAACCTCTCCATAAAACAAGATCCCCATTTGGATTGAAGGAAGCTCTGGTAGCAGCTACTTTAGAAGCCACCATTGGATTTGTCGAGTCAAGGGATGGAGGAACAGAAAGATGTTGTATGGCTGATGATTCCTCAAAACCTTGGTCACCTGAAGGATAACCAAGGTCACAATATAGCGAGTGGGTAACATCCGGATGTAGAGCGTCAAATAAAGCGAGTGCCTCAACAGGCAAAGGCAAATCTTTCATCTTTTCGCTCTGAAAATAAAATATCAAATCACAATGTATTATAAAAAAAAAAGAAGAGGAAATTCAAGACAAATTATATGTTGACTAAAGAAAGATTACTCAAAATATAGTCAATGGAGAAGGAGTCAGGAGATGCCACAGAAAGGGGAATGTCATTCAACCCACCCAAAGTACTATCAACAATGCCCTCCCGAGCAATCACCAACTCGGTAGAATCTTTCTGGGGAGGATGAACATCACCAATAGTTTAAGAATGATTCCCCCTCGGGGAAATAAGAGTCTCATTAATATCTTCAGACTCATTATGTGGAGCAGGCATAGGAAGGTTTGAAGATATTGCTGTATCACCCACAGCAAGACTCTAGCACACATAAGATAAAGTGTCCTTAGCATCAAGACTAACACAATCATCGCGCGGAGTAGATGACTCAATATCAACAAGGATAGGTTGGGGAGGCTCACGACTAGTGGAAGCCGTCGCGACCGCTGCCTCATGTACAGTACTATACCTTAACCCAAGAGGAACGTCATCATCATCATCTTCATTGACCTCTATAATCTAAAGTTCAAGGAAATCATTACTCAAGGAAATATGAACTCAGTTATACAAGGGATGAAAGAAAAATAAGAATATCATGACAAAAAATTACCAAATTTCTATGGCGCTTCTTGGTCGGATCCTCAGCTGTCAGCATACTAGAATCAACACTATCAAGAGAGGCGTTTTGCAAATGGCTTTATGATAAGCCTAATAGAGGAGAGACGATTGACCGGAACCACAAAGAGAAGCGATAGGAGAGAGCTACTTGAAATCGGTAGTAATACATGCTCTCGTTTTAGAGCGAGTAACTCTCATTGCCTCGGCATCGAGGGATCCACAGGGAGGAGGCTGAGGAGACACCCGAAGCGGAGCCCGTGGTGGAAGACTCCTGGAAGTAGTGGGATCCTGTGCAAGAAAAATATTTGGATCACCTCGAGGAGGAATGTCTGCTAAATGAGGAAGAGAAGACTTAGGCATCAAGACCTCGCGCTCAATCAATCGGCTACTGGCTGGCCAAAGTGTTGGACGGATATTAGTCTTAGGAGAGCATAGAAGTCGGCCCCATTGGAGACGTTTCAGAATAGAAACTAGCAATGAACAAATCAAGGTATCATCCTCCCATCTTTTAAGATTGACCTACCAGTAATTACGCTCGCCAGTAGTATATCGCCCGTTCTAGGAATTATCTGGTATGACAAAAGGAAGGGGTCTATAAGGATCACTTGATAGCCTCAGAAATGCCCATATGAAAGAGGGGGAGGTACAGACGAAATTGAGAAGAGCAACCTCATAATTCCCCCGACAGATGTGACCGAAAGGGCGTTCCTGGTCATATCTGAATTATCTCATGACCCTGTGAGGAGAATATAGTACAGTTCCAAAACTATTATTCTCAAGGAAATAGGGAAGCTCTGTAGACCCAAGGAAAACGAACCAAGATAAAGTCGCAGAACCACTCAAAATTTGGTTACATTCTGGTTGAGGCTTGAGTAGGTACGAAATTTGCGCTTATGAAAGTGAGGTAGATGGACGCAACCTTCTGAAACTATGGTATAGGGACGGGCAGTAAAGCATGCATAATCATCAACAAAAGGCCGCAAATCCGCACTATCGAGACTAATTAGGTGATCAATCCAACGTGTCATGCGAGGAATGACGTTGGGTGATGAAAAAAGAGGAGACTTCTTCTTCTGCTTAGAGGAATAGCCCGAAAAGCGTTCGAAAAGAAAAATCTGAAGGAAGGAGCATGGAATGAAGCAATTGACATCATACCTGAATGAATAAAAATCAAATAAGAAAAAGGTTAAAGGAAAAGAAGTGCGATTGGAAAGACAAATAATAATAATAAAATATATATATATATATAACACTGTTTCGTTTAGGCGATAATATAAGGTCCCTAAGAAGAGAGAAGCAAGGGGAATCTCTGAGCCCCGGGATAATAACGCTGCCAAGCTGAACATACGGGCAGAAGGACCGTCTGTGGGAGATCCAGGTAAGAAGAAGCGGGACAGCCACATAGCCAGATAGGCTGCCAGAGGAAAAGGATAAGTCTCTCCACGGAGGGCAAGAACAAATTTGTCATGAATAGAGCTGTCCCACTGGTTGGTCTTGTAGTCACGAAAGAAGTAACGTACCCAGGATAACCAAGAATTTTTCTGCCGACTAGAGGTCTCAAAGTCTGGAAGGGGTGTATCGCCTTGAAGCGGTAAGTGAAGTGGGAAGATTGCTTGAAGGATTCCATCAAGTAGGCAACACAGTCGTCATCTCTAGTGGACATGCTAGAAGGGCCGCATGAGTTCGAAGCAACAATGGGAAAGCTACAAGATGTAATTCAAAATAAATAAATATATTTCAGAAGAATGAGAATGAATGAAAGGAATAAAAGAAGAGAACTTACTGATAGAGGGCATAGACATCCTCTAGAATAGGGGTGAATTCCCCCCACGCAGTGATGAATGTGCAAGTAGAGGAACACCATCGTGAGATCAACACAGTAAGAGCGTTATGGTCATGGTGGATATGAAGGTCTCTACATAGTTGAACTCAACGAAACAAGCTCGCATTCTTGAGTATTTTCACGTATTCAGCGTTTCCAAGGATCTCGTCGGTCCAATCCTTCCACCCTTGAAGGCGACTAGATGAATCAGACCAGAAACGAAGGGGACTGAAAGAGTATTCTTGCTTCTCTATGCATAAGCGGGGAATGAAATTGGCACGGGGGAAGTCATCCCAACCTCCAGAAGTTGGGGCATACAGAGATAGGCCTTCTTTCTCTGGTGAAGGAAAAGTTGTACGGTCATAGTCCTTCACTCTATCCCAGAAGGTGTCAGAAGGACCGAAGAAGGGAGCCCTTTCCCCAATCAGTGATGAAGGGGAACTCCCGGGTGGTTTTTGATTCTGCAGAGCATTCAGGTGAAAGGGCCTACAAGCAAGGAAAGTTCATCATAAGAATTCTTAAAAAAAAAGGCAATATAAGGATGTTAAGGCTATCAAAGGGGATAGAAGCGCTCACCATGGCAAAGAAGAAGGTCTGATATTTAACTTCAAAGACACCTGAAAAAAGAAAAAAAAAAACAATGTCAAAAGGAGTTTGGAATAACAAATATGCATTTGGACAACCCAAATGCAGCCTTCGGAGCCTTTTTTCGGACTTATAACAGTAACTATCATGGTTGAAGGTGATGACCTTTTTAGGGCTCGTCGCTAGCTTCGTTTTGATATATTATGGGCCTCGAAACTCCAAACAAGGCAAAAATTATGATCAAAATAATAATTACTCCTCTAAAACTTCATTTTTTGTCGTCTAGACATTGATTTCCCCCAGGGTTCGGCCCCCTAGGGTTCAGCCCCCCTAGGGTTCGACCCCCCTAATATTCGGTCCTCTAGGGTTCGGCCAATTGGAGTAATTTTGCTACATACAGAGAATTTTTTCTTTCTTTGGGTTTTCGTCAAAATTTTTTTGCCAATATTTTTTTATTATCCGAGGGAAAAAACCAAGATATAATCAAGGTAATGGGGCTCGAAAAAAAAAAAGAAAGAAAAAGCATTTTTTCCTTTGTGGTTCGTCGAAAAACACCAATCTTTCTTCATAATCCGAGGGAAAAAACCAAGATATAATCAAGGTAATGGGGATCGGAAGACAAAAAAAAAGACTAGAGTTACCTGAATAAAAAAGAAGCAAGCAAAAGAGCACAAGCAAAAGAAGTCATATGTTCATAATATATGTAACGTATTGGTTTAAGCGAGGAGCTATGTACCCGTGTTATGTAGAGGAAGACCTTATTTCAGATGAATCACTTCAAATAACTCGATTCTGGGTATGGGAGGAGCTCTGTTTCTTGTCTTGCTCCAAAGATTACTATTATAATTGACCTTTAATGGTGAAGTGGACAAGGGTTTTTTTTCTTGAAAGCAAGTCACCTTCAACAATCGAAACAAAATATGGATTAGAGGACGATTATAATCAATTTCCCTCGGTCCTATTGAAAAAATAAAAATAAATAAATAAATAATTACCAGGTCTCGGGTTTGTCAGTACAAATGAGGTGATTTCTGCCCCAAGAAAATTGATTGTTGATGGTCAATATGGGTGACTATAAAAGGATTCTTGGGTTCCTGCCTTAAGAGAAGACAGTTATTATTCTTCTTGATATGTAGTAGAAAAAAAAAAAGCGTGAGTCAAAAAGGTTTGGCAGGGGAAAAATTTTATATAATTAGAAGGGTTCGGCTATTAGTCAAAAGGCTTCGGCGTAAGTTGCTTATATACACTAATAGCCTATATACTCATATCACCCCTAATTATAAAGCAGTACCACGTAGCTATCATTTTGGAGGCAAGAAGTGAAAATTTTGGTTGGCTAATAAGAGAGTGACGTGTATAGCTTCAATGGGTCATGGATTATGGCCAATTAATTAAGCATGTGGCCAAAGCCTCAAAGTTTTTGATGGGTTATGAAAAAAAAAGTTGTACCCAATTGAGTAATCATGTGGCAACAAAAAAAAAATAAATCCTACTGCAATATTAGATGCAAGACGAGGATATCAAATCCTTACCTCCCAAAAAAAAAAAGTTAAGTAAATGTTTTATTTATTTTCTGAAAAAATAAAATTTTATTTTATTTTATTTTATTCGAAAATAAAATAAAATTTTATTTTCAAAAAAAATAAATAAAAAATTACCAGGTCTCGGGTTTGTCAGTGCTGGCGAGATGATTTTTTGCCCCCAAGAGATTTGATTGTTGATGCTTACTGCAATTTGGGTTCTTGACTCGAGAGAAAAAAAAAATTAATTTATTATAGAGCATTTCACATCAGTTCTATGTGGACAAGTAGTATCTTGAGGCCTAGGCATCTAGCATTTTGGATGCAAGAAGCAGCTTCAAGGGATCCTTTATTATGGAAGAAAAAAAAAGGCGTGAGTCAAAAAAGGTTCTGCAAATGAGGAATTTTATTGCTATATAATCATGTTGTAAACCAAATAAAGCAAGCGAAGAAGGTCTGACACCTAGCATTTTGGATGCAAGGAAGCAGTATAGGCTATAGTTTCAAGGGGTCCTTTATTATGGCAAAAAGGAAGCAGCACCTAATGAAGTAATTAATCATGGAGCAGCAGGACCTCTCAAAAATAAGAAAAGTAAATGTTTTATTTATTTATTTTGAAAAAATAAAATAAGATTTTATTTTATTTTATTTTCAAAAAAAAAAATAGGATTCGGCACCTCCCTATATGGTTCGGCCAGCATTCAAAAAAAAATGGTTACCTCATTTTGTATAGGGTTCGGCCAGAAAAAAAAATTGTTGGACTAAGGTTTCGGCCACCGAACTTTGGCGTGAATAGAAAGGGAATGTGGCTATCATGCATAATCATATGATTTTAGTTTATTTCATATGATTTTATGATTGATTTGTTTTATAAAAAAAAATCTCTTTTCAAATTAAGAAAGATTTGATTTGATTCCAAAAAACAAAGAAAGTTTTTATTTCCAAAATAAAATTAAGATTTGCTTTTATAAAATTAAGATTTGATTTTATATAAGGAGTAAAATCCTATGGTTTTAATTATAAATGTATCATATGGTTGATTATTACTTTTACAAAAGTCAATCAATTATGCATACATATAGATTATAAAATAATATTTTATATATTAGGTAACTGTGAAGCTATTAAATTGTAGTCTTGGCAATTGCAGAATAGTAATATTGATTCATTATATCACTCATTATATTACATATATAATTGAGATTTTGCAAGGGTTATCTTTTTGTGTTCATACTGGCATACTACAGTTTTATTTATGCTTTTAGTATGGTAACGTTTACTCTCTTAATGTTCAATTACGGTAGTTTCTCTTGTATTATTATTATTATTATTATCGAAACAAATATCCTATTTTTTAAATAGGAATGTTTTGATTTTATTTCCAAAATCTTTGAAAGGATTTGATTTTCAAAAAAAAAAAAAAATTATTTGTTAATATATAATCTAATTTATCTTGATTTTGTTTCAAGGAAAGAAATATTGGGCAAGCTACAGAAGGATTTCAGAAGATTTTTCAATATGTCCAAGGAAGAGCCTTGCTAGGTCTTGCCTTCCTAGGGTTTAACTCTAAGGGTTTGTCTTCCTAGGAGTTCCCTCTTCTAGGACCATTGTTTTCAAGACCTGTAAAGTGAAGTCCCGCAAAATCGTTCAAAGGCTTGCAGTTTTCTTGCACGATCGTCTATTTGGAAATGCGACTCTTGCGCAGGAGCAAATGTGGGCCCAAGTGTAAAATTAGGGTTCACATGATCTAATTGAATTAAATGCGCAATTAGGGTTCCACGGCCTCATTAAATGTGCAAATTAGGGTTCGCATAACCTAATGGAATAAAGACGGAAAAGTCAAAAATAAATGTGCTAGACCCGGGAGAAGCCTCCACGTGTCCCAAGGCAGAAGACTCGTGGAGGCGGCTCGATTTGAGAATTGATTGAGGGATTGGATTGGTGGCTAGAAGGACAGGGCAATATGGGCATTATTCTAATGACTAAAGGGCATTTTTGGAATTTTCCTGAAAGCATGTGCCTCGCACGTAACTACTTTCCAAAAAACCCTTATAAATACCCCTTCCATTCCATTGGGAAGGGGACTTCTCTTCAGACTCAAGACTTGGACTCTTAGAAGATCAAAGGGACCCTTTTGGTGACTTAAAGGCTTGGAGATTCCACCTAAAAGCACTAAAGGGTTTGAACATTCTCTCAACTCAAGGACTCGAGAAGGCTCTTGGAATCCTCGCTTTTCCTAACACGATTCCGGATTCTAGGGGTTCTGCACGTCGTTGGAGTAATCGCCCACCTGTCGTTCTCCCATCTTCAATCAACCAATCAATTACGTGCTCTTTGTGGATTTCTCTCCTCCTCAGCCAACACGAAACCCTAACCCTAGCAATGTACGATTTCCTTGCCCACAAAGAATAATTACTGATTATCGTCTTATAATTTTTAATTATAAATAAGAAATAGTGATTTAGTTTATATTTGAGTAGGAATATAATTTAAATTCAATCACTATTTCTTATTTATAATTAACAATTATAAGGCGATAATCAGTAATTATCCTTATACATACTTATTTTATTAATAAGTATAAGGATAATTGTTGATTATACTTAGAATTTTTTATTATTTTATTTTACTGATTAATAAATAGTATGTATAAGGATAATCAGGATAATCAATAATTAAGTCGAATTTTTTTATGTTGGCCGCTACTCCCTCTAGCGGCCAGTATAAAAAAAATGTATCAAATGTATAAAATCATTTCTTAATAATAAAATCATTACTTAATATATAAAATTATTACTAATAATCATTGCTTAATAAATATAGATATTAACTTATTTCTAAATATCAAACCCCATATGTATTATATATAGACTTATTAATAATATTTGTTTAGTAATATAATAATAATGCAAGAATATAGATTTTGGGGATGATGAAGTTTTAATATAAAGACATATCCTTGTTGAAATTAACAACTAGGCTCAATGGTGCTCGGGTGGTCATATGACATGTGTTTGGAGTTTGAGGTTGCGAGTTAGAGTCTGCATTTAGCGACAAGTTTCTTGAATAAAATAATTTTTTTTATGCAGACAAATTTGGTACATTTTTTTTTTTTTTTGTCACTACCGGTATTAAAAATAAAAAATTATTTTATTCAAAATCTGAAAAAAGCTTATGCAATGAATTTGGTACCTATGCAAAAATTTATCTAATTTGGTATTAAAAAATTGAAAAAAAAATATTATCTTATTTCATATTAAAACTTCACCATCTGAAAAATCTATATTCTGCATTATTATTATATTACTAAATAAATATTAAATAAGTCTATATAATACATACGGGGGTTTGATATTTAGAAATAAGTTAATATCTATATTTATTAAGCAATAATTATTAGTAATGATTTTATATATTAAGCAATGATTTTATTATTAAGAAATGATTTTATTATTAATAAAACTAGTGAAGTATAATAATAATGTGATTATCGAATTTATAAAAGCGTTGAAGTATTATTATAATAATAATAATGTGATTATCAATATTAGAAGTATGCAGATTATACCAATACTAGTATCTTTGCATAACATTAAGAGGAATAGTACATATTACATGTTCATTTTAAAATAAAAAACATAGAATGATTAATACAACCGACGCCTATTTTTTTTGGCTCAGGAATCCTAGCACTCAAGTGATTTCGCTTATCGTGGTTCGGTTTCAAAGCCACAAATTGCACATTTTCGATGAGTCTTAGAAGGAATGATTTTCTCGAGTGCACTCTTGAATCTAGATTGTTTTTTGCGGCCCTTTGTTTGAGAAATATTAGGTGGCAAAAACTCTTCTTCTTCCACCTCCTCTGCATCTTCATCGTCATTATCGTATCCCATATCATGATTTGGATCTCCAATTTGTGTCAATCAATGTCGCCATCTGCCAGCCAATAATATTCTCATCCGGATCATCTTTGGTCAACCAACTCTTTTCCTCGTGCATTCGGTTTAAAACGGTTTTGTAACCTCGAATTTGAGTAAAGCCGCTTTGCTTTCGCTAACTCCACGGTAATCACCCATCAAATGTTTATAAGCGCATTGCTTGATTTTGTTTGAAGTCGCCGAGATGTGGAGTTAAAGAGTAAGTCTTCACCATTGCTTTTGTTCGCGTCTCTTGTCCACCGATGAAGGATCATGTCGGTTGGTATTTGTGAAATACTCTTTCTTTGTGAAATATCTCAAGATGTGCTGCATAATTCACGAGTGAAAAACATTTGGCGATTACATATTATCGATCCCGGTTGTCGATTGTTGACAACTTCTTTATATCTTCCACCACTTTTAGTTGCATCTCGCATTATACAATCGTGATAAACCTTAGTATCGATGACACACATCTCACTAAGTTTATGAATATTGTATTTCATGGAATCGGCGAATTGACGTTGAAAAACGTCTAAATATCTCTTTTTGTACACACATGCGTATGAAACTTCTAAAGATGAATCGAGTACCATAATCCTTTTACAATGTTTTGTTATGTAGTCGGCCTTCCTCTCCCTGATAAACTGTCTTTCTACAGCCTTTTGACCAACTATTAAAAAATTATTAACCAACTACTTTGTATTTTTGATACATTTGATACCATTTTATTTGCGAAATGGTAATCCGACAAGGTGAGTGGCCCAAATGGTAAATCCTCACCGTGCGACCTTAAAGATTCGAATCAAAACAACACAACAACGCAGATGTGGCATTTTGTCTCGCAAGTATGTTGATTATTTCGTTAGGACGCCAATAATAATATTTCTGAAGAGAAGTAGTCCTTGGAAGATGTCACAGTCTTTCGTTACCGCGTCGCATGGGAGCTCTACAAGAAATCCGCAAGATTACTTACGGCCTCTGAGATATAGGCGTCGGTTGTATTAATCATTCTATGTTTTTTTTATTTTATGAAAATGAACATGTAATATGTACTTATTCTCTTAATGTTATGCAAGACTAGTATTGGTATATTACAGTACTTCTAATATTGATAATCACATTATTATTATTATAATAATACTTCATTACTTTTATAAATTCGATAAGTAAATTAATTTCTGAAATGACTTGAAAAATTATCATCATTACTTATTAGACTAATTGAACTAGTTTTATTAATAATAAAATCATTGCTTAATATATAAAATCATTACTAATAATCATTGTTTAATAAATATAGATATTAACTTATTTCTAAATATCAAACCCCATATGTATTATATAGACTTATTAATAATAATAAATCGTAATATAATAATAATGCGAGAATATAGATTTTGGGGATGGTGAAGTTTTAATATAAAGACATATCCTTGGTTGAAATTAATAGTTAGGCCCGTGGTGCTCGGGTGGTCATATGACGAGTGTTTGGAGTTTGAGTTTGCGAGTTCGAATCATTTAGCGGTAATTGCTTGAATAAAATTATTTTTTCAATTTTTAATACCGGTAGTGACAAATTTGTCTTAAGTAGGTTTTTTAATTTTTAATACCAAATAGTATCGACTGTCTGGCGGTTGGATATTTTATTATTTTAATGTCGACCATATGAGCCTATCCCACGGAAAAATAAAAAAAAAAAAAAAAAATGTACCACCAGATAAATTAGCATTCTACGTGGGATATTTTATTATTTTAATGCCACCGTATGAGCTTTAGATAAGTACGGAAAAATAAAAATAAAATTAAAAAAAAATGTACCAAAGTATCGACTTTCAGACTGCGTGGAAGAAATAAAAAATTTAAAAAATGTACCAAATAGTATCATCAGACTGGCTGATTATTTTAATAATAAATATTCACTTTTTATAACTATACTGACAAGTTAATATTCACTTATTAAAATAGATGAGTGAATAATTAGGCACAACAACCTGTGCCGGCTTATCAAATACAAAAGCTAATCTCAGCCATCAATTCATTTTATCAACGGTACAAAAAGAGGGTGTGTTGCAGACAAGACTCACAAAGAACCTTTATGGAAGAAGGCTCCCATTATGTAATTGATACCAATTACATATTTATGCTACTCTCTCCGTTCCTTAATATAAGTTGTCATTTTAGAGTTGTGCACAAATATTAAAAAAATAATTGTATAGCATTAAATATAATATCAATTGTCTATATTGTCCTTGTATTGACAAAAGATAGTGTTATTTATTGGACAAAAATAGTGAGAGAACTAAAATTATATTTATTACTTGGGGTAATATTAGAAACTAAACAATTAATGTTTAATTGAAATTCTCAAACGACTTATATTAAAAAACAAAAATAATTCTCTAAAACGACTTATATTAAGTAACTATGCATGCCCCCTTCAAATTCTAACAGTTGACTAGAGCTGATCTTGTGTTTGTACACATTAAAAACGTATTTAATTTCTCTAAATATTCTAATGCTTGTTTTCGGATTCAATATGCAGCAACAATGCCAGAAACAACTATGCCCGCCATGATGACGATATGCAAGCTGCCAAGAGGGAGGTAATTAAAAGGGATTCGGTTATGGTAATTTCACCGTAGTAATTTTTATAACTTTTTATTGGATGAGTTATAAAACATATTACATTAATAAGTTTTATATTTTCTATAACACATACAATAAAAAATTAGTATATAAGTACTAGCTTCACCCTAATCAGATTCGATTAAAAAAACATTATCCATATCTTACTCTTAATTTATGTCATACTCCATATTTTACTACCTTCCACTCCAAAGTGTCACTTTTGATTATTTTGGAAAAGAAAAAAATTATTTTCATTTCACTCTGAGCTCCATTTTACTTGCACATTACTCCCTATGTCCCAAAATAAAAAATTTCTATTTATAACATTTACAAATTTAATAATATATTTTTATACCACGTTCATCTTCTAGTTTATTGACGCTTAAATTTAGTGGTAATGTCTTGATAATGTAATTCTGATGATAAACTAATAAATTAATAATATTATTATAAGATAAAATAATATTAAATAAGTTTGATAATTAATTATTATCTCCGTTCCTAAAAGATTGTCGTTTAAGGTTTTTGTACATGGATTAAAAAAATACTCCCTACATTCCAAAATAATAGACGTTCTAGAGAGTTTCACAAAGATTAAGAATAGTTATAATTTTACTATTTTACCCTTAATTAATATTACGTCTTCTTCATCTCTTCAGTCTTCTCTCTGTCTTCTTCTTAATCTCTTCAGCCACCTCCCTTGCCGCCACCATGATCGGCACTCCTTCCGCCACTATGACCGGCACTCTTTTCACCGCCACCGTTATAACCCCCTCCACCGCCACCATTATAACCCCTCCGCCACCAAGAACATAGCGAATGGAATGACGAAGAACACGAGGATGGCATCCAGAATGTAAATAGCAAGTCACAGATCCTTCATCGACGAGAGAGAAAGACGCCGGATCTGAGGAGAGAGAAAGAAAGATGAAGACGCCGGATTTGATTCGAATCGATTTAATTAGGGTTCCATTGGTAATGATTTGGGGTAATCGCAGATCTGATAGATTAGGATTTAGGGGATATTCTTATTTTCCAAAAAAAAACAGAGGAGAGAGAAAGAAAGATGAAGACGCCGGATCTGATAATAGTGCTGGAGAAGGAAGGGTAGAGAGGGAAAATAAATGCCAAAATATTCTTGAAATTGTAGAATGTCAGATATTTTGGGAAAAAAAATACCCTAAAACGCCTATTATTTTGGGATGGAGGGAGTATCATTTATCAAATAAAATTTATTTGAAATTTCATCACTATCCCTTTATGGGAAGTTGAAAACTATTAGGAGTAATATATATATACACACACATATGTATAAAGTCGTCATTAGACTCACAACTCAAAGGTTGACAAGGGTTGGAATAGAATGTTGTAAAATATTATAATTGGACAAAATAAATTTAAAAAAAAGCACTCTAAGCGTCAATAAATAAATTTTTTTTACTGATATATTTTGATCTCCCTCTAAAAATGTTGTGGTTCCGCCGCTGATGAGTCTACCACCGGTGTGTAGTTGTCTTATGTGTTATTGTTGTATATGACCTTGCAGGAGATTCTGCTCAATCTTTCCTAAAACTTAATTACCCGGGAAGCGGCAACCGCCTGGTCCTCTCTCTTTCTCCTTAGCTCCATGAATTTATAAATACATTTATTTAATATACTTATAATGTATGTATGTGTTGGGAACTTGTGACTCATAATATAGAAGTCATTGGAAAAGGCTACTGCGGAGCCTAGCGGAGCAGAGCTCGGGCCGAAGGTATAGGAGACCCAGACGCACTATCAAACCACCGGAAAGGTACAGGTTTGATGATATGGTTGCATATGCTTTATCTACTACTAGTGGGGACCCGTCCCGTTTGGGGAAGCTATTGCTAGTTACGAAAGGACGGATGGATGGAGGCCATGGTGGAAGAGATGGAGTCATTGAAGAAAAACAAGACTTGGGAATTGTCAGAATTACCTGAGGGAAAGAAACCAGTGGGATGCAAATGGGTGTACAAGAAAAAGGATGTTGTATCAGAAAAGGAAAAGGAATAGTTCAAGGCTCGATTGGTAGCAAAGGGATACTCACAGAGGAAGGGAATTGACTATGATGAGGTGTTTTCTCCAGTGGTGAGACATACCTCAATCAGGATTATTTTGGCATTGGTGGCTAGCTATGATCTGGAGTTAGAGCAGCTGGATGTGAAGACAGCCTTTCTTCATAGTGATTTGGAGGAAGTGATATTCATGGAAAAGCCTGAGGGGTTCAAGCAGCCGGAGACTGAGCACATGGTTTGCAGGTTGAAGAAGTCACTGTATGGGCTGAAGTAGTCTCCAAGATAATGGTACAAGAAGTTCGATTCCTTCATGATCCGGATTGGATTCACTCAATGTGAGTATGATTGTTGTGTTTACGTGAAAAATCTTGAGGATGCTTCTTATATTTTTCTGTTACTGTATGTGGATGACATACTTATTGCTGCAAAGAGCATGATTGAAGTAAACAGGTTGAAGAACTTGTTGGGAAATGAGTTTGACATGAAGGACTTGGGTGAAGCTAGGAAAATACTTGGGATGGAGATTCGCAGGGATAGAACAGCTGGTAAGCTGTGGTTGACACAAAAGAATTATGTGGAGAGAGTGTTTGAGAGGTTTAGTATGGCTAATGCTAAATAGGTTAGCACTTCATTAGCGAGTCATTTCAGGTTATCTACAGCACAGTGTCCGAAATCGGCGGAAGAAATTCAGGATATGTCAAATGTGCCCTATGCTAGCGCAGTTGGTTGTTTAATGTATGCGATGGTGTGTACGAGTCCCGATTTGGCACATGCAGTCAGCACAGTGAGCAAATACATGGCCAATCCAGGTAGGGAGCACTGGAAAGCTTTTAAGTGGGTGTTCAGATATCTGAGAGGAACGACAACTCATGGGATTATGTTTGCGAAGCAACAGACTCAGATTTCAGTTGTAGGGTATGTGGATGCGGATTATGCTGGAAGGTTGGATGATTTGAGATCTACAACAGGGTATGTGTTTACATTAGGTGGTGGACCGATTTGTTGGAGATCTATGGTTCAATATCTAGTAGCTCTATCTACTGCTGAATCTGAGTATATGGCATTGGCTGAAGCTGGCAAGGAAGCATTGTGGTTGAAGGGTTTTGTGAATGAGTTGGGCATAGATCAAGGTGGAGTACAGCTATATTGTGTTAGTCAGAGTGCCATTTACTTGACAAAGCATCAAGTGTATCACGCAAGGACCAAGCATATTAGCATAAGGTTTCACAAGGTGAGGGAGCTGATAGCTACTGGGGATGTAATATTGGATAAGGTGCACACTTCTGAAAATGCAGCTGACATGTTGACAAAGACTGTGACCGCGGACAAGTTTAAGCATTGCTTGGACTTGATCAATATCTTCAAATGTTAGTTTGGAGGATTACCCCCGAGACTGGATAGGACAAGTGACTTATCTTCTGAATAGACGAGGTTGTTCGTCAAGGTGGAGATTTGTTGGGAACTTGTGACTCATAATATAAACCATTTGGAAAAGGCTAGTCGGAGCCTAAGCGAGCCAAGTGACGACTAGCCCATTAGGGGTTGCCAAAAGGTCGCGGGGGCGTAAGCCTTCCCGGTATAATCTGAGTTAATGCAGCATGGCGAGCGGGCGCTATTGGAGTAAAACTTGGAGGCGGTAGCGGGCAGCCGCTATGTCTTGGAGGAACTCTCGCCCATATAAGCGAATCGCCATATGATTAACTTTATAATGTGTAGCCTGGCGTATATTGGCCCAATGAACAAGATTTTTTGGGTTGTTAATTAGAAAGGTCATTATGGGTAATTAACCATAATGTGAAGTAGGATTAGAATTGGATTAATAGGTATATATACTATCTATTGAAAAGCCCTATGTAACTAAGGAATCATCAATAAATAATAAACCACTTGTGGAGTACCCAAATTGGGGAACCATGTAAATCTCTTGTGTTCTTCTTAATTTTCTATCTTTTGTGTGCGTGTGCGTGATCCTATATTCTAACAGTATATAGTATAGGATTTATCTAAATCAGCTCATTATTTATATAATTCAACATGTCAATTATTGATTAAACGAAAAACTATTTAAAAAACTATGACAGTTAATTGAAAATGTCATAAAATTTCTGGTGTTTTCGAGAGTTCATCTATCGACGTAGCCCAGAATAGCTATGGCATGTTGGGAAAAATCACCTCCCAAATACTGTTATCTTTGATAAATTAGACGGATAAAATATCAGCACATGTCAAACAGATTACATTTGTAGTTCCACCAAAATAATAACCACTGCAGGAAATAATGAGTAGAAAAAATATCCAACCATGAGACGCCAAATTTTACGTGGAAAACCCTCTAAAATTAAGAGGTAAAAATTACGGGACAAACTCCAAAGAATTCACTAGAATAATATGAGAGAATACAAAGATATCTTAATTTGAGTACAAACTTAAATTACTTCACCACAATAACTATGTGATGGAACCCAAATAAAACACTCTTTTATTTGGACTGCCCTTCTCTCTTTATTTTCTAAGCTTTTTAAAAGCTACTCTCTTTTTCTCTTCCTCTCAGATGGAGTATGTATTGTTGGCGTGTGTTTCCCATCTGTTTGGCTGCCGTTTTATAGCAGAGTGGAGGGGAAGAAAATTAAATGAAGTTGGCATAAAAATCAACGGGCCGGGAGCATGAAAATTCAATGGGCTGGGAAGGTGGAAAATTCAAGGGGCGGGGAAGCAATAAATGGGGGAGGATCTTTTGTCCAACAATCTCCCCCTCCGAACCCATTAGAGGAGGTAATCTCTGTGACCCTGTCACTTGGATTTCATCCCGGCCAATTCCTTGCAAAATTTCAGCTTGTCACGAGTGACAACTTTTGTCAACATGTCTGAGGGATTCTCGTCGGTATGAACTTTCTTCACTTTCATCAATTCCTTTTCCATCACTTCTCGAAGCCAGTAATAACGAACATCAATGTGCTTGGTCCGATTGTGATACGTAGCGTTCTTGGTCAAGTTAATTGTACTCTGATTATCACAATAAACCACGTACTCATCTTGTTTCAAACCTAACTCTTGGAGAAACCGTTTTAACCACAACATTTCCTTGCCTGCTTCAGTAGCAGCAATGTATTCTGACTCAATTGTAGACAAAGAAACACACTTTTGCAACTTGGACTGGCATGATACTTCTCCCCCTGCAAAAGTAAACAAATACCCCGAAGTAGACTTCTTCTCTTCAGAACCTTCCATGTCTGCTTCTGTAAAACCCTCCAAGACTAGACTCGTACTAACAAAACCCAAACACAAATTGGAAGTAGCTTTCAAGTATCTGAGAATCCACTTAACTGCTTCCCAATGTTCTCTGCCAGGATTTGACAAATACATACTCACAACGCCTACTACATGAGAAATATCTGGTCGCGTACAAACCATTACATACATAAGACTCCCTACAGCAGAGGAGTGGGGAACTGCTGCCATATCATCTCTCCCTTCCTTGGTAGAAGGACACATACACTTTGTCAACTTAATATAACTAGCCAGTGGTGTGCTAACTGGTTTAGCATCACTCATGCTGAACCTTACAAGCACCCGCTCAACATACTTCTCTTGTGACAACCACAACCTCTTGACTTTCCTGTCACAAACAATCTTCATACCCAAAATTTGTTTAGCTGGACCTAAGTCCTTCATATCAAAGGATTTAAACAATTCATCCTTGAGCCTGTGAATCATATCGGCATCCTGCCCAACTATCAAAATATCATCTACATATAGCAACAAAATTACGAAGTTACCATCTGGGAACTTCTTGACATACACACAATGATATGCAACTGTTCTACTATAACTTTGATCCACCATAAATTAATCAAATTTTATGTACCACTGCCTTCGGACTTGTTTCAGGCTATACAAACTTTTCTTCAATTTGCAAACCAAGTGTTCTTTCCCTTTAAATTCAAATCCCTCTGACTGCTCCATGTAGATTTCTTCCTTCAAATCACCATAAAGAAAAGCAGTCTTCACATCCAACTGCTCAAGCTCAAGATCCATACTAGCAACTAATCCCAGCACTACTCGAATAGAAGTCATCTTCACAACTGGATAAAAAATCTCATTGAAGTCAATACGTTGCTTTTGAGCAAAACCCTTGACGACTAATCGAACCTTGTACTTCACTAGTTTTTCACCATCCTTCTTAAACTTAAACACTCATTTGTTCTTTAATGCTTTTCTGCCCTTTGGAAGTGTAGTCAACTCATAGCTGTGATTCTTATGCAAAGAATCCATCTCATCCTGCATAGCTCTCAGCCAATTGTTTTTCTCCTTATGAGTCTTGACTTCCTGAAAATCCTCTGGCTCCTCTTCCTCAGCAACTAAAAGATATTCAGATAAAGGATATCTGACTGATGGCGCACATTTTATAGTGAATCTTGTGAGACCCCGAATTTTATGAAATGAAAGTATTCAATTTTTTTATAATTATTCTATTTAATAAATGGTTAAATTGATAAAAGGTTAAAGTTAAGGGTGATATGTGAATTTTTTTCAAAATAAGCAAGTTGTCATAAAATAATCGGTGGTAAAGTATAATGTAATACGCGTGGTTGCATAGTAGCACGGTAGTATTATAGTATCTTTGATTATTGATCTTTACGTGAGAAGTCACTCAGGTTTATTCAATTATTGTCACAATATTTTATATTATTAAATCAATAATTGAGACGACAAAGTTATTCATATTATTATTTTCAATATTGACAATGTCTAGAAGTTCTGCCAAGGAGATGTTAGATAATCTAATTGCGCGCCAATAAGGAGAAATCCTTATCAGAAAGCCCCCTCTTTCCTGGGAACGACCTGGTTGTTAAATATTGTGAATTATAATATTAATGATGAATAATTTAATGTTGATTAAAGATGAAATTGATAGTTTCATTGTGTGAAAATTATTAGTGTTAGTGGAAATCGACATTTATTGATGTCTGAAAGTTATATTGACCAATCGGGTAATTAACCGGATAAATGAGTAATTAATTGCTATTAATTCACATGCTTATAATTGTAGGGTTTCGGCACAGAAACGCAGCGAAAATAAACCAATTTAAAGGCAATTTTGAAACCCTAAAATAGGATCCATGCGAAAAATTCAATTAATTCAGAGTTTAGAAATTATACCGATTATTAAAGCTAGAATCGATGCGGTCGAATCTTCAACGCAATTCGAACGAACTGTGTCTCTATGGTATCCACACGAACGCTCCGTCAATCATCGTACGCTCTGCAGAAGAAGGAAACGCTGTGATCTTAGCCACCAAGGATGAGGATTTCTAAAATTGTTTTCTCTAGTCTCTCTCAAGAAATTTGGGGTTTTCGTTAATGAATAATCCTAAAATGGTCTGCTACATATCATATATATAGTGATTAAAAGGAATTATTTAAAACCTAATTTAATAAAATCCAATTTATATATATATATATATATATATATATATATATATATCTCAATTAAGTCTTACTTAATTAATATACCTATATATAAATTATCCTATTTATTTAAATACTATCAATCATACTGACATATATAAATCTTTATAATTTAAATTAATTCCCTTTTAATTACATTCTATGTGTGTGACCCTATAGATTATTATTACGTTGACAATAATTTTAAAATCGTATTATAAAATTATAAACAGTGAGCGACATCTAGTAATGCATCACTGCTACCCAAGTAATAATAAAATTGATGATTTGATGCAACCTTTTCGTGACCAATGTTTTAATGTAATTTAATCCTTTTAACCTTAATATCCTAGATTAAACTCGAGTCATGGAATGTGTCATACTCTTCATAATTTAATCTGAGTTTTCTTGATCAATGAGTTGACTATATGAAACAAATCACTATTTGAGCATGGCCATGCATTTCATAGTCCTACTCAATCAAGAGGCCTATGGATATCATCCCTAATATATAGGAGGTTAAATTCCATCCGGATCACTCATATATCCTCACACGATTCATGATGTACCCAATAATCACCTTTATAGTCCACCCTATTAAAGGTGACATTTGATGATATGAAAGTACATAAATTCCGGTGTAGTAATATAGTGATTTCGGTGCCTGGAGGACCATTACATCATTGTCACTATGAGAATTGCTAATGACACTTCGTATAATGCTCCACATAGAATTCTCATGGTGGGTCATCCGATTACATCGTTCTCTAACATGTACCTGTGCATTGACTTAATATCTCATATATTTATGACCAATGAGATTTGGTCATCAGTCAATCCACATACTAGCCTTAATGCATCATTGTTGTCCCATCAACAATGATACTCGACTAGGGACATTTAAGAACAATGATACTAATTATAATTATATAATCTCATGTTCAAGTCACATACTTGAAACTATATAATTTGTATCACTATTCTAAGAATTTTTTATTATGTTAACATTTATATAACGCAATAAATAAAACCATAATAAAATCATTCATTTATTCAATCAAATATAATATCAAAATGTTAAACAATTATATTAAATAATTGGCCTCTAGGGCATAAACTCTAACAATAACTGTGAGACTACAAATTTTATGAATAAAGATTTAAATTTCTCGAAATATTTTTTTAAATATTATGGTATGGATTTGATATAATGTTATAGTTGTGGGTAGTATTTATAAATTTTGTAAAGTATGCAAGTTGTTATAAAATATTCTTTTTGTCAGGGAATATCTGTACGACGGCACAATCATTGGTGGACCAACAACGGAAGTATTGTCGTATTTAGAAAACGACAGAATTATCATTTTATAAAAATAACAGCGAAAGTGTTACCATTAAAACTGTTGAACTACCCGATAGTAAAGTAGTACGATGTCTGGCATTGGTTGCATAGTAGCACCGCGGTATTGGTTATTGATGCTTACGTGATAAGTCACTTTCGGTTATACTCAATTATTGCTACGATAATTGCTACATCATATCTCTCTCGTATTATTGATTCGATTATTGTCACGAAGATCATCTCGCATAATATGTTATATTATTAAATCAATAATTAATACAACAAAGTTATTCATATTATTAAATTGCAATATTTATAATGACTAGAAGTTACGCTTGATGAGAGGTTTGGTCACCTAATTGTGCGCCATAATGAGAGAAATCCTTATTGAAAGCCCCTTTTCCTGAGGAGCGACACGGTTGTTAAATATTGTGAGTTATAATATTAATGATGAATAAGTTTGTGTTGATTAAAGATGAATTTGATAGTTCCATTGTGTTGGGATTATTTGTGTTAGTAGAAATCAATATTTATTTCGATAATAATTGATGTCTGGAGATTATATTGTTCAATCGGGTATTCAGGGCACTTTTCGTGTCGGAGTACTATTCACGAGTTACTATTGAGTCACATTCACTTACTATTAGGGGAGTTGGTGCAAGATTGATGATACTTGCATGACTAAGTTAAAAATGGAGGTATAGATAGAGTACTTTATCAGTAATTAATTTTTTCACATGTTTAGAACTATTGAGTCACATGATTTACTATTGATTCACATGATTTACTATTAGGGTAGGTGGTGCAAGTTTGATAATACTTGGATGACTGAATTAAAATGAAAAAAAAGTTGGAGGTATTGTACTATAATATTTTGAGCCCCAAAACGTGCAATTATCGAAACTATATTTTCCTATAAATAGAAGCTCATTCTTCCTTCATTTCTCATCAATTCACTAAAGCTTTAGAGCCATTATTATAGATAGAAATTATAGAGAGAAAGAAGAAGAGAAGTCTACTACCTCACTATTCCAGTATCCAGTCTTCTTTTGAGGTAAGGAATATTATTTGTTGTACCTATAAGGGGTATTATTCTTTCGTATTCATGAAGAGAATTACTTTCTTTCAATACTCGTAAGAGTTGTTTTCCATTCTTCATTATTATATTGGAATAACTTTTGTTTATCTGCCAAGTCTGCATACATGGTGAAATTCTTCATATATTCTATTCTTTATTATTATGTTGGAATAACTTTGTTTTATCTGCAATCGCATACATGGTGAACTTCTTCTCATTATTCCATTCTTTATTATTATGTTGGAATAACTTTTGATATGCAAAATCTTCGCATACATGGTGAAATTCTTTTATTATTCCATTCTTTACTATTCTGTCGGAATATCCTGTCTGTGCATTTTACGCCGGACCTGGTTCCGTCATTTATTATTCTGTTGGAATAACCTGTCTATGCAAAGTACAGCATGCATGGTGATTTTTGTTGTTATTCCATTCTTTATTATTCTGTTGGGACATCTTGTCGGTGTGAATTTCGCCTGACCTGGTTCCGTTATTTATTATTCTGTTGGAATAACTTTTATATGACGACATCGCATGCGTGGTGATTTCATTGTTGTTATTTCATTCTTTATTATTCTATTGGAATATCCTCACATACATGCGTTTCTGGCGGGACTGGTTCCGTCTTTATTATTACGTTGGGAATAACTTTATGCATAGGCGGTCTCTATCGCATGCATGGTGAATCCTTACATTATTTCATTTTTTATTATTACATTGGAATAACTTTGTCATATGTGGATTACCACATGCATGGTGAATGATCCTTCGTATTCATTCTTTATTAAATTGTGGAAATGATCTGGTTACGTTGATTATGATGAGAGTCATAATAAAAGCATTGGACTGATGAAAATCATGGGTATATGAAGTATTAATAAGTGTTATGATGAGTTATGTTGGATATTATGTGAAAACATGAAAGTTTTTTAGAAATCATAAAGGGTTGAAAAATCAGATTTTGGTGAAAATGGAACATGAAATTCAATTGATCATATCTCCTATTATATTTCGAATTTTTGAGTGTGGTCAAGTTCTAGAGTTAGATCTATGAGTTTTGTAGCATCTCCAAGTGGAATCACTATAAAAGGTGTTGTAAATTTTACGTGTGGACCCATTTTAGCAAAGGAGTCAAAAGTCAGCGAAATCTGAAAATGCTCTTGCCTGTGATTTTTAAAAGGCGATTTCAACCACTAATTTATGAGAAAAATTTTGGCCTTTTGGGACATGAAAGTATATGGTATAAAGAACATCCTATCCAAAAATGAGCTCATTCCGACTTAAAATGAGCAAGTTATGACCATTTCAATATTTAGGTTTTTCCGACGAAGCGCTATAACCGGAGTTCTATAACTCCGATGACCATGAAATTTAAACTGAAAGCTCAAGTTAACATGTCTGAGATCCTGGCAAGATTTGGGAATTTTTGGAGTTAAACTTGAGGTAGCTAATTTCTTAAGAAATTAATTAGAAATTGATTTTTGAAAAATAGTAAATGAATTTTAAAAATTCCTACAAAAATATATGTTCTTTATGGGACTATATTATGCTAAATCCCAAAAAAGAAATATTTTTGGGACTGATTTGGTATTTTTCATTAAAATAGTTTAGTTACGGACATATAAGTTAAATAGGTTATGTGAAGTAACAATGTTGGAAAATAGGATTTTATGGCTTGGAAATCCTATATAAGGTATATGTAGATTGTTGATAAGGGATTTGATCATTGGTGATGAAATCTTATGAGTATGACATTTTTGAATGATTAAATACATTATTTGGTAAAGTATAAACAATTGAAATAAATCGTTTATAAGTTTAAGAAGTGATTAAAATATTGTTATGATATTAATAATATTAGATTGTAAGTGGTTGATAATATTTGGATAAATTTAAAGTCTTTAATATTTATCCTTATTTTCGTTTGATTAATGCTTATATCATTATCATCATCCTCATGCTTATATGGTGATGGAAGTTATCTTTGGCTTACGTGCGAAGATGGACTGTTGTTTATTGAATTATATATCTTTGGCTTACGTGCAAAGGAATTGTTAATTATTGGTTTTATTGTTGTATATCTTTGGCTTACGTGCAGAGATGGACTTGGTATGATTATGACCAGGGATTATTCGGTATAGTCATGACCATTGATGATTTAATGAATATCCTTGGCCCATAGTGCAAGGATGATTCGATGATGTGGTTTATTTATTAAGCTGAGTCTCAGCGATAAGAATTGATGAAAACATTTAAAATCATAGAAGATAGTAGATTTTATTTTTTACTTGACTCTTCTAATGGGTTGCTTATTCTGCTGCAGTTAAACTTGATGTCTATTGTATTTTATCAGTTTAACATTGTTAAAGACTAATGATAATTTATTCTGCATTATCTTAGTCATAATATTTCTTCTTGGGCTAGTTGAGCTCACCTTTCTTTCTTTATTCTCTTCGTGAAATGAGAATATAGCTAGGACGAGTCGGGGAACCGGAGTGATTCGTCCGGATGATAAGATTAGTAGTCATCACTATTACATTAAATAGTGTGACAATAAATATAATGAGGACTCCATTGAGAGTGGATATTGTCTAGAAGGCAATATTCTTGTTTAAACTCTCAGCTTATGTTTTGTCGTATGTTACACGACAATTGTATAGTTAAGTTTGTATTTGTATTTTGTACCATGTATTTGGCGACTCAGAATAGGTGATGTATACCTATTTTGGGGGCGTCACAATAACTATATGTTCACATGTGTGTACTATTGAATTACATGATTTACTATTAGGGGAGTTGGTGCAAGATTGATAATACTTGCATGACTAAATTAAAAATGGAGGTATAGATGATAGTACTATACTATAATTAATTTTTTCACATGTTTAGAACTATTGATTCACATGATTTACTATTGATTCACATGAGTTACTATTAGGGGAGGTGATGCAAGTTTGATAATACTTGCTAGACTAAATTAAAAATGAAGAAAAAGAGGAAGGTATTATACTGTAATATTTCGAGCCCCAAAATGTGCAATTATTGAAACTATATTTTCCTATAAATAGAAGCTCATTCCTTCATTATTTTTCACCAATTCACTAAAGCTATAGAGCAATTATAGAGAGAGAAGCTATAGAGAGAAAGAAGAAGAGTAGTCTGCTACTTCACTACTCCAGTATCCAGTCTTCTTCTGAGGTAAGGGATATTATTGTGGTAAGGGTTATTATTTTTATATTCTGAAGAGATATTATTTTTCGTATTCATATGAATATTATTATCATTCAATATTCATTATATTCGTTTAATATTCGTAAGGAATATTATTTTCGTTCAATATTCGTAAGGAATATTATTTTCGTTCAACCGTTGTAAGTAAGGGGTTTCTGCCAGGGGCAGTTTCGTAATTTTTCTGACTCTAAAAAATTCTGGAAAAATTTAAAATGATAATTTGATGAGTTTTCTAGATTGTGTCCAAAAATGGCGATTTTTTGATGTATAGATTATGAGTTATGAATTTTATGGGAAAAGACTATTTTAAAAGTAAAACCTTATAACTCCTTGTGGTTAACTCCAAAATTGGTAAAATTTTTATTGGGAGTACATGTATATCACAGGAGCATATCCTGTAAATTTTGGAATTTTTAGACAAAAGTATAGTTTATAATAAATGTCTAAATATTCGGCAGTTTTGGCCATATGAAAAATAGTAAATGAATTTTAAAAATTTCGAAAAAAATATATGTTCAATATAGGACTATATTCTACTAAATCCCAGAAAAGAAAACTTTTTAGGACCGATTTGTTATTTTTTATAAAAATGGTTTAGTTACGAACATATGAATTAAATATGTTTTTGTGAAGTTAAAAAATTGGTAAATAGGATTTTATGGTTTGAAAAACCTATATAAGGTATATGCAGATTTTTGATGAGGGATTTGATCATTGGTGATGAAATCTTATGAATATGACATTTTTTGAATGATTAAATGCATTATTTAGTAAAGTGTAAACAATTAAAATAAATTATTTATAAGTTTAAGAAGTGATTAAAATATTGGATCATATTAATAATATTAGATTATGAGTTTATTAAGTGATTGATAATATTTGGATTAAGGTGTTATGAAATAATTGATTTAAAATATTATTTAATGGTTAATAATATTAGCAAATGAATTTAATGTTATTATCTTTGTTAAATATTCGTTGTAATATTATTTTCTGTTCAAATCATTGTTGATAAAATATTATTCTAGAATTTTACTCCACAAAGCAGTATCATGTTGACAATCTGGATGTTTTTAAACTCTGGATAAATTTAAAGTCTTTAATATTTATCTTTGTTTTCGTTTGATTAATGCTTATATTATTGTCATCATCATCATACTTATATTGTGATTAAAGTCATATGTGGCTTACGTGCATAGATGGACTTGGTATGATTATGACCAGGAATTATTTGGTATAATCATGACCGCAATGTTATAAATAATGTGATAAAAGTCCCTCATTGGCCCGTAGAGCATTGATGGACAGTTTTTGGTATGATCATGACCATGGGTTTTCTTCGGCCAAGAGTTTAAAGAGAAATTGTTTTATGGCATGATCATGACCGTTGATGAAAACACGATTATCCTTGGCCCGTAGTGCATGGATAATTCGTGGTCGTGATACGAATGAATATCTTTGGCCTGTAGTGCAGGGATGATTCGATGATGTGGTTTATTTATTAAGCTGAGTTTCAGCGATAAAATTGATGAAAAACTTTTAATTCGTAGAAGATAGTAGATATTATGCTCTACTTTACTCTTCTAAAATAAGTTGCATGTCTTTGGCTTAGAGTGCAAAGATGATCTGTTAATGAATATCTTTGGCCCGTAGTGGAAAGATGAATTTATTAGTATGATTATGGACAGGAATTGTGATTTGGTATAACCATGGTCTTTGATGTTTCAGGTAAAGACAAGTGATGAAAATTATCTTCGTCCTGGGCGCGAAGAGGAATTTAGAACCACACTTATGATTATGAGTTATTCACCTGATTGTGGACAGGAATTGTTGACTGGTGTTACAGGGATAAAATATTGTTGGTGGATTTTTAATGTGGAGGAGATAATAGACTTTATGGTATATTTGACTCTTCTAATGGATTGCTCGTTCCGCTGCAACTATGGTTGAAAAGTTTTATCACCTACCATATGTTCTAAATCTCTGATTTATCACTAACGAAGGCTATTGATGATGTAAATTATCTTTAGTCATAATATTCTTTACTAGGCTATTTGTGTTCACCCTTTTACTTCACAATTCTTTTCAAGTATTAAGAGTGCAGCTGGGTCGAGCGGGGGGTAACAGGGGATTAGAATGGTGGTCTATAGCTTTTGAGGTTTCCCTTAAAACAATATGAAAATAATTTTATTGAGAAATATAGATAAGTGTGTCGTATTTTATACGTCATTTTAATCGTTGATTTTGGTGAACCAAATAGGGTGAGGTGAACCCAACTTTGGAAGGGCGTTTTTGCCACTATCATATAAGATGTCTAATGACAAACGACTTCGTGTTATCATAAGACAGGGTTGTGCACATCCACTTGTTGAGTATATCTACGAGCATTGCCTATATAATCTTGGGGTTTATTTGAAATATAATTCTCACTTGGAGACAACGGAGATAATTATATGTCAAGAGAAGACTCGCCATTGGAAAGAACATGATATAATTCTGTGGACATATGATATCTATCATAACCTAGACGCATGGCCTCCCATATACGAAGGTTTCCTTGAGTATTTTTCAAAGATTTTAATTTCTAAAACAGTTATTGACTATACCTTTATGTAAGGTACCATTGTAAGGTCTTGTGGTCAAGGCACCATGAGAGTTATATATATTTATATTAAAACTCACAGTTTAACTGTGGTCATTTTCTGCATGACAGTTGTATAAATGGAGTTGTCAGTAGTATATTTTCTGGCGACTCAAGATGGGTGATGTATACATGTTTTGAGGGCGTCACAAATCTTCTTAGCTGAGGTTCTTCAATATCAGATTGCTCCCCCTAATTAACACTCTCTACATCTGACCCATCACCATCGTGCAAATCTGTATCAGTCATATCTTCATTCTGACCTCCTTCTCCAATTGTGGTATTCTGTACTGGAGATGGAACTTCGCTGAGGTCTGGAACTCTATTATCTCTAGACTGTGTAGCATTATCAAAATGCTCATAATTCTGGTGCTTATGAAACACATCTTTGCTCCTGAATCATTTATTTTGCATTGGATCCTATAATCGGTATCCAAATTTTGCATCTCCATAGCCAACAAATACATATGGATACACCTGTTAAACGAGCCGGGCAGGCCCTAACGGGTCGGGCCATGTCCAGGCCGGGCCTCTGACGGGCCAGGCCAAAACAGCTCGGGTTTTGGCGGGCCGAAAATTGTAAGCCCAAAGCCCGCGGGTCGAGGGTGTTTTATGCCTATTTTTTGACATTTTTTTGGGTTTAATGTGAACGGGTTGGGCCAAAAAGGCCCGAATTTCTGTGGGCCAAAAAAATACGGCCCAAAACCCGCTTTTTGGCCGGCCAGTCGGCCCGGCTCACGGGCTTTGGGCCCATTTTCCAGGTCTACATATGGAGTAGACTTGTCATCAAGTTTCGATCTTTGTTCCTTGGGGATATGTGCAAAAGCCTTACACCCAAATACCCTCAAATAAGAATAAGACAAATCCTTACCACTCCAAATCTTTTTTGGAATCTGAAAATCCGACGGTGCTGATGGAGATCTATTAATCAGGTAAAAAGCAGTTCGAACAGCTTCACCCCAAAATGACTTAGGCAGTTTAACCATTCTCAACATGCATCGCACTTTCTCAATAATAGTGTGGTTCATTCTTTTAGCCACACCATTATGTTGTGGGGTACCATGAACAGTCTACTCATGTCGAATGTCATGTTTACTATAGTATTTAGCAAACTCCTTTGAAGTGTATTCCCCTCCGTTGTCATTACGAAGACACTTCAACGATTTTCCAGTCTCCCTTTCAACCATAGCAGGAAAACTCTGAAAATACTGGAATACCTGGTCTTTTATTCTCACAAAATACTCATACCTTCCGCGAAGCATCATCAATAAAGGTAACAAAGTACATATTTCCACCCAAAGACTCGACCTTAATGGGTCCACATACATCAGAATATATTCTCTCTAGTAGCTCTGATTTTCTTTTAGCTAAACTACTAAAAGAAACTCTATGTTGTTTCCCAAACAAACAATAATCATAAGGGCTTAAAACAATACCTTTAGCAAAAGGAATGAGTGGACTTTTTGCTAATAACTGCAACCCTTTCTCACTTATGTGGTCAAGCCTCTTATGCCATAAGTTTGGTGAAGAGTCATCCTCAATTGCATTCAATTCACTAGAACACACTTTCACATGAGTCTTGTACAACGAACAACAAGCAACTCCTCTTGCAATCACCATAGAGCCCTTGGTAAGCTTTCACTTTCCGCTGCCAAAGTGATTCTCATAGCCTTCTATGTCCAAGGCCATGCCAGAAATTAAGTTGAGACGTAAATCAGGAATGTGTCTAGCATCCCTCAAGGTAACAGTGCAACCAACACCTGTTTGAATGCAAACATTACCAATTTCAATAATCTTGGACTGATCAATATTTTCCATTCTCACGTACCCAAAGTCTCCAGCTTTGTAAGTTGTGAAAATATTTCTCTTAGGTGTAGCATGATACGAGGCACCAGTATCAACCACCCAATCAACTTTCTGATCATCAACATGCAAGCATTCCTCTTTCCCAAATGAAAGAATCACAACATCTTCGGTAACTGTGGCTGCAATGTTCTTCTTCTCAACCTTTCCCTGATCACCATTTTTCTACTTGTCTAACTAGATTCTACAATTTCTTTTGTAATGGCCTTCTTTATTACAATGAAAGAATCTATACGTTTCACCTTATCTGGTCTTTGACTTGCTCTTGTGATTTTTGTTTTTGCTGCAACTTGTATCTTCTTTGTGAGATCTCCTAAAATTGTTGCTACCCCTGTTCTTTGTGACAAGAGCATGTGTCTCAAAATTTACACCTTGCTCCTTTCTCCTTGTCTCCTCATTATGAAGACTGTCCTTGACCATTTGCATAATCATTTTTCCTTCTAGAGCTGAATTGCTTAGAGACACCACCAAAGTCTCCCACCTGTTTAGCAATGAACTGAGAAGCAAAAGAGCCTGAATCTCATCATCAAGATTCAACTTCATGGTGGATAAATGGTTTCATCAACTTGGAACTCACTTATATATGCTCCGACACCTTCGCTTCTCGCTCTTTGTATTTTAGATTCATAATTTTCTGAATGACAAAAGTTTTATTTTGTGCATTCTTCTTCTCGTAAATAAACTCTAGTGTTGTCCATAAAGTGTGAGCATCCGTCTCCTGCGAAATATGGTGGAACACACTTTGATCAATCCACTGCCGGATGTGACCAATAGTCTTCCTATTCATTTTATTCCAATCACCTCGGACTTATCCATTTGGCTTCTTTCCCTTGAGCTCTAACGGATCATACAGATCCTTGCAATAAAGGATATCCTCCATTTTGGGCTTCCAAATCGAAAAATTTGAAGAGGTCAATTTAATCATGGCTCCAACTGATTCCTCCATAAAATTTATCAAAAAACAACCAAGTAAATAACCTTAGCTCTGATACCAGTTGTTGAGAAAAAATCACCTTCCAAATATTGTTGTCTTCGATAAATTAGACGGATAAAATATCAACACATGTCAAACAGATTATATTTATAGTTTCACCAAAATAATAACCACTGCAAGAAATAATAATGAGTAGAAAAAATATCCAACCACGAGACACCAAGTTTTACGTGAAAAACCCTCTAAAACTAAGAGTTAAAAACCACGGGACAAACTCCGAAAAATTCACTAGAATAATATGAGAGAATACAAAGATATCTTAAATTGAGTACAAACTCAAATTACTTCACCATAATAACTATGCAATGGAACCCAAATAAAACACTCTTTTATTTGAACTACCTTTCTCTCTCTATTTTCTAAGATTTATCAGGGCCGGCCCTGAGTTTTTAAGAGCCTAAAGCGACAACAAAAAAATAGGCCTTTTGTGAATTGTTATTAAGATATGCATAAAAAAAACCTAAGAACTTACCGTGAACAAAATAGCATCAATACGAAAGAATACAAGTCTGTCATTGAGATTTGGGCTTATTTCATAAGATAAATTTTTTATGGACCTTTAAATTTAAACTGACGTGGACTGAGCTCTTTTGTTTGGATATATATATACATAACACAAATACCTTTTCGGAGCCCTAAAAATGTGTCAATTTTAGTGGGCCTAAAGCCCGGGCAACTTGGACTTTAGCCCAGGGCCGGTGCTGAGCTTTATAAAAGCTACTCTCTTTTTCTCTTACTCTCGGATGAAGTATGTATTGTTGGTGTGTATTTCTCATCTATTTAGCTGCTGTTTTATAACAGAGTGGAGGGGAAGAAAATTAAATGAAGTTGGCATGAAAATCAACGGGCGAGGAGCATGAAAATTTAATGGGTTGGGAAGGTGGAAAATTCAAGGGGCAGGGAAGCAATAAATGGGGGAGGATCTTTTGACCAACATGGCGATGAGCGGTCCGTCGTTATAAACTTAAAATTAAATCGATATAATGATTTGTGTATTCTGATCACAGATATACATATAACCCTATATATATATATATATATATTTATATATATATATAATATAGTTTCTACTAATTAACAGACTAATATATGTTACGTTTTTTTTGGCATATATCTTGTGCTCAACTTCTTCAATTGACACTGAAAAACGACTTCAGAGGAGTGAGGTATATATCAAATACTCATACTAATATATTTATCCTAGTAGGTAACTAATTAATTAATAGTTGTTCTAATTCATGATTAATCATATTCTCTTTCTTGTAGTCTTTTGAGAGAGACCTTAACAAGATGAAGAAGAAGCTGCAATTTCTCCGCAAAGCGTTGAGGTTTACACCCTATAATTTTCTATTTTACGCCCTCTTTATTTTAAAGATTTTTTGTAGTATTATTTTACTAAATTAAAATCTCTATTTTAATTTAATTGCACCTTAATTTTTGTTAGCTAGTATTTTATTTCCTGATTTTGGTTATTTCTTCGGGGGTAACCGACTAACCGTAACGAGCTTCTGAAGGTGGCAGCTCTTTAATAAATAAAGTATATGGAGTATTTAATAAAATATAAATAATTTTGAATTTCTAATTTATTTTAATAAATTATTTTGACTATTCAAAATTTAAAATAAATTTTATCGTTCATAATGTCGAAGGTACGGGACTGTTGTTAGTATATATATATATATATATAGTGGGTGAATAAATGTAATCCCAGCTAGTACAATTTATTTATAATTGTAGCTGCGCTATTGTCGCTCATATATGTACTAATTAATGCGACAGATTACTTGTGCCAGTCCTATTTACTATCCTAGCTATAAACTGTTTTTTCAAATCTTTATAAATTTCATCCTTGTTATTAGGGGAGAGCACGGACCCAATTTGCAATCGAAATATAGTAAAGAATAATACTAGAGATATAATTTATTTTATAATTATTTTATAATTGACTTATATAATATATTTTATCTCAGTTTTTATGTGGGAATCGAAGATTATATTAAATCAATTTATTTATTAATATGTTAAGAAAGAGTATGATAAATCAACAAATTATAAAATAATTATAGAATAAATTGTAACTCTAATATTACTCCTATAATAAAACTCGCACCAAAGAAACTGCATTTGAACATCCACCCGTTTGGTCAAAGTAGATTGAAATTTAATTACTCTTTAAGATAAAGGCTGTAGAGAGAGTTGCTACAATAATTAGGAAATAGAAAGTGAAAATAAAGATGAACAAATATGAGATGAGTATCACATGTCTCCATTTTATTTACTCAATTAATTTTAATATACTACCTTTTCGTTCTAAATGGTTATATATTTAATTTTAAATTGATGTGAATTTATTTAATTTTAGTTGATATAATTATTATATTTGTATAATATAACAATTAATTATAAATTTATTTTATTTTAAATTTTAATAAATTATATCAATTTTAAAATTTATTAGGGGATAATTCGATAAAATTTGTACAAGATTTTTCTGCAACTCCATCCATTTCTATTTCTCATATAGCCCACAAACCGTAGATAGCAAAACCCAAATTTAGAAAGAAAGAAATGGCGGCATCCGCATTATCCATCGTGACACCAAAGCCTGAGACCGTTAAACCCTTCAATCCCAGACCATTCAGTGTATGCAGATCCTCTACTTCATCATCTTCTCTTTCATCAATTTCGACTTCCTGTCAGAATTCAACTGCTCCAAACAATAAGAGGCCGTTATTTGAAGTGGGCATTGGGCTATTGGCTGCTTCTTTGTTGGTATCTTCTCCATTAAATGCCAATGCCACCAGACTTAATTACTACGCTACTGTTGCAGAACCCCCTTGCGAGTTTAAATTTGCTCCTTCTGGACTTGGGTACTGTGATCTTTCTGTTGGTTCTGGGGAGGAAGCTCCGTATAATGAGCTTATTAATGTGAGTTCATTAATGATTCTTATTTGTAGTTGCTTTTTTTGGGTTGAATTTTGCTGAGTTAATTGTTCTCAATTTGGTGTATGAGCTGCCACTAGATCATTTTTTTACTGTTATGTGGTTGTTATTTCTTCAATTTCTGTTTTGTTTTGTTTTTGGTAGACAAATGAGTGTCCAATTTGGGCTCCTACTGTCCCAAAATGAGTGTATTCCTATAGAAAAAAAATATTACTAAATTTATAATTAATTAATTAAGATGCTATCTTGGTCGTTGATTAATGATTATGTCATTATTTGTTCTTAATTTAAAAAACTACTTTTATGTCAAACTAGACTTTGGGAGATACAGGGTACACCCTCCATCAGAAAAGAAAGAGAGTGCCCATTAAAGAAAAATTACTTTCTAAGAAAGATTGAGTTTGAGTTTGACACAAACAATGTTCAAGATCATAATTTATTTAATATCATGGGTTTTTAGTTCCTTATTTTTCAACATGAATGATGTTTTTGGGAAGTGTCCTGCAAAGTAAGGACTCAAAAGAAGGAATGATTAACCCATAATTTGTAATGGTGCGAGTTTAACAATGCACACTAAATATGCAGAACTATCGGAGGTTATTAGTTGTAGACTTGTAGTAAAAAGTAACACCGTGCTAATGACATTGATTAGCCATTTTAAGTTGTATTTATGTTCATCATATGGCATTTCAAGACAAACCAGGCTAGTATAATGATTTCAATATCACGTTATTGCTAGTTACATTTTTTCTATCAACTCATTGTGTTTGATGGTATTGTAATACTCATCCATCTCGATGTGCTAGATTGTGTTATGACTTTCGGATATAATATGCTGTTATTATGGTTAAACAACTAGTAGGTAGCACTCCGTAGCACATTTCCCATTCGATCTTTCCTTCATTGGCTTAATTACTTTATGCCAAAAAGAGCTCTTCAATCTCAGTTCTTAAACTATGTACAATCCATTTAAGCTGAAAAATCAAGAGCTTAGGTATCCCCTGGCTAGAGTCTTTACCATTTCCTTTGAAGTATACCTTCATAGGTTTGACTTAAAAAATTATCCTAAAGTTATCAATTCCAAAGGACATAATTCACAACAACGTGTACCAAAAGGCATAGCAAAGAGGCCTCAACTCAATATTCCCGGTCAGTTTATCCTTCTATGTGTTTTAAAGTTTATGTAGTTTATGTTTGTGATTGTCTTTTGAGAATGAACTGATGTGCACATTAGTGATAGACAAATATAGAAATATAACCATGATAATTTCTTATTCCTTAGTCAAATCTTGATCATGGATTGATTGAGGACATAGCAAATGTATGCAATTTGTAAACGTTAGATACTTTCAGCTACTCTCAACCCTCAAGTTTATTGATACGTATGTGGAGAAGTAGCAACTTGTCAAATCCTGACACTAGAAATTCCCCATACTTGGAGAAAGTTACCAATCAAAAATAAATAAATATAATTCTACTTACCTTTATGAAAAGCGTGGAGCTCAAAGATTGAGATCTACTCTATTTTTTCCTGATCGAGACTGAGCATATATTTTTCAATAAACTAATTCCACATGCCTGTATCAATTAGGTAACATCTTTCTGCCTTTTCAATGCTTCCTCTTCTGTTTCTTGTAGATTCACTACACTGGAAGGTTTGCTGATGGGACAGTTTTTGACAGCAGTTATAAATTTGCTAGACCTCTCACTATGCGCATTGGTGTAGGCAAGGTATGGAAAAAAAAATCCCATTTAATTATTGGTGTTCTTTTCACCTCCATCTGACAAATTGCTAGAACCATAATGTACTTTCTCATATTCTATAAATAATACTCAAAGCTTACTTTCCAGTTCTAATTGCTCCCTTCATATCAAAGCCCTTCTTTGTTATATTATAATGATTTCATCTCTATGCAAAAGTTCCAACTTTTTTGTTCAATCAAAGAAATGTGTGACATACAGTAGATATGGGACAACTTCAGGTGGGATTTTCTAGGCCATTTTTTATGGTTGTTTGGGTTAAAAGATGGAATAAAAAAAAGTATATCTATGTACACATCTGTTTGCCTAAATTTATACTTAGCAAATACACACAAGTATACGCGATCGACTTAGTAATATAGAGGCAAAAAGAGTCGTTCTCACGAGGAATTAATTTTAACGTTTTCTCAAGTACCAATCTTATATCAAGTCAATCTTATTTAAATGGATGAATTAACTAAAATTAATAATTAAATTAAATACTAAAAATAAATAAATAAATAAATAAAATATACATAAATAAATCTAAGAATTCAATTTTATCACATGCTTCATTCAAATCTCATAACTTTCCATTCAATTATAAATGGTCACGATGAATTATTAACCAGGAATACTTAATTTTATTTATAAGCTTCTTTCGAATGCAGATTAAAATACTCATGCTAACTAACTTGCTATATTCCTAAGTAAATTAAATTAGAAAAGATTCATTAAGATCAAATTCCTTAAAATGGTTACACATGGCATCTACTAGGTATATTTCTATCCTATCCTATGGATTCAATTCGAGGAAGAATATGCATAATCACATGTCATTATATTCATATCTAAACTTATAATCCATCGTCAACTTTCATATAGATTATCCCACGCAATTACGGATCCAGTAATCACACATGAACACATAAAATATAATGAATTAATTCATATGGTGCCAATCACATAGAAAGAAAATCAATTTAGACTACACATGAGATTCCATTAAAATTCTTATATGAAAACCTTATTCCTAACAGATAAAATTATAATCACAAAATATTCATCATCAATAAAAGACAAATATAAATAAGTGTTTAGAGAAGAAAAATTGTTTCCCGTCATTCTTCTATCTCTAAGCTTCATCAATCCATGGTCTCCATCTCCGATGATACCTTGCTTGCTCTTGAACTGGGAAGAGAATTAGCCTCACATGACGTTCTTTTGGTTTTTCCCCACAAACCTTATACAATCCCTAAATAAGACTATTTATTGGAGTTATTCTACCTAACCCTAATATAATTACTATTCCTTTTTTAACCCTAGGTGGAGATATTTTTATTGAAGTCAGCCTTGTATTCTTTGTAACTTTCTAGGCTTCAATTGGCAAGTGTCTTATTTTATTTGGAAAACAAACAGCAATTAAACCCTTCAGCTTCGCTAAGCCACGCGCCTGACCGTGAACCCCCCGAGCGCCGCGGCCCTTGATCCAGCGTCACGGCTCTAATGAATGATCGCCGCGGCTCAAGACTTTCTGTCCGTTTTCTCTTCTTGCTTCCTTGCTCGTCCAATTGCTTCAAATATTTACGATTTTGCCACTTAACTCCTTTATTCCTTCAAAATAAATAAATACAATAAAATAAATACAAAATCTATAAAATAACATAAAATACTTAAAAACACACAAACTATTAAGCCTAAAGGGACCTAAATAATAGGTATGAAACCCACTTATCAACATCCAAAATGTGCATCCAAAGACATAAAATAATAGTAAAATATTTCGCTCTCCTCTCTCTACAACCCTTTCTCGCTCCTCTTTTACTACTATTTTACCTTTGTGTGTGTCGGTGGATGTACAATTTGGATGTGTACAGAGATATACTCTAAAAAAATAAAACTTGAGAAAAGGAGCAGGTTTTAAGGTTTGGTTAACAACTAAAAAGGGAAGATTAATAACTGTTCTGGGTGTTGTAATAAATGGTGCCCAAAACTGTAATTTTGATTCTCTTATTGTTTCTAGGTGCCTAGGGATTTCTGTTTGAGAGAATAATTAGGCTCTGTGAATACTGAAGTTTGAAGTCCAACTACTTTATATTCTCCTTTGAATTGAAAGCGTGACAAGGCTTATATTTCTAGCAATCCTTCACCTTTGTAGGATTTTGAAAGAAACATAAATACAGCAAGATATGAAGTACTGTAGATCATTTCTTGTGTACCTTCCTCAACTATTGCTCTTTATATGATTTTGCGACCAGGTGATCAAGGGATTGGATCAAGGAATCTATGGAGGTGAAGGAGTACCCCCAATGCTAGTTGGTAGGATCCCGAAGATGATAGAGAGTTTAAAAGTTTCTTCTTGGTTATCTTTCATCTTGTTGTTCCAGGTGATTTAACTTTCCCATTCTTACACAGGTGGAAAGCGTAAGCTCCAAATCCCTCCAGAGTTGGCATACGGGCCGGAACCTGCTGGTTGCTTTTCAGGTTCAGCTCCAACTTATTCTGCTTTTTACCAATGTCCAGAGTTCTAAAGATGTACCACCCCTTCCCTTAGCTTGATGTTTTGAATGCCAATGACAGGAACATTATTTCCGAAATAAGTTAAAATGTCAAAATGAGATTGCTAAAATAGCAGTCCCATTTTTATGGCATGTTTAATCATAATTTCCTTGCATGAAACTTTAGAAACCAAGCACTAAGATGGACCCTCAACTCAGAATTTGTTTTCTGGATATTAACAAGTTTAATATTTAGGAGTACATGAATTTTTCTGGTTGTTATACTCTCAACATAGTTTGAAGTTTTGAGTAGAATTTGAAGATATTGGGAGTTTCTGTTTTATACTGCATGAAGCAAGAAGTGTGATACATTCAATAATTATGGCAATATTATATAAATACTGACATCATTACCTATCAAAGAAAATAATTATAATAATATTGACATCATCCTTTTATTTGCATAGGTGACTGCAATATACCAGCAAACGCGACCCTCGTTTATGACATCAACTTTGTCGATATTTATAAAGGAAATAGAAAATGAAGGATTTCCATCGTATATATATAAGTGAACAGGAGAAGCTCACTGGAACCCGGTAAGTGAGTCTTAACTACTTATTCTAAATAAAGCATGTTATATTGTTATATAAAGTTCATGATGAGAAGTTCAGAATTTGATCTTCTATAGCACCGTTTCTGCTAAATGCTAATGCACTTCTGCTTGCAACAATTAATTTATCTCATAATAAGTAGGTAGATCTTAATTCTTAGATACATATATTACTACATACAGGAAACGGTCATCGTCATTCATCAGATAAGTCTTAAGAGAGCTCTGATTGTAAGATCTTAGATATGTATATTTCTACATACAGGAAATGGTCATCATCAGATAAGTCTGAAGAGAGCTCTGATTATATTGGTTTTGCGCACCCTCTAGGGACAGTGTCAGTTATCTCACTTGGACTATTATAATTGTCTTTGTCCATCTGGCAATTGAGAAGAATGTCTAACCCAATGGCTAACCCTGTGGGATGGCCTTTCAACCATCTAAAAATGATCAAATTCAAAATCAAGATGATGGTCAATAGCCTTTCTGGGGAAAAAAACAAAACAATGGCTAACCCTGTGGGATGGCCTTTCAACCATCTAAAAATGATCAATTCAACATCAAGATGATGGTCAATAACCTTTCTGGGGGAAAAAACAAAACAAAACAAAAAACAAAGATGTTCATAATTCGTGAAAAGCTTCAGTACTACTATTAATTTATAAACCTCGCAAAGCATCCATAAGAACTTCAAGGAAAGGAAGTGTTATAAAAGGGAATATTTAATTTGGGTATTGGTTCGATTTGAAGGAAAAACTTTTGCAGGCTTTCATTTGCAATCAGAAGCTTGATCGGGTCCCGTATTATATTGAACTTTTTTATGTTGCTCTCTAATTTTAGTTTTTTTATTTTTAATAAACTTTCGGAGTGAAGATTTTTGGTAGTTCTTAATATATTGGATATTCATTGTAGTAGAAGCCCATCGATTTAGTTTTGTTAGTAAGCAGTTTGTTGGATTCTAACCATGAATGTACTTGTCATGGAATTCATTTCTAAATTTCTTTAATGAAGGTTTAGAGCAAAGATCTGTATCTGCTTCAGAGCGTAAATCAAATGAATGCCTATTCCGGCTGATGATAGTCAGCTTTACTAGATAGATGAAAACGCCTTTGGGTTGCCATCTCTGCTAGGGTTGCTTGGAACTGATTGTACACACTTTTTAGGGTAATTAAACATCATGCTCAATTTAACCAACTGGATGTCTATTTCTTTTATATGTGAGATATGAATATGGTTTAACTTTGATACACAAATATGTTTCTAAATGACATTCGCACAACATTGTTCATGAAGTACCAAGAACATACACGTGTATTGCATGAAATTTAAGATCAAATTTTCTTTGATTTATGCTTTATTGTTATACTCTCTTAGATCAAGTTGTCAATTCAAAATAGAATTTATTTCAAACATCCCTAACTTTGTAAGAATTCTGCACATCCCAATTGAAACCTCATTGGCTCATTGCTGCTAGTTTCACCTTTTTCTCTTTTTTCCTTGATTTGCTTTGGCAAATATCTGGTGAATCCCAACACTTATGCTACATTTTACATGTTAATAGGACCTTGTTTCCAATGAAAGACCTCAAGTAGAAGATTAATTAAAATGGTAAAAGGTTTATAAATATCTGTCCTAATTTCTATATGCTACTTTAAGTGTAGCAATATTTTATTCCAGAAATGTACTTCGCCTGTCTCTTTCTAAATGACCTAATTTTCTTTCTAGGATGGCCTAATTATGCCAGGTCAGACCACATATTTATGTATTCTTGTATTTTATTGACTATTTTACCCTTCCGATCACATAGTTGAAAGGGAGAATTTCAAATTTTTTGCACCCTTTTTTATATGCAACACTTTTTAAGATAGTACCCGACACGAATTAAAAGACATGGTAGGTCAATTAAATGGGGACAGAGGGATATATGTTTGTTGTGTTATTAAATGTATGAGATTGAGTTGGCTGGTGTTGGTGGTGATCATATACAATTATACATGATTAATTCTTTATTGAAGCTACATTCTGTTCTTTGCTTGATATGGCAGCTGCTACCTCACCACCTCAAAATCACCTCTCTTTCCATTATCAGAACTTAAAGAGTCATCCCATATTATAAAACATGAAACCCTTGCATCATGCATGAGAAAACACAAAATATGAAGTACACATGCTATTAGTAGTAGCTATATCATAACAACCTTTAGATATTTCCATAATCCAAATACCTCAAAAGTCCAAAACCATTCTACAGTTCCATTTTACCAAAATCACTCTCACCAAACCTACCAAAAATACCCTAGAGAAAATAAAATTAAAAAGCAAATAAAAATAAATAATGTTACTATACATAAAAAAGGTCATAATATTCACATATACACATGCATATTGTGGGCCCCACATGTCAGACGAAGACCCTTTTATGTGATAGTAATATTGTTGAATAAAAATACATAATTAAATTTTTAAGTGGCAGTATCAAAAGCTACATGATAGGACAGGCATTTGGGTTGTCATCACTAAACATGGTTATGTAAGGATCCTCGTTATATCGGGTCACAGTCCCACTTGGTGCAGTGTTTTCCACCTTTCTGACATAACCAGGAGGTGCCTTCTTATCATAAGCTTGAGCAGCATAAGGCTGAGCTACTAGGTTGTAGGGTACATAGGGCCATATCTCTGCCTTCTTCCCTGTTGACTTTGCCTTCTTCAACACCTTGTTTGCTTCTACATACCCATTTACAGTCACTTTCTGCTGCTTCCTGTTTATTTCCACAGACTTCACTCCTGCATATATACATACATATAAACATCATGAATATATATATATATGTTGCATATATAAAAATGAACATGAATATTTTGTTGGAAAAGAAGAAGGTTTAGTAGTAAAATTAAACTAACCACTTAATGAAGACAAAGCTTTCTTGACTTTAAGTTCACAGCCATCACAGTCCATTCTAACTTTGAGATCAACTGTCTGCAACTGCTTCTTCTTCTTGTGGTTATGGCCACTGCTCATCAAGTCAGATATGTACTCCAAGGTTCCTCCAACTCCCATGATGTATGAGCTTTCTTAGTACCTAGCTAGCTGTTTATGAAAAATGTATATATTCAAGAAAATAAGAGTTTAGAAGATGAAGTAAAGAAAAATGTTGAGTTTCTTTTGAGTATATGAAAGGCTTTAGAATCTTGTTTGAAAGTGAATGCACCAAGAGAGTAATCCTTGAGGAAACAAGTTTTTAGAGGGGATTTGAGACTTGAAATAACTGATGGGATGTGGGAGTATCCCTTAATAATATATAAGGGATAGGGATACCAGAAAGAGCACTCCAAGGATTTGTAAGGGATTTCCTTGGGTTTTAAGAAACAAACAAAGAAAAGAAAGAGCTTAAAGGCTTCTAAAGCTGCCTTCCTTCCTAACTTCCTTTTAGATGTAACTTTACAAAGTGATATAGGCCTTTCCAATCAGGTTCAAACACAGTATGTAAAAGCAGGTGGGAGTGTGGGACCTTAGGAAAAACCCGGATGTTGTCTTCTTCATTGTCTTGAAACCCCGACTTAAATATTGATAACAATACTTAGGCCTCAAGGTTTTCAATCTAATAACTAATTAAGCCTATTTACCAAAAAAGGAAGAGAACTGAAAATTACATTCTGTAGTAAATGTTGCTTCTTCTTTTTTCTAACGCTTTTGGAGTACAAATCCAAATGAAGAATTGGTAAATTACAATATTATTTATTCTAACACTATAAATAAAGATGCAAGTCTTATCATAAATAAGAGAGAAAACCCTGTCACCGAGGTAAATTGGGAAATTGATATTTTCATATAAAAAATTAATATTTTTGCATGATCCGTGTCACATTATTAGTGAGTGGTCTCACCTCCATGTAAGAGAGATTCGGTGCGAAAATATTATTTAAACCTTTGAAAATATCAGTTTTCAAATTGTATTACAATAGCTAAATTGGTATAAAATACTGTATTGCAAAACGGCTTAATCTTTTTAAATTTGAACAGTTAAATTTTATTAATAAACGATGCAAATTTTGATAATCAGATAAGACCCCAAAATATATATATATAGAGAGAGAGAGAGAGAGAGACAGAGAGAGATTTTTTGAACCAAGATCATGCAATGCACATAGAAAGAGATTTTTTACACTTTGTTGAAAGGTGAAAGTATGGTGTGGCCCGATATGCCTTTTGAAAAAATTAAGCACCAATAATATGAGAGTAGCTGCCACGTTTCGAGTCCAGAGTGTCAACGCGTGTCAAATCTGTGTTTGATCTTTGGAGTTGGCCAGAATCCAACGGTGGAGAAGGTAGGTAGGACATAGCTGGCTCCCTCTAAAACGTGGGCTTGTTTATTGATTGGTTGTCTGGTTGTGAGTCATTTTTGGGCTTTATTTGGGCCTCTGGCGCGTCTATGAAAAGGATTGACCACAGCATTCCTATTTTACCCGACGCTCCTCTAAAATAGATACATTATTTTATATATATCTGGTTCAAAATTATAAATGATATTTTTAATTAATTTTAAATTTGATACACTGATATTATATATACGAGCGATAATTATGTATGTGTCATAATTCTAATCAGGACCGTTCTTGAACAAGGGTGGGAGGATCGATCACCCTGGACCTCTGATCATGAGGCCCCAATTTATATATATATTATTTAAAAAATTCTTTCAATGAATGATTCACTAGAAAAAGAATTTTTCAATGAATGTATTTTCATATATTTTGTTGTAGTCGAATTATTATGTTTTAAATTCCGTAAAAATATTTTTTTGAATAAAACTTGTATTTTTAATTTTTTATTTTTATTTTTTTTATGAAGACAATATTTTGAAAATGATCTCGTTTTTATTTTTTGTCCTAGACCACCAAAATTTAAGGAACGGCTCTGATTCTAATACAGACAATGTATAAAATCTTACTTCTCTTTTTTTTCTTTTTCTTTTTTTTTTAATTTATACTATAAAGTGACATAAAAATTTTACAATAAATAAAGTAAATATTTACTAAAATAATGACAACATATATTAAGAATGACATTTTTTTGAACGGAAGAGAGATACATACATACATACATAATAATTAAAATTGATTGGACAAAAATTATGAGTGATGTAATTGTTTTTCCTTGAATAAATATTTCCTTGTCATTAAAATCGTAGGCCACCTACCGTAATATCATAACAAAAATAATTGTCAATTACATATTTGGCCAAGTGAAAATAATATATTAGTTAAATATCAACACCCAAAATGAGTAGCGATTAAGTTAATATTATTTCCCATGCAAAATGACTGAAGAAAGTGGCCAGGATTAGCACATGTCAGCCATAGAGACGCGTTTGGCTGATATCACAGCTGTAAGATAGCTGTTCTACAATTATAAACCTATATATATATATATATATATATATATATATATATATATATATATATATATATAAGTACTTATCTTAAATCACCTACCCCATTTTTTTACATTTGAAATTGAAGTTTCCAAGCTCCCCAGTCATTAAAAATTGCTTCTTTCCAGCCCCGTTTCCTTTTATCTACGTGCTGCGCATCAGGAAAATTGGGTCAAATTTTTAAAAAAAATTAAAAATTAAAATTTAATAAAATAAATTATAAAACTAAATAATTCTCAAATATTATTTAAAATAATATTTTTTGAGGTTTCATTGTTTGAAATTATTGCATAATAGCATCATTTTTAATAGTTACAAAAATATCACCCTCAATGTATAATATTACTAAACAGTCATTCATCCAATTATCTCGCATTTAGTTACGAAGTTCATTCTTCACAATACTTATGGCTAAAAATATTCTTTTAACAATTGCAGTAGTAACGAGACATACATACATTGTACGCCTCTTTCAATGTGCCTTCTTCCCATTCCTCTACCTCTTCAACTCATATATATATATATATATATATATATATATATATATATATATCTCCTCCGTCCCATAGTTATAGGCTATTTTTTTTGACACATAGTTTAAGAAAATCAGTTTAAGTTAATTTTTAACACAAATTTTTCACATATACCCCTTAATATAGAATTAATGAATAAATTAATTACTCCTTACTTATCACATTGAAACTCTTAACTTCATTGATTGTTGGTCCAATTGCCTTTTATACACAAAATATGTTAAACTAGTAAAGCCTAAAAAGTTGAATTCTTTTATTGAGAATACAACAACATTAAATGTAGTGATAAAAATAATGACATTGAAGGTTGTTTCTTCAAAAAAAGAGTAATAGTTGAATATTTATTATAAGGGCATTAAAGTAAAATAATGAACCAACTAAATTTTATAAATAGTAAGTAGCCTATATATTGGGACATCTCAAAATAAAAAATCAGCCTATAACTATGGGACGAAGGGAGTATATATATATATATATATATATATATATATATATATATATATATAGTTATTAATATATTCATAAATTTTAAGACTTAGTGGAACAAAATAAGTAGAGTAATATAGTTATACTAGTTGTACTATCCGTGCCTTCGGCACTATATATGAAGGGGAGGATAGATTGTCGGCGCTAGAGAATAGAGGAGGCAGAGGGCAAGCTCGGGAGAAGCAAGTACGGATGAGGATCTGAGAGTGAGAAAGAGCAATTTTTTATCCTTTGAAGCTAAAGATAATATAATGGACAATGACATTTATCCCAAATTTTGAATGATTCTGATCGTTTATTAAGGTGAGCGGAAAATTTAAAATAAATTACATTTTGTTAATTAAACTAGTCATACTACCCGTGCCTCTGGCACTACGTACGAAGAGGAGGAGAGATTGTCGGTGCTAGAGAATGGAGGAGGCAGATGGCGAGCTCGGAAGGAAGAAGAACGGAGGAGACAGATGGCGAGGTCGGGAGGAAGAAGAACGGAGGAAGATCTTATATGGAGAGAGAACAATTTTTTATTCTTTAAAGTTAAAGAGGATATAATGGACGGTGAGATTTATCCCAAATTAACTTTAGACGGTTCTGATCGTTTATTAGGGTGGACGGAAAATTCAAAATCAGTTGTGTTTTGTTAATTACACTAGCCGTACTACCCGTGCCTCTGACACTACGTACGAAAAGGAGGAGAGATTGTCGACGCTAGAGAATGGAGGAGTCAGAGGGCGAGCTCGGGAGGAGGAAGAACAGAGGAGGATCTGAGGGTAAGAAAGTGCAATTTTTTTATCATTTGAAGTTAAAAAGGATATATTGGACGGTGAGATTTATCCTAAACTTTGGACGATTCTGATCGTTTATTAGGGTGAACGAAAAATTCAAAATCAGTTGTGTTTTGTTAATTAGACTAGCCGTATTACTCGTGTCTCCGGCACTACGTACGAAAGGGAGGATAAATTGTCGACGCTAGATAATGAAGGAGGTAGAGCGCGAGCTCGGGAGGAGGATCAGAGAGTGAGAGAGAGAAATTTTTTATCCGTTGAAGTTAAAAAGGATATAATGGACGGTGAGTTTTGTAAGACCCCAACTTTTATGAATAAAGATGAATTTTCTATAAATATCATTTTTGAATATTATGGAGTGAGTTTGATATAATGTTATAGTTGTGGGTAATACTTATAAATTTTGCAAAGTACGCAAGTTGTTATATAATATTTGATTGGTCGGGAAATATTCGTTTTAACAGGGAATATTCGTACGACGGCACAATCATTGGTGGACCCCACAACGGAATTATTGTCAGATTGAGAAAACGACAAAAATATTTTATAAAAATAACGACGGAAGTTTTGCCGTTAACTGTTGAAACACCCGGTGTTAAAAAATACGATGTCTACGCGTGGTTGTAAGAGTAGCACCAGTATTGATTATTGATGCTTATGTGAGAAGTCACTCGGTTTTGTTCAATTATTACTACGATGAATTCTTTGCATAATATCTCACGTTATTTGATTCAATTATTGTCGATATTTTATATATTATTTAATCAATAATTGAGATGACAAAGTTATTAATATTATTATTTGCAATATTAACGATGTCTAAAAGTTCTGTCAATGAGAGGTTTGGTCACCTAATTGCGCGCCAATAGGGAGAAATCCTTATTAGAAAGCCCCCTCTTTCCTGGAAACGACCTGGTCGATTAATATTGTGAATTATAATAATGATGATAAATGTTGTTAAAAAATATTGAAGGAATTTTTTTTATCTTTGATATAAATTTTGCTTATTATTTGGACCCTCATTTATCCATTTTTTCGGAAGGAAGTTATAACGTATATATATATATATATATATATATATATATATATATATATCATGTGTGTGTCGTGTGGGAGAAGGAAATGGTAGCTGTAAGACCCCAACTTTTATGAATAAAGAATAATTTTCTCAAAATATATTTTTGAATATTATGGTATGAATTTGATATAATGTTATAGTTGTGGGTAATATTTATAAATTTTACAAAGTAAGCAAGTGGTTATATAATATTCGATTGGTCGGAGAATATTCGTTTTAACAGAGAATATTCATACGACGGCACAATCATTGGTGGACCCCACAACGGTAGTATTGTCGTAGTTAGAAAACGATATAATTATCTTTTTATAAAAATATCGGCGGAAGTTTTACCGTTAAACTGTTGAACTACCCGGTAGTAAAAGTACGATAATATCTATCGTGGTTTGCATAGAAGACGCTTGAGTATTGATTATTGATGCTTACGTGAGAAGTCACTCAGCTTATACTCAATTATTGCTACAAATAATTCTTTGCATCATATCTCTCATATTATTGATTCGGTTATTGTCACAAGATCATCATCGCATTATATGATATATTATTAAATCAATAATTGAGACGACAAAGTTATTCATATTATTAAATTTCAATATTTACAATGTCTAGAAGTTACACAAAGAGAGGTTTGGTCATCTAATTGCGCACCCAATAAGGAGAAATCCTTATCGGAAAGCCCCTCTTTCCTGGGAATGACCTGGTTGTTAAATATTGTGAGTTATAATATTAATGATGAATAAGTTCGTGTTGATTAAAGATGAAATTGATAGTTCCATTGTGTTAGAATTATTAGTGTTAGTGGAAATTGACATTTATTTCGATATTAATTGATGTCTGGAAGTTATCTTTGACCCGAAGGGATAATTAATCGGATAAATGAGCAATTAATTGCTATTAATTCACATGATTATAACTATTTGTTCACATGTGTGTACTATTGATTCACATTCTTATAATATTAGGGGAGTTGGTGCAAGATTGATAATACTTGCATGACTAAGTTAAAAATGGAGGTATAGATGGAGGTACTATACTGTAATTCATATTTTCACATGATTATAACTATTGATTCACATGATTGAACTATTGATTCACATTATTTACTATTAGGGGAGGTGGTGCAAGTTTGATAATATTTGCAGGACTAAATTAAAAATGAAAGAAAAGTTGAAGGTATTGTACTGTAATATTTCGAGCCCCAAAACGTATAATTATCGAAACTATATTTTTCTATAAATAGAAGCTCATTCTTCTTTCATTTCTCACCAATTCACTAAAGCTTTAGAGCAATTATTATAAAGAGAAATTATAGAGAGAAAAAGAAGAAGAAGTCGCCTCCTCTCTACCCAAAGATCCAGCTTTCTTTCTAAGGTAAGGGGTATTATTTCTTTCGTAGTCATGAAGAGAGCTTACATTATTCCATTCTTTATTATTATGTTGGAATAACCTATCTATCTGTAAGGCACCGCATACATGGTGAAATTCTTCCATTATTCCATTCTTTATTATTCGTTGGAATATCCTCATGCATGCGGATTACGCTAGACACTGGTTCCATTCTTTATTATTACATTGGAATAACCTCGTGCATGCGATCTATCGCGTGCGTGGTGAATTCTTTGTTATTCCATTCTTTATTATTCTCGTTAGAATATCCCGTGCATGTATGGATTACGCTGACACGGTTTCATTCTTTATTATTATTCACTTGAATAACTTTCTGCATGCGGCCTATCGCATGCATGGTGAATTCTTTGTTATTCCATTCTTTATTGTTCGTTGGAATATCCTCATGCGTGTGGGATTACGCTGACCTGGTTCCATTCTTTATTATTACGCTGGAATAACTCGTCTGCATCATGCGCCTATTGCATGCATGGTGAATTCTTCTCATTATTCCATTCTTTATTATTCTCGTTGGAATATCCTCGTCTGCAAGCGGATTACGCATTACCTAGTTCCATTCTTTATTATTCATTGGAATAACTTCGCCTATGTGGATTATCACATGCACGGTGAATGATCCTTCGTATTCATTCCTTATTAAATTGTGAAAATGATCTGCTACATGTGGATTACCGCATGGCGAGTGAAAATTCATTTGCGCTTTCATATATTCTATGATACTCATTTGGTTAAAGTTTTGGCTTCTATACTCCATGAAATTAGTAGAATATCCCGGATATTTAAGGCTTCATCCCAGATCTTTTCATGAAAATAAGCATTCTTGAATTTTACTCCACAAAGCAAATGTCATGTCGATAATTTGACGTAATTGATTTCAAGATAAATTAACTTATAAATCTTTAAAATTTATTCTTGAACTTGTTTTATTGAATTATTATGTCATTGTCATCATCCTCATGCTTATATTGTGGTGAAAGTCATCTTTGGCTTACGTGCGTAGATGGACTTGGTATGATTATGACGTGGATTATTCAATATAATCATGACCTATAATGTTATAAATGATGTGGTAAAAGTCATCGAGAGCACAGTAGTGTATTGATGGACGCTTTTGGTATGATTATGACTGTGGATTATTCGGTATAGTCATGACCATTGATGATTTAATGAATATTCTTGGCCCGTAGTGCGGGGGATGACTCAATGATGTGGTTTATTTATTGTCGAGTCTCAAATGATAAAAATTGATGAAAACATTTTAAATCATAGAAGATAGTAGATATCATGCTCTACTTGACACTTCTAATGAATTTCTTATTCTGCTGTAGTTAAACTTAATGTCTATTATATTTTATCAGTTTAACATTGTTGAAGACTAATGATAATTTATTCTGCATTATCTTAATTATAATATTTCTTACTGGCCTAGTTGAGCTCACCCTTTCTTTTTCACCGTTTTCTTCGTGAAATGAGAACGTGGGGACTAGTCGGGGAACTATAACAGTCCGGATGATAACATTAGTAGTCCTCACTATTCTGTTAAATAGTGTGACAATAAATGTAATGAGGACTCCATTGAGTGTGGATATTGTCTAGATGATAATATTCTTATTAAAAATCTTAGATTATGTTTTGTCGTATTTTACACAACTGTTGTATAATTAAGTTGTATTTAAATTTTGTACCATGTATTTGGCGACTCAAGATGGGTGATGTATACCTATTTTGGGGGCGTCACAGTTGGTATCAAAGCTTAGGGATATGATCTCTGGCTGAGATATGAGACAAGAACTAGGAGGGGAGAGATAGGGATTCCTTCGCTAGTATGACCTACCTAAGTTTATTTGGTATTTGAGTGGTCGGTCATAGTATAGGGATAATATTTGATATGTTAATTAACCCTTGTTTTGTGGCAGTATTTGATGGCATCCAAAAATGTTGAGATAAACAATGAAGCACATGAGACCGTTGAGTCACCCAAGATTAATGCCCAGGATAATGTTCAACAGGAAGACAATAATCCTCATGTAAACAATAACACCGATGAAATGGTGAACGATGGGATGTTCAAAGGCTTTATGCAATTCATGCAACATCAAAGGTAAAGCGGCTCTGTCCCAAAATGCAGTGGAAACACTAACAACTCTCGAGACGGCCACCATTAAGCGCTTCAAGGAGCTGGGACCACCGGAGTTTTTGGGAAAGCCAGAACCACTTAAGGCGGAGACGTGGATAAAGCAGATCAACAAGATATTTGATATCTTGGGATGCTCCGAGGAGCAAAAGGTTCCCTTTGCCACTTTCATGTTGCGAGCAGAGGCAGATTACTGGTGGGAATCTGTAAAGCGTGCTCAACCTGCCACACTCAAAATGTCTTGGGAGAAGTTCCAAGAGCTGTTCAATGACAAGTACTTTCCTGAAAGTATTCGTCACATGAAGGAGGTAGAGTTCATCAAGCTTGAGCAAAACAATATGATCGTGGTGCAGTACAAAGCTAAGTTTTCCGAGTTGTCTCGGTTTGCATCCCACTTGGTTGATAATGAGGAGAGAATGACGCGGATGTTTCTAAGAGGTTTGAAACCCGAGATACGTCAATACCTAATTTCTCACAAACTGTGTTTGTATTCAGATGTTGTGAATATGGCTCGCTTCTTGGAGTCGCGATAATGAGTCAACCCAACCAAGAGAGAAAGAGCAACCGACAAGTCGATAATACCAAAGTGGTAGCGATTATCGAGCGGTGATGATAAACGTGGAGGAATCAACATGCGAAATGATAATCACTTCGGTGGTAATCATGGCCATGACAATAAGAGTGGACATTTCAAGAAGAGGAGATTCAACAAGGATGAAAAGACGTCAGCACCAGCACATGTTGTTAAGGAAGGAGAACGACCACCGGTCGTATGTTACAAATGTGGAGGGGAAGGACACATAAGTCCAAACTACACGATGCAGTCCAAAACGTGTTATAATTGTGGAAAAGAAGGTCACCTAGCCCGATTTTGTCGTGCACCAAAGTCAAGTCCAGCTGAGATGGAGGCATCAAAGGGTGTCCCAGACAAGACAAAACCGGTAGTTCAAGGGAGAGCGTTTGTCGTAACCTCCTAAAAAGCGAGGAATTTGAACGAGGTGATCACGGGTAAATAATCATAAACTCTAGCGAAGTTTATACTATATTTGATACCGCTTCTACCCATTCCTTTATTTCTCCTACTTGCGCTCAACGTTTAAATTTGACTCCGGAGAAATTACACTTTGACTTATCTGTTGAAACTCCGTTGGGAGAAACCTTCATTACATCCACGGTTTATAAGTCTTGTTTGATTCAAATCGGTGGAGTCATGCACGTTACTTCGTCGATCTTATTTCTTTGAAAATACTTGCATTTGATGTGATTTTAGGGGTTAATTGGTTAACTACTCATCATGCTAAAATTGATTGTTTTCGTAAGGTTGTTAGCTTTCATATTCCTAACCAACCTATTATGCGAATTCAAGCAACCAAACCACTAAAATCAATCAACGCCATATCAAGTCATAAAGCTATTCGCTTATTGAAAAATGAATGTCAAGTTTCTTAGCCCATGTCACGGATTTAAATAAAGATATGCCGATTTGAATGATATTTCTATTGTTAATAAATTTCCGACGTATTCCCCGAAGAACTTCCCCGGCCTACCCCGCAGGCGTGAAATTGAATTTTGTATCGACCTTGAATGCATACAAAACCCATTTTCAAATCCCCATATCGAATGGCTCCTATTGAACTTCGTGAGTTAAAACTCAACTATAGGAATTGTTAGATATCGGTTTCATTCATCCTAAGACGTCTCCTTGGGGTGCTCTGCTCATTCGTGAAGAAGAAAGATGGAAGTATGCGACTTTGTATTAATTATCTGGAGTTGAATTATGTCACCATCAAAAATAAAGTTTGTTGCCTCGCATTGATGACTGTTTGACCAATTCTTGCAAGGAGCCAAATTCTTTTCAAAGATTGATCTTCGTTCCCCATATCATCATTGAAGATTAAAAGCGATGACATTCCAAAGATCGCTTTCGAACTTCGATGACGGGCATTATGAATTCTTAGTCATGTCTTTTGGATCGACTAATGCTCCCTTTGCCTTCATGGATATGATGAACCGAGTATTCAAGGAATATTTGGATCACTTTGTGGTCGTCTTTATTGATGACATCCTCATATACTCCAAAACCCGCGAAGACCATGAGCAACACTTGAGGCTGATACTCCAAAAGCTTCGTAAAAACAGACTTTATGCCAATTTGAAGAAATGCGAGTTCTGGCTTGAGGAAGTTGCATTCCTTGGGCACGTGATATCAAATCATGGAATATCTGTTGACCCGGCAAAGATTGAAGCAATTCAAAGTTGGGAGCAACCTAAGTCAGTAACCGAAGTACGTAGCTTTCTCGGCTTAGCTGGTTATTATCGGAGATTCGTAGAAGGGTTTTCTCGAATTGCTACTCCATTAACTCAGCTGACTCGAAAAGATACAAAATTTGGTTGGAGCGAGGAATGTGAAAAGAGTTTTCAAGAACTCAAGAGGAGACTCATTTCAGCACATGTTATGACAATACCATCTGGCTCGGAGGGATTTGTCATCTACAGTGATGCTTCAGGCAAAGGGTTAGGATGTGTTCTCATGCAACATGGGAAAGTCATTGTAAGACCCCAACTTTTATGAATAAAAATGAATTTTCTATAAATATCATTTTTGAATATTATGGAATAAATTTGATATAATGTTATAGTTGTGGGTAATATTTATAAATTTTGCAAAGTATGCAAGTTGTTATATAATATTCGATCGTCGTGGAATATTCAGATCGACGACACAATCATTGGTAGACCCCTACAATGTAATTATTGCTTGGATTGAGAAAACGACAAAAATATTTTTATGAAAATAACGGCGGAAGTTTTACCATTGATATCTTTGTTGAACTACTCAAGAGTAAAAGTACAAGATGTACGCTTGGTTGCATAGTAGCACGCCAGTATTGATTATTAATGCTTATGTGAGAAGTCACTCAGGTTTGATTCAATTATTATCGATATTTTATATGTTATTAAATCAATAATTGAGATGACGAAGTTGTTAATATTATTATTTTCATTATTAACGATGTCTAGAAGTTCGCCAAGAGAGGTTTGGTCACTTAATCAAGGCTAATAATAGGAGAAATCCTTATTGAAAGCCCTCTTTCCAGGAACGACACAGTCGATTAATAGTATGAATAATAATAATGATGATGAAGTTTCGTTTTATTCGTATTATTAACATAATAAAATGCGAATTTTTATATATATAAAACAAAATATTTTTATAAAGTTATTCGTTTTATTAGGCTAATAGTAAAATCTTTTTATATAAAACATAATACTTTTATAAAGTTATCTGCTTTATTAGACAATAATTAGAATATATTATATTTTATTATGCATAGTATTTGCATAAGTGCTCGTGATAGTGTTTGCATAGTAAAATCTTTTAAAAGTTATTCGTTTTATTAGATTATAAATAGAATATATTATATTTTATTTAAAAGATTTTGCTTTAAATATGGACCGTCCGATTAAAGTAAATCAATCTGGACCATTCATGGATTGGTTACTATTCATTCCATTCTTCTATAAATAAAGCTCATTCCTTCATTATTTCTTACGAATTCAATGAAACTCTAGAGAGAAAAAACTATATAGAGAAAGAAGAAAAAGTATTCTGCTACTTCACTACTCGATATCAAGTTTCTTTTACTACGTAAGGGGTATTATTTTTTTGTATTCATGAAGAGAACTTCTATTATTCCATCTTTATTATTCTCATTGGAATAACTCAGATACGCCAAGCTACCCTATACTTGGTGAAATTCTTCTCAGATTTCATTCTTTATTATTCATTGGAATATCATGTTCATGCGCTTACGCTTTAACTCGTTCCGCTCTTTATTATTCTGCTTGGAATATCATGTTTGTGGCTTTTACTGCCGGACCGGTTCCGCTTTTTATTATTATGTTGGAACATCCTGTTGGTGTGAATTTCACCGACCAGTTCCGCCATTTAGTATTCTCGTTGGAATAACTCGCCTCATGCTAAATGCCGCATGCATGGTGATTTCGTTGTTATTCCATTCTTTATTATTCTGTTGGAATATCCTGTCGGTGCGTATTACGCCTGACTTGGTTCCATTAGTTATTATTCTGATGGAATAACCTGTCTATGTGAAGTACCGCATGCATGGTGATTTCTTTTGTTATTCCATTCTTTAATATACTCAGTTGATTAAAGTTTTGACTTCTACACTCCATGAAATTAGTGGAATATTCTTGATATTTGCGCTTCATCCAGTATCTTTTCAAGGAAATATTCTTCTGAGCATTCTTGAATTTTACTTTACAAAGAAGTATCATGTTAACAATTTGGACGTTATTAGTTCCTGAATAAATTAATTCTTGAACTTGTTTTATTGAATTCTTATATCATTGTCATCATCCTCATGTTTATATTATTTTGAAAGTCATCTGTGGCTCAGTGGTGCGTAGATGGACTTGGTATGATTATGACTAGGGATTATTCGGTAATCATCATAATAGTAATATTACAAATGATGTGGTAAAAGTCCTCATTGGTCAAGTGCATTGATGGACGATTGTTGGCATGATCATGACCATTGATGAATACACGAATATCCTCGGCCCGTAGTGCGTGGATAATTTGTGGTTGTGATACTTAGTGAATATCCTCGGCCGTAGTCTGCGGGGATGATGTGGATTATTTATTAAAATCGAGTCCCAAATGATAAAAGTGATGAAAACCCTTTTAATTCATAAAAGATAGTAGATTTTATTCTCTACTTGACTCTTTTAATGGATTCCATGTTCCGCTGCAGTTAAACTTGATGTCTATTGTATTTTATCAGTTTAACACTGTTGAGGACTAATGAAAATTTATTCTGCATTATCTTAGTCATAATATTTCTTATTGGGCTAGTTGAGCTCACCCTTTCTTTCATTGTTCTCTTCAGGAAATGAGAATGTAGCCGGGACTAATCGGGGAACGGAGTGATGGTCCGAGATGGTGTCTTAGTAGTCCTCACTATTCTGTTAAATACTGTGATAATAAATGTAATGAGGACTAAATTGAGTGTGGATATTGTCTAGATGAAAATATTTGTATTAAAACTCACAGCATGTATTTTGTCGTATTTTACACGACTGTTGTATAATCAAGTTGTATTTGAATTTAGTACAATGTATTTGGCGACTCAAGATGGGTGATGTATACCTATTTTGTGGGCGTCACAGTCATAGCCTATGCTATTAGAGTTTATGCCCTAGAGGCCAATTATTTGATATAATTGCTTAACATTTTGATATTATATTTGATTGAAAAAATGAATGATTTTATTATGGTTTTATTTACTGCGTTATATATAAATGTTATCATAATAAAATTCCTTAGAATAGTAATACAAATTATATAGTTTCAAGTATGTGACTTGAACATGAGATTATATAATTTTAATTAGTATCATTGTTTATGGGACAACAATGATGCATTGAGACTAGTATGTGGATTGACTGATGACCAAATCTCATTGATCATAAATATATGAGATATTAAGTCAATGCATAGGTACATATTAGAGAACGATGTACTGGACAGACCCACTATGAGAATTCTACGTGGAACATTATGCAAAGTATCATTAGCTATTCTCATAGTGACAATGATGTAATGGTCCTCCGACCTGAAATCACTATATTACTACACGGGAATTTATGTACTTTGATATCATCAAATTTCACCTTTAATAGGGTGGACTATAAAGATGATTATTGGATACATCATGAATCGTATGAGGAATATGAGTGATCTATATGGAATTTAACCTTCCTATATATTAGGGGTGATATCCATAGGCCTCTTGATTGAGTAGGACTATGAAATGCATGGTCATGCTCAAATAGTGATTTGTTTCATATAGTCTACTCATTGATCAAGAAAACTCAGATTAAATTATGAAGAGTATGACACATTCCATGACTCGAGTTTAATCTAGGATATTAAGGTTAAAAGGATTAAATTACATTGAAACATTGGTCACGAAAAGGTTGCATCGAATCATCGATCTTATTATTACTTGGGTAGCAGTGATGCATTATTAGATGCCGCTCCAACGCTTATAATTTTATAATATGATTTTAAAATTATTGCCAACGTAATAATAACATATAGGTCACACACATGTAACGTAATTTAAAGGGAATAAATTTAAATTTGAAGGATTTAAATATATTAATATGATTAATAGTATTTAAATCACGAATTTAAATTAAAAGGAAAATTTTATATATATGTATATTAATTAAGTAAGACTTAATTAAGTTATATATATATATATATATATATAAATTCGGATTTTATGAAATTAGGTTTTGATTAATTCCTTTTAACTACTATATATAGGATATATAGCAGCTACTTAGGGTTAGATCATATCTTAAAAAAAAACCTAGCTGCTCTTAGAGAGAGACTAGAGAGAAAACCTTTTGAAAATTTTTTATTCCTTTATTCCTTTATTCCGTAGAGGCGCGGTTCTGATTGGATTGCGTAAAGGATTCAAAGCCGTTTCAGAACTCTTTCATAATCGGTATAATATCTAAACCACTTAATTAATTTCTGTTTCGCATGGATCCTGTTTTGGGTTTCAGAATTGCTTTGATTATTTTTCTATTTCCGCTGCGTTTCTGTGTCGAAACCCTATATATGCCTCTCGACAACTCAAAGAATATTAGAGGAATTATCCTACTCGTGATCTAGAGTTGGCAGCAGTCGTTTTTGCGCTTAAGATTTGGAGGCATTACCTGTTTGGAGAGAAGGTGGAGATCTATACGGATCATAAAAGCCTCAAATATTTCTTCACTCAAAAGGAACTCAACATGCGGCAACGACGATGGCTTGAGTTGTTGAAAGATTATGATCATACCATCCAATACCATCCTGGAAAAGCGAACGTAGTAGCTGACGCATTGAGTAAAAGATCATATGCGGGTACGAGTGTAATATTGTCAACGCAAAGACCCATTTTGTATGACTTGGAAAGGATGGAAATAGAGTTAAAGACTCCAGGGACCCATGTGATGATGGGGAATATCTGAGTGGAACCGACTTTAATCGATAAAATTAAAGTCGCTCAAACTACGCAGACGAGTCGATGCGTATGAAGAAGAAAGTGCAAGAAGGTGCTATTCCTAAGTAAGAATCGATGAAGAAGGAATACTTGAGTCAACTCCGGACTTTGTGTTCCTAACGATTACGACTTGAAGTATAAAATCATGATGGAGGCGCACAACACACAGCGCTTGCAATCCATCTCGGAGTACCAAAATGTATCGTGATCTTCAACATACATTTTAGTGGAGCAATATGAAGAGAGAGATAGCGAGGTTTATCTCAAGGTGTCTAACTTGTCAACGAGTCAAGGCGGAGCATCAAGTGCCAAAAGGTCTATTGCAACCACTTGAAATTCCAGAATGGAAGTGGGAGCACATTACCATGGATTTAGTTACTGGTCTTCCCAAGGTTTCTCAAGGCATAAATACGATTTTGGTCATTGTTGATAGATTGACCAAGTCTTCTCATTTCTTACCGATACGAGAAACTTTTACACTTGAACATCTTGCTAGTATGTACATAAACGAGATCGTAAGATTGCATGGTATGCCAGTATCCATAGTTTCTGATCGAGACCCAAGATTCACTTCAAGATTTTGGGTTAGTTTGCAAAAAGCTATGGGCACGGATTTACGATTTAGTTCGGCATATCATCCTCAAACGGATGGGCAGTCGGAAAGGACTATTCAAACTCTTGAAGATTTATTAAGACTCTGTGTTCTTGACTTCAAGGGAATTTGGGACAAGTTCTTACCATTGGTGGAGTTTTCTTACAACAATAGTTATCAAGCAAGTATTGACATGGCTCCATTTGAGGCATTGTATGGAAGAAAGTGTCGTTCTCCAATATGCTGGGATGAGGTGGGTAAAGCAACATTGTTGGGACCGGATTTGGTATGTATGACTACGGAAAAGATTCAAACGATCCGACAACGTATAAAAACCTCACAAGATCGACAAAAGAGTTATATTGATCTTCATCGAAAAGACGTGGAATTCAATATTGGAGATCATGTGTTATTACGTGTTGCTCTATGGAAAGGATTTACAAGATTTGGAAAGAGAGGAAAGCTCAATCCTCGATTCATTGGTCCATTTTTAATCCTCGATCGAGTAGGAACTGTGGCCTATAGACTCGCCTTACCGCCAAGTATGTCTCATGTTCATAATGTTTTTCACATATCTATGTTACGTAAATATGTGAAAGACCAGAACCATATTATTGAATTAGAACCAGACGAGATAGAGGAAGATTTAACGTATGAAGAGTTACCTGTTAAAATCTTGGATGAAAAGGATCATATTCTACGCTCTAAAGTTATACCTCAAGTCAAAGTTTTGTGGAGAAACCACGATGTGGAAGAAATGACTTGGGAGTTAGAATCTGAGATGAAATCAAGGTATCCTCACCTCTTTGACATACCAAGTACGCACCCTAATTTCGAGGACGAAATTTCATAAGAAGGGGAGGTTGTAAGACCCCAACTTTTATGAATAAAGAATAATTTTCTCGAAATATATTTTTGAATATTATGGTGTGGATTTGATATAATGTTATAGTTGTGGGTAATATTTACAAATTTTGCAAAGTAAGCAAGTGGTTATATAATATTTGATTGGTCGAAAAATATTCGTACGACGGCACAATCATTGGTGGACCCCACAACCGAAGTATTGTCGTAGTTAGAAAACAACATAATTATCTTTTATAAAAATAACGACGGAAGTTTTACCGTTAAACCGTTGAACTACCCGATAGTAAAAAATACGATGTCTGGCGTGGTTGCATAAGAAGCACACGGTATTGATTATTGATGCTTACGTGAGAAGTCACTCAGTTATACTCAATTATTGCTACAGTAATTGTTGCATCATATCTCTCATATTATTGATTCGATTATTGTCACAGTATCATCTGCATTATATGATATATTATTAAATCAATAATTGAGATGACAAAGTTATTCATATTATTAAATTGCAATATTTACAATGTCTAAAGTTCATCGAGGAGATGTTTGGTCATCTAATCATGCTACCAATAAGGAGAAATCCTTATCTGAAAGCCCCCTCTTTCCTGGGAATGACCTGGTTGTTAAATATTGTGAGTTATAATATTAATGATGAATAAGTTCGTGTTGATTAAAGATGAAATTGATAGTTCTATTGTGTTAGAATTATTAGTGTTAGTGAAAATCGACATTTTTTTCGATATTAATTGATCTCTGGAAGTTACACTGACCAGTCGGGTAATTAACTGGATAAATGAGCAATTAATTGCTATTAATTCACATGATTATAACTATTTGTTCACATGTGTGTACTATTGATTCACATTCTTGTAATATTAGGGGAGTTGGTGCAAGATTGATAATACTTGCATGACTAAGTTAAAAATAGAGATATAGATGGAGGTACTATACTGTAATTCGTATTTTCACATGATTATAACTATTGATTCACATGATTGAACTATTGATTCACATTATTTACTATTAGGGGAGGTGGTGCAAGTTTGATAATACTTGAAGGACTAAATTAAAAATGAAAGAAAAGTTGAAGGTATTCCACTATAATATTTCGAGCCCCAAAACGTGCAATTATCGAAACTATATTTTCCTATAAATAGAAGCTCATTCTTCTTTCATTTCTCACCAATTCACTAAAGCTTTAAAGCAATTATTATAGAGAGAAAGAAGAAGAGAAGTCTGCTACCTCTCTACTCCAGTATCCAGTTTCTTTCTAAGGTAAAGGGTATTATTTCTTTCGTATTCATGAAGAGAGCTTCTGTTATTCCATTCTTTATTATTATGTTGGAATAACTTTCTATCTGCCAAGATCACCGCATACATGGTGAAATTCTTCATTATTCCATTCTTTATTATTATGTTGGAATATCCAACATGCAAGCGGATTACGCTTGAACCGGTTCCATTCTTTATTATTCTATTGAATAACTCATCATCTGCGATTACCTATCGCATGCATGGTGAATTCTTTGTTATTCCATTCTTTATTATTCTATTGGAATATCCTCGTGTAATGCGGATTACGCTTGACTGGTTCCATTCTTTATTATTCTGTTGGAATAACTTTGCTGCATGCGGCTTATCGCATACATGGTGAATTCTTTGTAATTCCATTCTTTATTATTCTCATTGGAATATCCTGTGCATGCGGATTACGCTTAGACACGGTTCCATTCTTTATTATTTTGTTGGAATAACTTTCTGCATGCGATTATCGCATTTACGTGATGAATTTTTCTGTTTTTTCATTCTTTATTATTCTATTGGAATATCCTATCTGTGCGGATTACGCATGACCTGGTTCCATTCTTTATTATTCTGTTGGAATAACTTGTCTATGTGGATTATCGCATGCATGGTGAATGATCCTTCGCATTCATTCCTTATTAAATTGTGGAAATGATCTGTCTACGTGGATTACCGCATGGCGGGTGAAAATTCATTTGCAGTTTCATATATTCTATGATAATCATTTGGTTAAAGTTTTGGCTTCTATACTCCATGAAATTAGTAGAATATCCTGGATATTAGCGCTTCATCCGGTATCTTTTCATGGAAATATTCTTCTGAGCATTCTTGAATTTTACTCCACAAAGCAGTATTATGTTGACAATTTGGACGTAATTGATTTCAAGATAAATTAACTTATAAATCTTTAAAATTTATTCTTGAACTTGTTTTATTGAATTATTATGTCATTGTCATCATCCTCATGCTTATATTGTGATGAAAGTCATATTTGGCTTACGTGCATATATGGACTTGGTATGATTATGACCAGGGATTATTCAGTATAATCATGACCTGTAATGTTATAAATGATGTGGCAAAAGTCCTCAGTAGCCTGTAGTGCATTGATGGACAGTTTTTGGTAAGATTATGACCAGGAATTATTCGGTATAGTCATGACCATTGATGATTTAATGAATATCTTTGGCCCGTAGTGTAGGGATGACTCGATGATGTGGTTTATTTATTAAAATCGAGTCTCAAATATAAAATTGATGAAAACGTTTTAAATCATAGAAGATAGTAGATATCATGCTCTACTTGACTCTTCTAATGTGTCAGGAATAAACATGTAAATGATATTCCTATTTACATATGATTTGATTATGATATATATATATATATATATATATATATATATGAATGAATATGCAAGTATGTTTGCATTAAGAAAAAGTCAGAAAGTCCTTTCATGTAGACAATGTAAAACATATGTATAAGGATTTAGAATGAATTGATCAAATGTGTTAGTTGATCCTACATAAGCAAAAAACACTTTGTAAAGTCCTTAAAAAGAAAAATGATGTACAAGGACTATAAATATAGAAAAAGATCAAGCATGTTAGGTTGATCTTATGATGTAATAGATAGTTTGTTCGATCGTCGAAAGCACTACACCGGAAATCGTAGTCTGCCAGAGAGTCAAGAATAACTCGAGAGTTATCGAGGCAGAATCGTAGTCTGCAAGATAGTAGATCTCAGAGTTCGTAGACTGCCAGGAGAGACGAGAAAGGATCGTAGTGTGTCGAGTAGCACTTCCTCGAAACCGTAGTCTACTAAGGAAGTCATATTCAGAATCGTAGAGACAGCCTGCCTACGAGCCGACCGAGTATCTGCCAAAGCCAAGTTAAGAATCGTAGACTACACTCAGAGTTGTAGAGTCTACTAATCATACCAAAGACAGAGATCGTAGTCGAGCAAGATCAGATGAAGACAACAAGCACAACGACAGAAATCGTAATGTCAAGATCTGATCTCAGAGTCGTAGTGTCTGCACAGCCAAAGCTGAATCGTAGAGTGCAGAACTAAGACCTCAACAGATGTGCTCACAATGCCAAAGCAGAATTGTAGAGCAAATACGATTCTCAACAAATGAGCACTCCCTGAATATCCAAAGGAATGAAGCCTCTGGTTGGTAATGCAAAGATACATCTCATTTGAAGAAAGTCAAAGAGCACTCAACGAATGGCATGCAAGCTAATAGAAAATCTAAGCATCAACTCAATCAGCATCCAGATTGAGTTGAGAAGTTATTCAAGGTAAAATCTTCCACAAGATGATCATAAGAAGACTTCAGTAGCTGACTAAGGAAAGTCAGCATATGCAGTGGCTGTCAAGAAAAAAGATGACAACGATCTTGGAAGTAACCAGGATCGTAGTGTTTGCCAGACAAAGAAGAATCTGATGAAGTATACTCAAAGATACTGGTCAGCCTCTGAATAACAAGGCTAAAGTGATTAAGCATTGGGTCAGTCCATTGATGATAAGTGAACGGGAGATCACAAGGAGAAAGCGAGCTGGACACGCCACAAATCTGAAGTGTCTTGTTATTTAGAAGGGGCCAGAGCAAAAAGTCAAGCCATCAGTAATTTGAAAACAGTCGAGGCGAACAGAAGTGATGAAGCACTGCACAAGAGAAAGAAGAGGTGTTTTACATTGAAGATCCTATCAACACTCTTCAAGATCGTAGTGTTGTCTCTACCAGTCAACAAGACACTACGATCAAGTCCATGAAGACCTGCATCAGAATCGTAGAGTTCAAATAACTGAAGACTGAAGCATTGGCAACAGTTCAATCTGAAGGGTAATGTTCGGACAAGTGCTTATTGAGAGCATCGATGCAAGGACAATCTCTGATCGAGAAATCAGAAGGGTGAAATAAAGTCGTCGTCCTGCCCAAGATATCAAAGTGACATATCTGACAGGGTTGGTGAAATAGTAGACTGCAGTGTTAGGAAGTCAGAAAAAGATGTCATGTCACATCTGCAGTCTGCACCAAATAACTAGAGATCTGCGAAGCAATTTGAATAACTTTCAACGGCTACTTTCCAACGGGAAGATTGGGAAGTAGTATAAATCAACAGAGCCTCAAAGATCAAGAGTTGCTGATGATAATTTTGTTGCAGAATCGTTGAGTTGGTGAATGCTATTGTTGACTCTACGAGTTCCACCAAAGATCAATAGAACAAGTGTCAGTGACAGTGAGACTACCAAGGTGGAAGTGAAGCATCTTTGAAGAAGGACTCATACAGATCAAAGCTTCACTCAACAAAGATGAGAATGCCACTAAAGATGGCAGCCAAGTTGAGAACTGAGAAGGCCAAAAAGATAGCATTCAGAAAAGTGGCTGAGTACAAAGAAGATCAAGAGAGCCACTCTATAGATCACCATGAACCGAAAATTTTAAATCCCAACAAAGTGCGAGAACCATATCTGCAAAGTATTCAAGAAGAGTTCAGGGATTGCTAAGTGCCGGAAGAAAACTACTAAAAGCACAAAGACTTAGCAAACCCAAATGGTGATGGTGCACAGCTGACATCAAATGAAGATAAGCTGAAGAGAGTAAAGATCAGCTGCACCAAAAAAGATGTGGTCCAGACCTGAAGCAAAATGCAAAGAGGACCACACCAAGCTGCTAAGTACACAAGATGTTCAGAGCTTAATGACATCTTAGCATCTCAGCACCAACAACATCAACAACTACAACAACAAGAAGCCGTGGCTGAGGGGTCCTTGTCTGAGGACTAAATGAAGATTCCAAGCTTTCTTTGGCTTGAAGAGTTCTGAGGAACTAGAGAAGTTCCAAGGTTCTTTGGCCTTAAAGAGTTCTTAGTGAATCGAGGTCCCAAGGTCACCGGCCTCAAGAAGGAATCTTAGTGATTCGTCTTGCCGCCTTCCTTAGTGAAAATCTCGCTAGTTGAAAGCGTAAGAGTGAATTAGAGCTTGAGTCTTTGAACCACTTAAAAATCCCTTGTGTCTTTTACTTTATGTCATTTACTTTATGTACATTAACTGCTATAACTGCTATGTATGTTATAACTGCCTACCACTGAACTAACTCTATGAACAATGTATGTATGATTATGAATATATCAATGAAGGGGATCTTTTACTTATTCCGCTGTGCTTGAAAAGATTCTTATGTCTGTCACATGCTAAATTATTAGCAATAAAAAATAAACCGAAAAAGTATTTTGAAATTCTAAGGATCTATTCAACCCCCCCCCCCCCCTCTTCTAGATCTATTGTGCCTACTGGGAACTAACAATTGGTATCAGAGCAGGTTCTAATGCAATATTCAAAAGCTAATTGCTTTGAGTCTGATCCTAGGCACAAACATTGTTCTAAACTTAGTTTAGTAGTAAGTCACTTGTTGTATGCAGATGATCTCACACGTTGGAAATATTGTGTACAGGTAAATGTGTATATACACCTGAAATCGCCAGATTGGTCCATGTTCTTGATTGCCATATCAACAAGACCAATACTGCTTTCATGATCAATCATGTAGTCTGAAGACCAGGCTAGAAAGCTCAAGAGACATCAACAGAAAAGATTCAAACATCCACCAGCCTGAAAAGATGAAAAGACCATACATGCTAAGAAATGCTTATCCAGAGAAGAAAGAAGAACTTTTCAAACATGTGTATGGCCAACTAGCAGCTGAATGTAAACCTGGTGAACTCAAGGATGTCAAAGAACTGAAGATGTTGAGATTTTCTTAGCTTGCATCCTCAAGACCATGACTGATTGATTGAAGGTCAATTGAAGCAACAAGTTGTCAGGAGCAAATGAGAAACTATGCACATCAATGACTAATCTCAGTATGTCAAAGTTAAATGACTGCTATGGAACTAACAATAGAAAGGTATGGTTCCTCACTAGTATAATTGTGTACATCATGTTGCACCTCCTTATGAACTATAACAATACTCTTTCAAGAAATCATAATCTACCTAAAAAGGTGAATAGAGAAAGTACACTGAGGATGGAAACCCAATTGCCTATAAACTTTCTCTCCATCCAAGTTTCAGGTTGAAGATGACATCTTGAAAGAAATATGAAATGGGTCATAAGAGCATCACAGGTTAAATTTATTTTATGAGAAGTAATCTTTGCTGATGGGTTAGTATGTATGTACAAATCTATGTTCTAAGTGGTTGATAATACACAGAGTATGATCAGTCCTGCAAGAGCATCTTGATGATTTGTAGAAACTGATCACCTCCATGAATCAACCAGATACAAATAATTCGTAAAGTTGATTCTCACTCTGTGAACATTTAAAATCTGTGAACAAAACCAAGCAAATGATGAAACCATCAAAGAAAAAGAGTGTTTTTTTTTAAAATAGCAAATCTTACACACACTCACCTTCATGCATCTCAAAATGTATTATCTAAATGAGTTACATGCATGAATATAACTATTGGTGATCAATATGATGATTATCTAAATATAGAGGAACAGGGGTTTAGAAAACTAACCTAGCAGGACCCACTTAACCATGGGTACCAAAAATAGAAATTTATAACTGCAGTACTTGGTCTATCCTCGACCACACTAAGGAATCTTTGAAGCGGAAAGACTTCAGTCAAAAAAGCTTCAACCAGCAGAAGGCTTAAGACTATTCAGAAATGATTCTGATAAAATTCCTATATGTCAAAGCCTGTTCTTGAAGGCCTGCTGAGCCAATCAGAATAAAGCTCACATAGCTGCTGATCTTTGTATGGAAGCAGTCCATTCAACAAAAGAAGAAAAGGATCTTATATGCTCAATCATGCAAAGCATGTCATAAGAAAATAATTCTCAAGGAAGCTGACTACAGAGGATCATCGACCATCAATCATGAGGAACTCATTATGGGAGTAGAACTCAGCAAGCACAAACTGACAAGGAATACTACGTTCGTAGTATTGTCAAAGGATCGTAGAATGATCAACTCTGAAAATGCCCATTTCTACGATACAAGAAGATTTAATGACTTCAGCCAGAATGAGATATGCATGGTTGCCTTATGTCTCTCTGAGAAGACAGTATCAACTATGAGGGAGCAGCAATCTGCTAACAGTACATAAGCTCTAAACCATCAGAGATATACTATGAAGCTGTGTACCAGCTACAGAGTCCCGAAACTTTGTGGCTGATGAACCAAATGAAGATCCATAGTCAGTAGGAACGTCTCAAAACTTACATTTCAGCCACCCAACTCAAAATCGTGGAGTACCTACGATCAAGCATCTGATCGTAGTGTAAGAGCAGGAGGACACCACAATAGCAGCCAGTGCAAATGTCCAAAGTTGAAAGAGGGACTCCCCAACAGAAAAGGTCAAATGAGATATCAGTGCAAATCACTTCTAAAGTATTTCATCTGGAAAGCGCCTCAGGGACAAACCTGACCCTTAGCTCACTCTAAGAGGTTAGCCCTTCCTGAGCTACCTTGACCCAGAAGGAATGCTTAGTAAAGTTCATCTCAAGGACCAAGTCAGTCAACAATTATAGAATAGAGTTCTAAGAGAACTCAACGATCGTGATGCAATCTCAACGATCGTAGTGAAAACTCAACAATCGCAGAAGCAGACTCGACGATCGCAGACTTACCAGAAGACACTAGCTCATGAGGAGCTTGGAAGAACGAGACAATTGCTCTACCATTCTGAAGTATGAGGAGATTAGTTCAAATACAGTTTGGAAAGACATCTTGCAAACGCACATCAAAACTAAAGAACCTAAACTGGCTTGGGGTACATCAGTGGTTGAGCTATGCAGTTTCAACATGAGGAGAAATGTCAAAATCATCCACTGCAACATCTTACAGAGAATTGATCGTTGAGTCAACAAAGGAAAACGTAGATTCAATAGCTGTCCTATCATGCTCAAGAGGTCAAAGGTCAATCCACGTCAATCAAACGTCCACTCTTCTAAAAGAGACAACCAACTGACAAGTTACTGGGGAGTTACAACTCGTTACTGGGAATCGTGCAACCAATAACTAGTTGACACGTCATAGCGTATGCAGTGTAAGAAGGAACTACCTTAAAGTCAAATTCAAAATCTGCAAACAGTTACCAAAATCCATTGAACCTCTCTCCCTCCCATTTTTCAAACCCTAGAATTCTCTTCGAAGCCAAACCACTAAAACTTCCAGAGTTCAAATCACAATCAGCCATACTTCATAAATCTCCCTGAATCAATATCCATATTCCTTGAATCATTCAAATGGAAGATTGGCGAGTAATCACTGGCATTCAACTCGGAACCAAGTCATTTGAGAAATCCGAAAAGAAGTTCAGAGACATTCTTGAACTCGTGAAAAAAGCTGGATTCTCAGAATGTCTTGAGGCAAGCACTCGAGTATACACTGAACTGGTTAAGGAATTCTACTCAAATGCATCCGTAAATGCCGGAACTCTTTCAACCATGGTTAAAGGTCAGTCTCTAAAACTGAAATCATCTGATATCAACCAATGCCTAGATTTTCCTGACCTAGGATTGAAAAATCTTGATGAGATTGACACTGAGAAAGCAAAGGAGATTATGGGGTACCAAAGAAACCCTAGTCTGAAGGACATGAAGAAAAAGGAGTTTCCAGAGGAATTCGAGTTCCTTGCTGAGATAGTGGGAAAATGTATACTGTGCAAAGACACTGCACACGACACTATACTCGACCAGCAGCTGAAGATTATGTCTGCCATAGTTCTAAAGAAGCAGATCAACTTTGGAGTTGTCCTGTTCGACCAAATCTCCAAATGGATAAAAAAAGCTGAGTTGAAGAAATCTATAGACAAACCACTTACAAAAGTATTTCATGGAAGACTGCTGAGCATTGTGATGAAGAAGAAGCTGGGAAGTAAGATCAAGGATGATGAGGGAGAACCTCTTAATGTGCACAAAGTAATGTCACCACAACTGTTTATGAATTGGAAGAAAAACCCAAAGGAAAATAGGAGGCTAATGCAAACTGGAGTCAGTAGAAAAGTCTCTGCAAAGAAGAGAAAAGCAAAGGAGGTGGAAAGCTCTGAGTCTGATGACTCTGCATCAGTTGCTGCAACACCGGCAAAGAGGAAGCCTAAGAATGTTAAGAATGAAGAGGCTTCGTCAAGACATGTCTCCACTGAAAAGAAGAAACATGGAGCAGGAGAAGAACAAGCATCTACTGCTGAAAACCCAAAAAGAAGGAGTAACAGACTACTCCAAGAACCACCCAAGAAGAAAGCAAAAGTGATGAAGAAATCATCCCCAGTTCCCCAGGAAAGTCCATCCAACCAAAAAGAACATGAAGAGTCTGAAGGTGAGAAAGGAACTGAAAGTTCAAAGATTGAACCTTCAAGGAGCAAGTTCAACAATGAAGAAGATGGTATCAAGTTCAACAATGATGAAAATCAAGAGAGCCTGTCTGCTGACTCAAAGACCTCAGGGTCTGAAGAAGAAGATGTATCTGTTTCACCCATAACTGAACCTCCAAGAAGAAGAAGGAGTCACAGATTGATAGCTCAGTTTGCCTCTAGAAGGAGAGATGATCAATCTACTGAAATCATTGAACTAAGAAATGATGAATCCGCATCAGGAGAAGAGAATGTTGAAGATAAGACCAGCATTGAAGGAGATGATTCCAAGGAAGCCATTGCTGAAAAGGATTCTGAAAAAGAAGTTCAGCAAGAAGAATCTATTGATGAATCTGAGGAATTAGAATATTATCCTGTTCTCTCTCCAGCCAGAATTAGTAGAAGATTGTAGTGGAAGTCTTTGATGAGCCACCAGAAGAACCACCAACAAGATGGATAAATCAAGGAAATGAACAACTTCGAGCTGTAAGAATCACCACAGATGAAGTACTTCACAACTGGAAAAACATGGAGTTAGATTGCACAACAATATTGTACAACTCTGAAGATCCTCTGATAAGATGGTTCTTCTCGTGGATGCCATGGTTGAAGGCACATACTAATGCTGATGAGAGCTACTTCAGTTGGTGTTATTCTCAGTTTCCAAATCTAGAGCTAGTGTCACAAAACTTCCATAGGGTAAAGAAGTTTGCCACCATGATGATCAATGACAAGCCCCACTACAAAATCTATCGACATGCTGAAAATCATTATATTCCTTATGATCGTAGAGTGGACTCTAATGGAAAAAGGAATATGGTCGAGACACTGATCATAGAGTCTGTCCACTCTACCACTGATGATGATCAAGTCCAGAATCAGATATCTCTATCTTCCCAAGCACAGTTATCTAACATTCCTTCATCCTCAATCAGTGATTGGAACTCAACAATTCTTTAGATTCTCAACACTTTCACAAATCTGTCCAAGGAAGCAGATCGTAGAGTATAATCTGATACTCAACAAAGGGCTGCCCAACCAAATGATCAAAAATCTGTGAAGAAGGAGCTGATGAAAAATTCTGATGAACTGATTGAGAAAATATCTCTATTCGCTAAAAAGTCAAAGAAGCTGACGACAACAGAAGACAATTTAGTTCAAGAGAGACTCCAAGCAACGATGGCTGATGTATCCCTCAAAATCAGAGAAAGAGATCACATCTATCTCAAGGCTCTACATGATCAAAAGGCTGAAGCTCTACTAGCACAAAAGGCAAATGCAGAGCAACTCAAAGTCCTCTCTGACAAGATTGACAACATGAATCAGTCTTTCTCCATGCAGCTTGAATTAAGCCAACAAGAACTCAAGGTTGAAGTTGGTAACTCCTCCTACCTGATGGAACAGCTTATGTCTAACATGGAGCAGCTCTCTCAAATGATTAATGACAAAAAGGGGGAGAAAAAGAGGCATAGAAAAGGGAAGAACAAGAGGCACTCTAAAAAATGTCAGGACAAACAAGTCAAGAAGACGAAAAAGAAGAAAGAAGAAGAAGAAGAAGATGGTTCATCATCTGAGGGGGAGCCAAAGGAGGATGAGCTTAAGGCTGAGGGGGGAGCTAGAGCCTGAACCAGAAAAAGGAGAACGGAATAGCTCCACATCCCAAGGGGAGCAGGAGTAATGGAATCAAACAGATGAATAGCTGATCAACAGACATCCTGGAAGCATACAGGAGCCAAAGAGGTACATTTCTAACAAATTAGGTATGTTCTGGATCCAGGATATAAAATGTCAGTGTGTATTAAATTTCACAACATTATAAATGACATTCATGATTATTTGTTTTAGAAATACAGCTGCTCACTGTATATAAGATTCATTCATAACATGCATATGCACTTATTATTTTTGTCATAATCAAATAGGGGGAGATTGTCAAGAATAAGCATGTGAATGATATTTCTATTTACATATGATTTGATTATGATATATATATATATATATGAATGAATATGCAAGTGTGTTTGCATTAAGAAAAGCTGTAAAGTCCTTTGCTAGACAATAGAAACATATGTACAAGGATTTAGAATGAATTGATCAAATGTGTTAGGTTGATCCTACATAAGCAAAACAGCTTTGTAAGTCCTTAAAAAGAAAATGATGTACAAGAACTATAAATATAGAAAGATCAAGCATGTTAGGTTGATCTTATGATGTAATAGATAGGCTTGTCTGATCGTCGAGTACTACACCAGAAATCGTAGTCTGCCATGAGAGTCAAGAATAATAGATCTTAGAGTTCGTAGACTGCCAGGAGAGACAAGAAAGGATCGTAGTGTGTCGAGTAGCACTTCCTCGAAATCGTAGTCTACTGAGAAAGACATATTCAGAATCGTAGAGACAGCCTGCCTACGAGCCGACCTAGTATCTGCCAAAGCCAAGTCAAGAATCGTAGACTACACTCAGAGTTGTAGAGTCTACTAATCATACCAAAGACAGAGATCGTAGTCGAGCAAGATCAGATGAAGACAACAAGCACAATGACAGAAATCGTAGTGTCAAGATCTGATCTCAGAGTCATAGTGTCTCCGCACACCCAAAGTCAATCGTAGAGTCTGTAACTAAGACCTCAACAGATGTTCTCACATTCCAAAGCGTAATCGTGAGAGCAAATACGATTCTCAACAAATGAAACACTCCTGAATATCCAAAGGAATGAAGCCTCTGGTTGGTAATGCAAAGATACATCTCATTTGAAGAAAGCCAAAGAGCACTCAACGAATGGCATGCAAGCTAATAGAAAATCTAAGCATCAACTCAATCAGCATCCAAATTGAGTTGAGAAGCTATTCAAGGTAAAATCTTCCACAAGATGATCATAAGAAGACTTCAGTAGCTGACTAAGGAAAGTCAGCATATGCAGTGGCTGTCAAGAAAAAAGATGACAACGATCTTGGAAGTAACCAGGATCGTAGTGTTTGCCAGACAAAGAAGAATCTGATGAAGTATACTCAAAGATACTGGTCAGCCTCTGAATAACAAGGCTAAAGTGATTAAGCATTGGGTCAGTCCATTGATGATAAGTGAACGGGAGATCACAAGGAGAAAGCGAGCTGGACACGCCACAAATTTGAAGTGTCTTGTTATTTAGAAGGGGCCAGAGCAAAAAGTCAAGCCATCAGTAATTTGAAAACAGTCGAGGCGAACAGAAGTGATGAAGCACTGCACAATAGAAAGAAGAGGTGTTTTACATTGAAGATCCTATCAACACTCTTCAAGATCGTAGTGTTGTCTCTACCACCGAAAGACACTACGATCAATTCCATGAAGACTGCATCGTAATCGTAGAGTTCGAATAATCAAGACCAAGCATTGGCAACGGTTCAATCAAGGGTAATGTTCTGGACAAGTGCTTATTGAGAGCATCGATGCAAGGACAATCTCGATCGAGAAATCGGAAGGGTGAAATAAAGTCGTCGTCTCCGCCAAGATATCGAGTGACATATCCGCGACAGGTTGGTGAAACAAAGAGATCGCAGATGTCGTGAAGTCGAGAAAAGATGTGTCATGTCACATCTGCAGTCTGCACCAAATAACTCGAGATATGCGAAGCAATTTGAATAACTTTCAACGGCTACTTTCCAACGGAAAGATTGAGAAGTAGTGTAAATCAACAGAGCCTCAAAGATCAAGAGTTGCTGATGATAATTTTGTTGCAGAATCGTTGAGTTGGTGAATACTATTGTTGACTCTACGAGTTCCACCAAAGATCAATAGAACAAGTCTCAGTGACAGTGAGACTACCAAGGTGGAAGTGAAGCAGCTTTGAAGAAGGACTCATACAGATCAAAGCTTCACTTAACAAAGATGAGAATGCCACTAAAGATGGCAGCCAAGCTGAGAGCCGAGAAGGCCAAAAGGATAGCATTCAGAAAAGTGGCTGAGTATAAAGAAGAACAAGAGAGCCACTCTACAGATCACCATGAACCGAAAGCTAAAACTGAACAAGTGCAGAACCATATCTGTGAAGTATTCAAGAAGGGTTCAGGGATTGCTAAGTGCCAGACGAAAACTACTAAAAGCACAGAGACTTAGCAAACCCAGATGGTGATGGTGCACAGCTGACATCAGATGAAGATAAGCTGAAGAGAGTAAAGATCAGCTGCACCAAAGAAGATGTGGTCCAGACCTGAAGCAGAATGCAAAGAAGACCACACCAAGCTGCTAAGTACACAAGATGTTCAGAGCTTAATGACATCTTAGCAGCTTAGCACCAACAACATCAACAACTACAACAACAAGAAGCCAGGGCCGAAGGGGTCCTTGTCCTGAGGGACTAAATAAAGATTCCAAGCCTGCTGGGCTTGAAGAGTTCCTAGGGAACTAGAGAAGTTCCAAGGCTGCTGGCCTTGAAGGAATCTTAGTGATTCAGGGTGCTGCCCTTCCTTAGTGGAAATCCTGCTAGTTGAAAGCAGAAGAGTGGATTAGGAGCTTGAGTATCTGAATCACTTAAAAACCCCTTATGTCTTTTACTTTATGTACATTAAATGCTATAACTGCTATGTATGTTATAACTGCCTACCACTGAACTAACTCTATGAACAATGTATCTATGATTATGAATATATCAATGAAAGAGATCTTTTACTTATTCCGCTGTGCTTGAAAAAATTCTTATGTCTGTCACATGCTAAATTATTAGCAATACAAATAAACCGAAAAAGTATTTTTAAATTCTAAGGATCTATTCAATCCCCCCTTCTGTGATCTATTATGCCTACTGTGAACTAACATAATGGATTGCTTATTCCGCTGCAGTTAAACTTGATGTCTATTGTATTTTATCAGTTTAACATTGTTGAAGACTAATGATAATTTATTCTCGCATTATCTTAGTCATAATATTTCTTCTTGGGCTAGTTGAGCTCACCCTTTCTTTCACCGCTCTCTTCGAGAAATGAGAACGTGGCAAATGGACTAGTCGGGAACCGGAGTGACTATTCTAGATGATAGCATTAGTAGTCCTCACTATTACATTAAATAGTGTGATAATAAATGTAATGAGGACTCCATTGAGTGTGGATATTGTCTAGATGACAATATTCTTATTAAAACTCTTAGATTATGTTTTGTCGTATTTTACACGACTGTTGTATAATTAAGTTGTATTTGAATTTTGTACCATGTATTTGGCAACTCAAGATGGGTGATGTATACCTATTTTGGGGGCATCACACAGAGGGTGAGCTCGGGAAGAGGAAGAACGGAGGAGGATCTGAGAGTGAGAGAGAGCAAATATTTATTCTTTGAAGTTAAAGAGGATATAATGGACGGTGAGATTTATCCCAATCTTTGGATGGTTCTGATCGTTTATTAGGGTGAGCGAGAAATTCAAAATCAGTTGTGTTTTGTTAATTACACTAGCTGTATTACCTATGTCTTCGGCACTACGTACGAAGGGGAAGAGAGATTACCGGCGCTAGAGAATGGAGGAGGTAGAGGGCGAATTCAGGAGGAAGAAGAACGGAGGAGGATCTGAGAGTGAGAGAGAGCAATTTTTTATCCTTTGAAGTTAAAGAGGATATAATGGACGGTGAGATTTATCCCAAACTTTGGACGGTTCTGATTGTTTATTAGGGTGAGCGAAAAATTCAAAATGAGTTGTGTTTTGTTAATTAGACTAGTCGTACTATCTATGCCTCCGGCACTACCTACGAAGGGGATGAGAGATTACTAGCGCTAGAGAATGGAGGAAGCAGAGGGCGAGTTTAGGAGGAGGAAGAACGGAGGAGGATCTGAGATTGAAAGAGAGCAATTTTTTATCCTTTGAAGTTAAAGAGGATATAATGGACGGTGAGATTTATCCCAAACTTTGGACGGTTCTGATCGTTTATTTGGGTGAGCGGTAAATTCAAAATCAGTTGTGTTTTGTTAATTAGACTAGTCGTACTACCCGTGCCTCCGACACTACATACGAAGGGGAGGAGAGATTGTCGACGCTAGAGAATGGAGGAAGTAGAGGGTGAGCTCGGGAGGAGGAAGAACGGAGGTGGATCTGAGAGTGAGAAAGAACAATTTTTTATCCTTTGAAGTTAAAGAGGATATAATTGACGGTGAGATTTATCCCAAACTTTGGACGAGTTTGATCGTTTATTAGGGGGAGCAAGAAATTCAAAATCAGTTGTGTTTTGTTAATTAGACTAGTCATAATACCCGTGCCTCCGACACGACGTACGAAGGGGAGGAGAGATTGTCGGCGCTAGAGAATGGAGGAGGCAGAAGGCGAGCTCGGGAGGAGGAAGAACGGAGGAGGATCTCAGAATGAGAGAGAGCAATTTTTTATCCTTTGAAGTTAAAGAGGATATATTGGACAGTGAGATTTACCCCAAACTTTGGACGGTTCTGATCGTTTATTAAGGTGAGCGTGAAATTCAAAATCAGTTGTGTTTTGTTAATTAGAATAGCCGTATTATCCGTGCCTCCGACACTACGTACGAAGGGGAGGAGAGATTGTCGGCGCTGGATAATGGAGTAGGCGAGGGCGTGCTCGGGTGGAGAAAGAACGGAGGAAGATGTGAGAGTAAGAGAGAGCAATTTTTTGTCCTTTGAATTAAAGAGAATATAATGGACGGTGAGATTTATCCCAAACTTTGGACGATTCTGATCGTTTATTAGGGTGAGCGGGAAATTCAACATTAGTTGAGTTTTGTTAATTAGACTAGCCGTGCTACCCGTGCCTCTGGCACTACGTAAGAAGGGGAGGAGAGATTTTCGGCGCTAGAGAATGAAGGAGGCAGATGGCAAGCTCGGGAGGAGAAAGAATAGAGGAGGATCTAAGAGTGAAAGAGAACAATTTTTTATCCTTAGAAGTTAAAGAGGATATAATGGACAGTGAAATTTATCCCAAACTTTGGACGGTTCTGATTGTTTTTTAGGGTGAGCGAAAAATTCAAAATCAGTTGTGTTTTGTTAATTAGAATAGTTGTACTAACCGTGCCTCGGGCACTACATACGAAAGGGAGAAGAGATTGTCGGCGCTAGAGAATGGAGGAGGTAGAGGGCGAGCTCGGGAGGAGGAAGAACGGAGGAGGATCTGAAAGTAAGAGAGGGCAATTTTTTATCCTTTGAAGTTAAAGAGGATATAATGGACGGTGAGATTTATCCCAAACCTTAGACGGTTCTGATCGTTTATTAGGGTGAGCAAAAAATTCAAAATCAGTTGTGTTTTGTTAATTAGAGCATGATTGAGATTATAGTTATATTAGAGCATTCAAGATTATTTTTTTATCTCTATCCCTACTCTATAGTGTTATTGAATCATTTTGCATGATAGAGATTTAATTTTTTTAGTATGTACCCAACAGGTTATTTATATTGCTTCCTTAAATAATGAAATTTAAAATTTAAAAGTTCAAATTTGAAAGTTCCAACAGTTAAAGTATGTTTTGACCGTTGTAACTATTTGACCTTTGTATTGGCTTCATAAGTTAGAGCTTATGATAGATGTAATATACTACAATCTCTTATTTTTAATTATAAAATCGCTATTAATTTATTAATCTATTTTGAAGTAAGTATGTGATATTTTTAAATTTAAAATTAATATAAATTTAATCAATCATATTGTAACTTATTTAGAAGAAAAAACTATTACTTATAAAATTTATTATTTTCTAATTCTTAGCAAAAAATTTAAGTTTGAGAATGCATTAAATTTACTTATAAAATTAATAATAATCTTATAATTTATAAAAGAGATTATAATTTATCAATTGTATTCCATTTTAAAATAATTTTTTTTTATTTTAAATTTTAAGTAATTTATGGAGTGAGTATTGAATGGATTATAATCAAAAATGTACATAAGATCAATATTAACTTTTAAAAGTTAATTTGTGATATTTTAAATTTAAAATTAATATATTTTATTTAAATTTTAAAAATAAAATTTTTTATAATTAATAGTACTTTTATAATATTTATAATTATATTGACATGAATTAAATACATTTATATCAATTTTAAATTTGAATAGGTTTGAAATTAATTTTAAAAAAATAAGTCATTATTAATTTTATAATTTGAAAATGAAAATGAGTTGGATAATGATTGATGAGTTATCCACTTAAATGAGGCTATAAAATTTCATTTTGCATACATAGAGAACTGTTGGATAATAATTTATTGATGTATTCTTCAAAATTGAGAATAGAAAATTTATTAGAGAAACTATTGTGAATGCTCTTAGTACACTATTATTATGTTACTGAAAAAAAAAAATATGCTTCTCTCTCTCTATATATATATATATATAAAAGATCTATTTGAAGAGTATTAATTTATCTACAATTAATATGCATGCAGTGCATGTCTCCTAACCACCATATTCATTTTATATTTAAAAAAATTTACGCATGTTTTAGTGGGCATGCATGATCATAAGTTTAAACATCGATCAATGGTTGGTGTTGCCAGACTCACGAAACAACATTGTTTTCTAATATGTATTTAATTTGTGCTCTAAATTACAACTTTATTGGCAACATAAAATTAGTCACTTGATGGAGAGAATATAATTAATCCTAGAGTGGTCACAGTGGTAATACATACATATATATATATATATATATATATATATATATATATATATATATATATATATATATAGTATGGTGCGATGAAACATTAAAAAATATAAGAAAAAATGTCTATATTTTAACCCATTTTGAAAGATGTCAAAAACGAAAAAGAAGGAGAGAAAATCATATATAGCACGATCTTGCTCTTTTTTACCAATTATTTGAATAAAAGGATGACTTTTGGAAATGGAGTATAGGGTATTGAAGGTGCATGTAACCAAAACAACACTAATGCACTCAATAATATTATTCACCTCCCACCTTACTTTTATTTCATTGTCTTCACTCTTTGGGTATTGTCTTTCTTTTTTAAATGTACACGGTCTACAATTATTGTTGAGTTAAGTGACCTTGTAGATGTATGTACATTCGAGTACTGTACATTTTGTAGAAATTGCTAACCCATCTCTCTCCCTCTCTATATCTCTATGTATATATATATATATATAGTCCAAAACTGCCCATTAAAAAAAATATGAGGCCTTTTTATAAGTTTCTACGTCTTGATACCTCAAAATTATTCCAAATTAAAGATGAAAATTGTTAGATTTGGTTTGGGCAGAAAGTACAATATATACAAATCCATCTTTTTAGTCGCATGATTCAGCTTATTCATTGCATCAAGTGGATCATCCGATATTATAATGCGTTAACTCACTTTTTTAGGCGGTTAAAACAAAGAACAATAGTAAAAATGTCATTTACTCTGGCAATATCAACGGTTTTTGTTTAACAGACCAACAAATTATTATCTGTCAAAAACATAAAAACCTTCAAATTTACTTATCATTTACTGAAATGGATACATTTATCCAAATTCCAAACGTAAACAAGGAATCGAATAATACAAGAGCCCTTCTAAAATAGTCATTGTATTCAAATTGCTTTCAATTATTATATAGAATTCGGTGGTCAGCTCCATCACTAATCATTGTTCAAGTTGCCGAGTTCTTCTACGCGGACAGGGATTTCGGACAGAAAAATTGAACCGGAAAAACAAAAGAAATTTGTTCCAGCGAACAATTAGACAGTACAATTCCTTTGTTCGCTGGAACAAATTCATTTTGTTCTTTTGATTCAATTTTTCTATCCGGGTAGAGTTATTAATTACTAAAATGATAAATATATATAGTAGCAGGAGCAGCAGTAGTAGTATTAGTACAAGTTTGGTACGACATCAGTTTCAACAATATTCCATACGGCCAGGTTGTCTTTTGAATTTTTTTAAAAATATAGAAATACCTGCATACTTATTCCAGAACCCCACCCCCCCCAAGGTTTGTTTTATCATGTTAGGTACCATAAATTTCTTATATTTGCTCACATATAAAACGTTTCCACACAACAATTATTGATATTGCAATTGAGGTTGATTATGATATTCACTTGCACATGTATTTGTATCCTTCTAGAACGAGGGTTTAAAGGAAAGGGAACTTGGCTAGTCTTTTCCTCCAATGATTCTTATCAATGAACAAAAATAAGGCAGATCATGACACATTAATTTTGGCTCCCAAAATTTCAAAATAGCGATGCAATACAACTGGATTCTGGATATACGACAGCAAACCAACAAATATATGGGAGAAGGAAATATGTGTCTTAGACACACACAAGCTTGTGTGTGTCTTGCACCTAATATGACGTAATTTTGATAGGTAGCAACAGAATTCTCAGATCTATTCCACCAAATGACCAATTTCCCCAACAAAAATGTCAGCTACTAACTTAAAAAATTTACACTGCAATTGACAAACATGCATAACTTGGGACATGACATGATAGATTGGGGAAGATAGCAAAAACATTAGACATGAAGCAAATATATAGCAAGGAGGAAAATTTACACTGAAAGGTGAATATTACATATGGCAGCATCCAGAAAGGAAAATGAGAAACATGCACACAAAATCTATAATGTCTCGGCTCATATAACCAACTAGGTGACCTAAAAGAAAGCGGGAAAGACACAAAAAGCCGAATGAAATTTACAGGTAGAATAGATAGACGGTAAAGATCAAACAGAGAAAGACGAGCAAATAACTTTGGAGGCACAGTAGTCTTTGTTGGGGTGGGGGGGGGGACTTAGGTGGTCCAGGCATGTTGATGCAATGATAACAGCGGAAGAGGCAGTAGTTTTGCTAAATATAACCAGCGTGAAATTGGCCTAATTGTTGTAGCTGAGGATTTCGAGGGTGTCCTCCCAGCAACAGCAGGAGCAACTGCATGTCCACCAGGTACGCTCTGCTGCTCAGTTGGCAATGGATTGGGGAAACTTGGAGAAAGTGGCATCGATTTACCGTCACTAATATCTTGACCTGACATGCATATCCACTGATCTATCAGAAGAAACGAAGAGACTAGAAAAATAAAAATTGATCTTGCATCCTACCATGCAATACTACCTCCTAGAAGACTGGGATAATGTATTTCAAGTTTGCACAGAGCTTTTTACTTAAAACTTATATATCAAGCAGGAAATATTTTTTATCAACCATAATATATCTAGATCTTGCTAAAACATGCTGGGATGAATACACAAAAATGGGTTCCAAAGACTAATCTAAATGCAGCATTTTTCACGTAGGAGAAGCTGGCATGTAGGAAGAGGCTCTAAAGAGCAAACAAGGCTTCTAGTCAATGTCCGCCTAGGCCCCGCCTAGGCGCTAGGCCCCCCATGGCGCCCCGCCTAGGCGTTAGGCCCCCCTGGCGCCTCACCTAGGCCCAAGGCGGCAAAAAAAATCCTCCAGAAAATTAGGCGGGGCCTAGGCGGAGAGTTTTTTTATATTTTAATAACTACCCAAACCAGATCTTGATATATTTATTTTTCTAATGATTTACCATATTCATAATACATGTTGTAATATATCAAAGCACAACAAGAAGTGAACAATATCAAGTCAAAATGGATAATTTTATTATAGTTGTAATTTTTTGAACTTGTACCAACTTCAAATTATATAAATGATGATATATTTGTAATATTTAGTTTAATTCAATATAATTCTTAAATTTATGTTTAGTTTCTTAAGTTTTAATATTGAATTAAATTCTTGAAATTTTAAATTTTATTATTTAATAGCAATCTTATTTATGAATAAAACTAATACGTTCAAAATATGTTTGAACTTTGAACAATTGCATGTTTGTGTTTGACCTTTGACATTAGCAATATAGATATGTGTTTGAACTTTAAGCAAAGGCTTTTATTATCTTTATTATAGATTATTTTGCTTTATATTATTGTTTTGTTTAGATAAATATAAGATAAAATATTAAAATTGGCTTAAAATAAAAAATCCCGCCTAGGCCCCCTAGGCGCTAGGCCCCTCTCGTCCCCTCGGCCGCCCGCCTCCCGCCTAGCGCCTTTTAGAACATTGGTATGAACAAATTTCATGTAGAAAAAGAAGTGCGAACCAAAAAGCAACATACAAACTAGAAGTGCAGCATGATATATGAACATTGCAAGAGCATATGTACTCACAGTTGGAACGTGACCACCCCAGCTTAAGATTTTCCCTATCAAATACCATAAGGTATCCCGTCATGAAGTTCTCTGTGAAAAGCAATTTGTTTGTGAGTATGATTAAAATTCAGCACACAAATTTTCTTTCCATTTCTTTTGGCCAACAGGCTTTGGGAAAGAAAATTTATGGGTTGAGCTACAGGCTGTGTTACTCGGACTCTTCACTTTGTCCTGAAGTACCCGTGTCCGACACCGTGTCCAAAAATTGGATACTTCACTTTAGTGTAAAAAATTAGCAAAATTGAGAAGTACCCGTGTCGGATACCGTGTCCAACCGGACACTCCATCCGAGTCCGAGTAACACAGGCTACGGGAACAGCAAATATATTGTTCATGCTTACGTCCAATTGTTCCCATATCTTCATCTGTAGGCTGTATGGCTAAACAAAATCCAATAAGTCCCTACAGCACGTAGGCCATCATATCAAAATGTTATTAAACATGGAAATGCATAACCATCATAAAAGCCGTATAGGACTTCTATGGACAAATATGAGCTGAGTAATTATTTGTATGATAAATTTAGTAGTAACAACTAAATCTTTGCTGATATGCACTTAATTTTCAGCCCATAAATAGAAAAAATATGCTCATTCTGACTCTCCAATCTGAATACTCGGTGACATAGCTGTTTGAGGTAAGAATAATGAAAATAACTGTTTTCTAATTCAAAGTCGTATTTGCAGATAAAATATAAAAATACATAAAGATGCATAATATGCAGGAGATCACTTTTCAACCCCAAAATATTATTCTTCATTCTCCTTCCTGTTTATAATGAAGGAGAATAAGCAATACTCAAGAGGAATGAAAAACTAAAGGACCTATGTCTTTATGTAGCATGAGCAGCAAAGAAGACAAATAACAGCCAAGGATCATATTAAATTTCAAACTTAATTCTTTATTTAAAGATTCATTAAGCTTCACAGTTCTTTCAGCATAAAGATATTAGAATTTGAGCCAAAATTAAAGTGGGTTTTAATAATTATTTAAAGTGAATCCACATATCAATGTGTTCTACTAGTAATAAAGGTTTAAGTTGCGAACATTTAGAAAAAAAAATTACATTTAAATTTCTAATCAAACCAAAAGAAAGAGATTTAAAATTTATTCAAGAAGAATCAATTTCTAAATCTTTGAATCTGTTAAACTGTAAAGTTACCCACCTAAATTTTCTTAAAGAAGAAGTTAGGTATCAACAAGTTGAAGAACAACTTAAGAGTAACAGAGTTCAAGAAAAAATAAAAGAGTTAAAAGATTATTTAATAAAAAACTTATGTTCTGATTCTCCCAATGTTTTTTGGCATAGGAAGAAGCACACAGTTAGATTACCCTATGCTAAGGAATTTAAAGAACATTTAATTCCCACTAAAGCCAGACCTATTCAAATGAGTCATGAACAAATGGAGTTATGTAAAAGTGAAATTAATGATCTTCTTAGTAAGGGTTTAATTAGACATAGTAAGTCACCATGGTCTTGCCCAGCCTTCTATGTTAATAATGAAGCTGAGAAAGAGCGAGGAGTCCCTCGGTTAGTCATTAATTACAAGTCATTAAACAAAGTTCTAGAGTGGATTAGGTACCCTTTGCCCAACAAGGATGATCTCCTTGGTAGGTTAAGTGTCTCCACCATCTTTAGTAAATTTGACCTTAAGTCTGGATTCTGGCAAGTTGCTATTCATCCCGATGATAGGTACAAAACTGCATTCACCACTCCGTTCGGACACTACGAATGGAATGTTCAGTCATTTGGACTTAAAAATGCACCCAGTGAATTTCATAATATTCTTAATAATATTTTGAATCCTTTCAGTCATTTTATTATTGTTTACATCGATGATATACTTGTATTCTCCAAGACTATTGAAGAGCATATTAAACATTTGAATTCGCTTCTTCAAAACAGCTAAAAACCAATGGTCTTGTCCTTTCCCCTTCCAAGTGTAGTCTCTGTTTACGACTAAAGTCGTTTTCTCGTTAATCCTCTATCATGGACTCACGCGCCAATCGACAGAGCTATTCAATTCGCCCAATCGGTTCCCGAGATAAGATTACCGACAAAACTCAACCATGAGAGGTTTCTTGCTCGCTTCAATTATATTGGCAAGTTTTACAAGAATCTCGTGAAGATTTGTAAGCCTCTCTTTCGGTAACCATAAAGTAATCCACCTCTATGGATCGACATTCATACTTCGTCATTCAACAAGTTAAAAAATATGTTAAGGTATTGCCCTGCCTTGGCATTTCAAATGATATAGCATTCAAAATAGTTGAAACCGATGCCTCTGACATTGGATTCGGTGGCATACTCAAACAAAAGTTAACTCCTTCTTCAGATGAACAAATTGTTCATTTCCATTCTGGCGCATGGAATCCTACACAATTAAAATACAGTACTATTAAAAAAGAGATTTTATCATTAGTTTTATGTATTAAAAAATTTCAGAGAGATTTATTGAACAAGAAATTCCTAGTTAAAATAGATTGCAAGTCAGCAAAATTTATTCTTGAAAAAGATGTTGAGAATGTCGCCTCTAAGCATTCATTCGCTAGATGGCAAGCAATTTTAAGTATTTTCGATTTTGATATTGAATACATTAAAGGTAAGAATAACTCGGTTCTGATTTTCTCACTCGTGAGTTTATTAACACAGTACTATCATAAAGAACATGAGTGTGTACGAGGAGGTTCATCTTCTCGTGGTCATGGCCAAGCCTCACGGCCCAAGCAGTTAATCACCAAAAGGAACTGTTGTTCCTCATCCAGCTACCCAAACCCATAATAAATTCCGTGTGCTTGATACGCCCCAAGCCCTACTCCTCGATTCTTGCTAGTCACCCCAAACCATTTGATATTTTTGCTAGTCAAACCAAGTCTACCTCATCACAATCCAACACCCCAGCCAAACTATCGTCAATTTTTTGATCAAGACTTATTCCATATCGAGTTACCAATGAAACCCAAGAATGACCCGATTCAATTAGTCGCCCAAGTATTTTTTCCTACCGGATGGCATTTTCTTCCATTAGCTCTTTATAAATCACTTGTGTATTATAGGACATCTTTATCAAACAGTGTGGCCTTTATTAAACTAATTTATGCCAACGATGATAAATCCAAGCTTCTTTATCATTCGTCAGATATTAAGCAAGTTCTCAATCATCCGATTGGGGTAGTCATCCTTCCGATCTCAAGTCACTTTCTAATCACACTAGCTCCTTTTTTGCTATTATGATTATATCGAGGCTTGGCATAAAATCATGCTTCATCAAAATGAAGATCATAGTCATTCGTGGTTTTTCCAGGTTCGACCACAAGTTCAAAAGTCAATTCCCCAAATGGTTCATCCTTTGGTGGACAAGGTATGGTTTGTGCTATGATATTTTCCCCAAACCTCTCCTCGCTTCGGGTTAGAACATTTTTGTCATCACTTAATTATCATTCCAAATATGAGGAAATTCCAGTCTTCCTTATATTTTGTAGTAATACAAAATCCTCGGATCCTCAAATGGCAATATGTCGCTTTAGCTACCCAAGAAGTCACAAGATTTCGGGTCTCCGTCGTCCATAGGAATTAGGGACCGCCGGACTTACCTTTCCCCTATTTCTCCGTCTCTCGCCGCTTTTTTCATTAAATGGTGGGATAAATTGATTGTTGATAGAATAGTTGCCAAGTTCGTAAAGAATTTTCGCTTTCCTCCTTTATCGACTCCTCCAAAGAACACTCCTTCGATCACGCACCGCCATCAGATTCTTCCAAAGAAAAAGCAGTCACTAAGACAAATTGATAAGTCAAAAGAAAAATCGGTTGTTGCTCTGCTTCTGATGAAGTTACTAACATTTCTAGTTACTCGGCTCTCGCCAAAGCGTCTTTGCAGATGCCATTCATACGAGACTTGACCAATTACACGAAGAATCGCATAAAGCTTCTTCTCACCAAAAGAGAAAATTCTAGTCAAGATCTTGAAGACGAAGGTGATCAGGATCCCTATGGCACGATCGACCTTGAAGACGCTTAGATCCCTTCTCCCCGATTCCCCATAATCAATCAAAGTAAGTGGATGTGATGACATCATCACTCCTTCAAAGACTGCCTTCAAGAATTTAATCACCAATCACCAAAGACTGCCTCCGTGCACTAATCACCAAAGCAACTTTTTCCACGAAGCGAAGAATCAATCAAACATCCGCCCCACGGCCGCATTAGTCAAAGAGACGTCTGCTTTTCCATCAAAGCGCTTTTTTTTTTACTTTAGTAAAATGTTTTTACTTGTACTTTTACTTTAGTTAAATGTTTCTTACTTTTACTTTACCCCGCTTATTGTAATAAGTAACATTGTAATAGTTCATTTCCTTGTTACATAAAAGGAAATCGAATTCATTTGGTTTAGCAGACTTAGAAAGACTCAGAGCTCCTTCTCTGATAAATCTTTAGCCTCAACCGCTGTTTAGCCTACTTAAACCCTCTTCATCTAATGTTCTTATTTCAGTAAACTTGTAAGTCATTTTAATTATTCATCTTGTAAATAGTTTGAGTCATTATCAATAAAACTGTTTTTATTTAGTAATTTAATTGTGTTTGTATGCGCACTTGTTCTTCTCTCTTTATATTCTCCTTCCGCCCTCTAATGGTTAATCGGTAAAGCAATCTCTTTCTTTTATTTATAAACATTTGAGGAAGGGATTACATTAATTTCTAGACTAAATGTTTAAGGGGGAAGATCGAAGTATTAAGGACTTCATCTTCATCTTTAACTAAGAAGATCAAGCCGTAAAGCTTCGTCTTCTGGCCAACTAAGAGAGAAGGAGAGGACCTCTAAGAAGCGCTCTCTGCAGAGAGGAAGCTCGAGGCTACATTGAATTAAGCTTCAAACAACTCTAAACACTTCGAGTTGTTTAAATGAAAACCTAAAAGTAAATTACTATTTGATTCACGCAGAATCACTATTACATTAATCAAGTAAAAGTAATTTACTAAAGTAAAAGTAAAACGTAAGAAACATTTTACATTTACTTTTACATGGGTAAATGTAAGAAACATTTAACTAAAGTTAAAACATTTAACTTAAGTAAAATCAAAAGTTATTCTTTTACTTTTACTTTTACATTTACTAAAGTAAAAGACTTTTGCTTTACTTTTAAAGCAAAAGTTTGAGATGATGGTCCGGGCCATCACCGTCTGTGACTTGAAGATGCCTCTCGGTGTCTTCTTCGCTGACCGTCCGCCTCTCAGATGCTTAGGAAGGTGTTGTTGATCATCTTCTCGGATGAGTCACCATCCCATACATTTCCACCTTAAAATTTTTATCCAGGAAATAACCCTTTCACCCCCAAAAATTTGGTTTATAAAGGAGGAAAAAAAATTTCTACCGAAAATTGGTCAAAATCTTCAAAATTTCTTAGATTTTGTAAAAAAAATTTGTTTAAAAACAAATCAGATGAAATCTGAAACAAAGGATCACTCGATTGGTCCTGATCTATCAGAGAAATCGAACTAAACAGAAGACTTCTTTGTTAACTGTTTAAACAAAAAATTTTTTTTTCTTGAAGGTCCACTTAGACTCTAATTTTACTTGCCTTGAACACATACCCGTAGATCTAAAGATTCCCTTTAGCCTTACAATCGCTCCCAATTGAGACTTACAAACGGCATTAATCGGGACTTAAGGCGATCTTGGGTGGTTTACGGCGAAGGTCGGGCGATTAAAAGCGGAGCAAGAAAAATAAAAGTTTGAAAAACATTTAAGTAAACAAATCAAACTGCTTTATTCTTCAAATCACTTAAATGTAATCAAGAACCAAAAGAATAGCTCGATACCATATAACAAATTGCGATTAATAAACTTAATATATATATATATATATATATACGAAATGGCAAAAGATAGGTTGAAACCCAATGAGTAGCCCATATCCACCCACACTAAATGGGTTTGGGTTAATAATTTGTTAATAGAATTTATAAATGGTTCAAATTTTATCCACCCATTTATTATGATGGTGGACATGGGTTGCCATTGGTCCCATATAAATCAAAACTCATGTAACTTCATGAACTCTTCATCAAGCGCAGAGAGTACTCGAATGTTGATCTCCAAAGCAAAAATTAATCGCTTAATCTGGCTAAATTTTGAGTTTTTTTTTGTTTTGCTTTTTTTTTTTTTTTTTTGCATTTGTATGTCTTTTTTCTTAACTTAATTTGGTTTTGAATGGTATTTACTGGTGGGTTTTGTAAAATTTTGATCTAAATTTGAATAATTGTTGCTATTTTAAGCAAATTTTCTTCTTCTTTCTCCTTAATTAATTCATCTTGTTTTATAGTCCAAGTACATAGGATACGTATATGGAGAGTATGTATACTGTATACATGCTATCTAATTGCGCCAAAGCAAAGCTTATTGATTTTATATATATCATCTTTACAATTTATTAATGATGAAATTTAGATATATTTTACCTATTTTAATTCTTTTAAATTAGACTTCGAATTCTTCTTTTATTTTAGTTTTTTGAACATAAGATTCAAATTGTTAACAATTTATAAATTTAACAATATTAAAAATTAATTTTTTAATTATTGATGAAAGTTGCATTGGTAAGATATATGTGTTTTAGTTTTTCAAGATCATGAATACAACTAATTTTTAAGCAACACTTTTTAACCGAAGAAGTTTGGAATAACAATAATTAATCAGGTTAGAAACTGTTTTTCTATATTATTCAATATATTACGTTTTTGCTCTATTATATCTAAGACTCTTTACAATCAAAATTGATAATGATAGTATGAATATCTATTATATCTAAAACTCTTTACAATCAAAATGTACAATCAAGGTGTGTACTGTACATTAATTTCATATCATAAATTTCATTTTCCAAAAATCTTAATTCAGGGCTAGGAGGTGTGGAATCTGCAAGTTTCCCACCCGTGTTATATATAAAGCCATATACAAATCATTTTTGAATTTTTAGTTGTTTACAAATCCTCAATTTCGAAATTAAAAGATTAGAATTTTTTTTAGTGTACAAAAATTAAATGTACTTTATGTTTAAATTAGTTAAATGTGTTGGGTCTCTAACTTTTAGGTTTATTTTGATGATAACAATAATTAGTAAATAGGTTAATTAAAAGGGTAGAAAGGACTCTATAGGATTTATATTATAATTGCTTTAATTATCTTATTTACTTTGACCAAAAATGTTTTCTAATCCTAATTGAATTAATGTTTTTCCTGGCCTTGATAATTTAATATCAAGTGTTAGAAAAATTAATTCAAATATTAACATTTCCTAAGGCAAGGAGAATTTCCTATTATTCCTAAAATGATTTTTCCACCCAACAAATCTTTCAAAAATAATATATGATATATATATGTTATAAACGATAAAAATCAAAACAAAGCCAAATTCTTCATTATTTGTCCGAATAAAGAGAAAGGAAATAAAAATTTGAATGTGTGTATAATTAATGTGGGGCCGAATGAAGCAAATGTTTGAGACATTTTGTTGAATTCTTTTTGCTTCATGTGCTGGCACTTAATGAGAGTTGAGATGAATTAAATGCATAAATGATTGGCCACGTGTGTCTTTGTCGGTTGAATGTTTGAAAAAGAAATTGAATGTTTGGCTATGTGTCAACTCTTTATTGATTACTCGTTTGAATTTAGTAACCGGTGGGCGATGCAAAAACGTGTGTCCTTCATCCGATCCTTCTCTGTTTTCAAACGTTTCATCCGAGCCACTTATTTCGAAACAATCTTTTAAATGACAAATCTATCCCAGGCTCAAATTCTCCTATAAATAGGAACGTTTTCTTCAGTTCCAAAATTGCCAATTTACAAGGATTGAAGAAAGCTTATACTCTCCTTGCCTACATATTCTCTCTAAAAAATTTTACCTCTTATACTCAAAAGTTCTGATATTTTAAAGAAGAGAAAAATTGGTCAAAGTATTTTGAGATAAGTCATTGAATTAATTTATTTATATTATCTCATATATGTTTATAACTATAGATATACAAATATACATTGTTATACACATTTATATATATTTATATTTCATCTATTCATATCAATAAAAAGGACAGTTTAAATACCGTAATTTGATGATATTTCTTATATAGAAATATTATTCAAAGGGTTCTTAAAGTTCCAGTGACTATTGATATAATTTATTTATATCAATATCGTAAAGTAGATCAGTTTTAGATACCGATATTCGGAGGTATTCTTTAAACGAGAATAGCATTCGACCGGTGCTTGAAGTTTTAAGTGATCTATCGAAAACATTTATACAAATATTAACAGTGAAACTTGAAATTCGATCAGTTTTAGATACCGATATTCAGAGGTATTCTTTAAACGAGAATATCATTCAACCGGTGCTTGAAGTTCTAAGTGGCCTTATTTAATATTCACAGGATAGATAAAATATATTATTATATATATTTTCGAGTATAACAAATTTATTTGTTATATCAAGTATTACTTAAACTGTTTAATTTGTTATACTTGATATCTATGAGTACAAATATTTGAATATTCATTTATTTATTCATAAAATATTTGTTGCATAATATAAAAGTAATTTAAACTTTTTATCACAAAATTATGTGAGTTTATCTGCTTAAGAAGAAGTATAATTATAAAAGTTATTTAAACTTTTATAATTGAAAATAAATATAAATCTGTTTCCATAGAAACACATTTTTTATTATATAAAGAAAATTAAATCTTCATAAATCTGAACAAAAGTCTTATTTCTGCTTATACGGAAGCACATTTAAATCAAGCTTAAATTTATATGCTTGCTTATTCAAGAAGCACTTTTCACACAAAATATAAAAGTTATTTAAACTTTTATAACCGTGCATAAAATTACACATTTGCTTACATAGAAGCATTATTTAATCTAAACACAAATTATTATCTGCTTACAAAGAAAAATATTTTCTCAAGTATAAAAGTCTTTGAACTTTTATAAATATATCTGCTCTTTAACTGATATCTGCTTATTTGAGAAGTCTTAAATATAAAAGTTATTTAAACTTTTATATATTTGTACTAAATTGTATCTACTTATTTTAGAAGCAAAATTCTATCAAATATTTTGTAAAAAGAAAAAAGGTTAAGAGTTAATTTATTTTATGTACCTGTGAGAAAGACGAGTAATTCTTTGACCAAAACCAGAGTCTTAGAGAGGTCAGCTAGGAGTTGGGTCTCTAGTGTACTTGTGAGGTGAGAAAGAGTGTCATTTCAAGACCAGATCATAGAATAGAAGTGAACTCAAAAGAAGGTACAACTAAGCTTGAGGAAGGAGTTAGGAGCTTGTTATCCAAGTTAGGTACTTGTGAGGTGAGGAAGAGTGTCATTTTAGTTGGAAGTTTGTCTATAAAATTTTATAAAGGCTTCTCCGCCTGTTGAAAGAGTTTTTATTACAGAAAATAATAGGATCTTAAGTCCTGGAGAGGAGCTTGAGACTGGACGTAGCAATATACCCGGGATGTATATTGTGAACCAGACAAATCTATGTGAATTGTGTGATTGAATTTTATTGTCTTGCATATTAATTTTTAACACTGCAAATTAATTATCTAAAAATTCAAAAAGGCCTAAGATAATTTTCTAATCTGTAATAATCTATTCAACCCCCCTTCTAGATTATTATTAGACTTTCAAAATGGGTCAACCCGTACCCGCCCATATCCATTTATGGTCGCCCACTTACAACCCGCTTAATTTTCAACTCATTTACACCCAACCCATATAAACCCAAATCCATTTACGTCCACAACAGCCTGTTTGCCGGGTCATATATATATATATATATATATATAGGGGACCAATCCATTTACAACGTTGTAAAAAACCTTACAACAAATCCCGATCGTCCATCTGGATATCTAACGATCTATATTGCTCCCGTCCGCAGTTTAAGTTCCAGTATTCCGCAGTTTAATACTGCGGATGGGACATATGACCTAAATGTCCCTCCTTGTGAAAGTCTCGTCCGCAGTATTAAACTGCGAATGATAACTCCCTTAGGATAAGGGACGACGTCTGCAGTTTAATACTGCGGACGTTTATTATTAACTCCCGTCTGCAGTTTTATACTGCGGACTCTAGGGTTATTTAGTAAAACGGCGCCGTTTGAAGTTAATACTAGTCAGAAGTTAATACTAGTCCGCAGAACTAAACTATGGACTCTTATTCCACTAAATCAAATCAGTAACCAACAGTTGGGGCCTCTTGTGAATTTGAGATTTAAGCAACCAACAGTTAGGGCTTCTTGCTGCGATTTGTGAGAATAGAAACCAAACAAACGAAGATCTAATCAACCGAGCAACAAACCGTCTTCGAATTTGTAAGCTTGAATTTCGTCATATGTATATATGTTGTATTCTTCTTTGTTGTATACAAACATGCGTTGTTGAATACACAAAAAATGTTTGTTATTGGTTACAAAAAGAAACTTTGTAACGTAGTTATATTAGATTACAATGTGTTGTTCATGTGTTTATTTTCTGTGTTAGTTACACTAATGGAATTCAATCCCGGGCCTGATGTCAATATATTGTTGTGGGATCAACCAAACCACATCTCAACAGCCGTATGAAACAATCCCCATTACACCAGGTCATTAAGAACTGATGAGTGGAAGATCTTTGGAACTGTGGGTTGTGAGTGATACCCAAAAAGATTTATTACGCGACTGAGGTTTCGGGGTATTTACAAACACTAATGTTTGTACTCAAATAGATGTTTCATTGATAGAAATATTAGTGGAACGTTGGCGTAGTGAGACCAATACATTTCACTTCCCCACTGGTGAAATGACAATTACACTTGAAGATGTACATTTCATTTTAAAGTAACCAGTTATCGGGCATACTATAACATGTACATTAATACAAAATTCTAAACAATTGTTTAATAATAGTTAATTTATTAAATATATTTTGGAGGATGACAAGGTGTATAGTAGATGGGGAATTATGTTGTCAACCACAGATTTTGTCAAGTTCCTCTAGATGCTGATTGGGAAACGGTGGTGACGTACACCAACACGCATGTATACGCATGTATTGTTTATATTAGGGAAGATACTATTTGCATCGATAAACCACGACATCATACATGCTAGGTATCTTATATTTTTAGAAGATATTAATAAAGTTTGAGATTATGCATGGGGAGTTGCGGTGTTAGCTTGTTTGTAACGCAGTTTACATGAAGCAACCCGCCTTGATTCAAAGAGCTTCTCCAGGTGTTTAACAATTCTCTAGGTATTTTATTGTCTGTATAGTTTGTTTATTTAAATTGATATTGATTTTACTATATGACCGAGTTCTAACTCAATCACGTATGACACAGGTGTGGACCTAAGAATGTCTGTCAATTGGTAGGCTAAATTATGCAATAGGGGTCGAGCATTGGTTTCCCTGCGCAAGAGAAAGAGTAAGGAGGCTATACCCCCATCACAACCAAATATTTTACCGGGGGAATTTGATGGGATGACTGGTGATATGGTACGGTGGATGCCGTATTTAAGGTTTGATCATCTAGTGGCCCAAGAGTACCAGGCAGCATTGTATAGTGGGGCCTCGCGTATTCCCCTCATTTGGCTCGCCGTGGTAGAATTCTAAATGTCTGATTGTGTCTTGAGACAATTAGGGGAAGCGCAATATATTCCCAAGGACACGGTAGATATGGGTGTACTCCGTCGGGAGCGAGATGGGATCCGCGCATATAACTCCATCGAGTTAAGGAGTCATTACATCGATACGTGGTATGCATGGCAAAATATTGTTGCTGATTTTGTGGTGGACACAAGACAGAATATAAGTCTGGCTGCATACCTCAGGTGGTATAGACAGATGACTCGTCTGAGAATTAGCCGCCCACAAATTGAGCTAGACAAGACATGCACCATGTGGCTTATTTCATCAACACGAAGCTGCAAACCTTGCAAGTTACAGTAGAATATTTTATCAAATCTTGTTGCTAATGAAGTGTATATCTATTTTGAAGGCAGCTCGAGATTTTGTTCGTAACATTCTTTCAAACCCGCCTGTGCATAACCCTCGCCGTGTGTATTAGAAGCGGTATGCAAGGTCGGTACTATTCAATGAAGAGTACCAGGGAGTTTATGAAGAAATGTACACTACCATCCCCAACGTTCCCCAAGAGCACTTCACATAAGAAACACCATTCTCTAGTTTTGATTCATTTAGTCAGAGCAGTTAAGGATCCCCTTATAGGTCCGAGATGCCATTTGTTGCTGAGAATCCACCCCCAGTATATGTATCACCTCCTCCTTTCATGCGTCATTGGGGCTCAAACTGCTGATGATGACAATTGCAGCCTATGCAGTTGACTCCAATATTTGAAGAAACCCCAGTTACTTTATCATATACACAACCTATTCTTAGTGGGGAGGAGGGCGTTTCTGGAATTTTGCCTTCATGTCTAATGGTGGATCGGTCTCGGTACCTTAAGAAGGATTCTCTCAAGCCACTATAGGTAGAAAAGGTGGACTGGCCAAAATTGGTTTTCTGATGTGGTGAACAAAGATCAATTTCCTCATGTAGGTCTTGATGACGAGTACAGATTGGTGCCTAAGGACCTACTATCGCTTAAGCCTGGAAAAAAGTATGGGATCAGACGATCGACGCGTATCTCAATTTGTTGAAGTTACGCGAAGATCGTTTACGACAAGCAAAGTACGAGCGGGCCAAATTTTATTTCACGCCCTGCTGTTTTTTTCAATTACTGGCACAATGGTACAAACCATACAACAAACTTTCAGCAGCTCATAAGAAGAAATATGATGCTTCCGACGTGGCACCCTATTTTTTCAACCAAGGAGCCCAACTAAAAATGTCAGTGTGATTTTGCATTCTTTCCAGTCAACCACCATAACTCTCATTATTTTTTGTTGCTTATAGATATTAAACAATTGCGGGTTATGTAATTAGATTCTTTGTACGATGACGTACCAACTGAGAAAATAAGTATTCGATATCAACTAGAGATTAAATATGTGGTAAGTCCTTAATTTTACCTATTTGATGATAGTGTCATACCAACATCATCTCCCATTTAATGTACAGTGTGATTTTATAGCAAACGATATGCAGATCTTCAACCCTAAACAAAAGAATCTTTTGAGGTGGAGTCTACGTAATGAAGTATGTTGACTACATTGTCCAAGGAATGTCTTTAGGAGAGGGCGACTGGTCCGAAGAAGATGTCTCCTTGTTTAAGTATAGAATTGCCCATGAATTACCCATGAATTGCGTAAGCATAGGGCTAAAGGTATGAAATCTGAGTAGTAGAGTCTCACATGTATTTTAATTTCTACATTGTTAACCTGTAATAATATTGGATTTACAGTGGTTTGGATGGTGCAGATGATGTCTGTAAATTTGATTTATATATATGTGAAAATTTTTATGGATTTGTTGTTGGGTGTGATCTATGTAGTTTGTGACACTACCTTGGTCATTATTTGTTGTTTGTTGTGATGTTTGGTTTACAATTTAAAAGCATACAGGGGGGACAACCTAGCATCCATACTGTATTGTTTTAAAAAAAAATAGGCATCCGCAGTTTAATACTGCGGAGCCTATAGAATGGAGTTACCGTCCGCAATATTAAACTGCGGACGGAAGTTAATAATAAAACGTCATCGTTTTATCTCTTCTTTGGACTTGTGTTTTTTAATATTAAACTATGGACGGGAGTTAATAATTTTTTTATTAAAAACGACACCATTTTATAATTAAAGCATCGTCATACTGCGGACGGGAGAAGACTGAAACGACGTCGTCCCTTATCCTAACGGAGTTATCGTCCGCAGTTTAATACTTCGGACAAGAGACTTTCACAAGGAGGGATATTTAGGTCATTTGTCCCCCGTCCGCAGTTCTGGAAATTAAATTGCGGACGGGAGCAATATAGGTCGTTAGATATTCAAATGGACGATCGAGATTTGTTGTCGAGATTTGTTGCAAGTATAGAAACTTTTTTACAACGTTGTATATATATATATATATATATATATATATATATATATATATATTGATAAGCTGCAGTATATTAACTAGTTTTGGTTTTGATAAATGCAATTTCAGATATGTGCTTACCCTATATAGATCAAGTATGTTATTCACATCTTTATAGTTTTATATGTATCATGTCTAAATTAATTTCAGCTTTAAATTATTTCCTAATTTGAAATGTTGAATTATTAAAATGTAAATGGCACGACTCTGACTGGATACTGAATAAGAATTGGGGATGGAATAAAGTATAAACACCAATGCAAAGTATAATGTTTATGAAAAGAGAATCTTTGTGGCTAAAACGGATAAGGAGTAAGTGTTACCAACCTGATTGCCATAGATCTTAAAAATAGGATTCCGAACCACAAAGCTGCTGTTCGATGCAAACCTAAGTATCACAGACGGAACCTTCGACAACTCAAAAGAACTGTTTAAAGCCAGATTCTCCAAGTCAGTCATTGAACAACATAAGTAGAATCTTTAACTACCCAGAGAGAAAACTATTTTCATCTCGTGTAGATACCTGGCCTTGTAGCAATACTGCCAAGGATATCCTTCAAAGCTAGTTTTGGTACCATTCAATCGTCCATCAAACTAAACTACAACAGAAAAAAAAATGATGTTAGACAACAGGCAAGCATATTCACATTACAGAGTCCAGTGGCAGGTAATTGCATTGCGTACCTCCTCGACAACTCTTCCAAAGACATCATTAGGAAGAAATGTAAATGATGTACCACTATCAACCAGTGCTTTGAATTTTGTTTGCACAAGACAAGAGCTCGAAATACAACATGCCTCCACTCCAGCAATATAAGTTATACTGGTTTATGAGCAAATCAAAACAAGAGGTAATCAAAAATTACAAACAAAATTGCAAGATATGATTACGCCTAATAAGAAGTGGGCGTCTACTACATGAAAAAAGTTGGGGAAGCTTTTAAAAGCAATCAGATGGTCCATACTATCTTCCATCTACGGGTACAAATGGAGTGGTTTGTTGGGTAGATATTCCTTGGTCCCCGAAGTATATTCTCCCTGAATCATCCTCGTTAAAACACATAGAGAATGAGTTCCGAACTACTCCTGCTTTTGCTAGAAAACTGGGAACTGAAATTTCTCCAATTCCCAGGCCCATAAGACCATCAGGAGCTATTCCATTCAAGTAACCACCACTCTGCTTCTTACCACATCTGCATTAGCAAAACAGCTAGCAATCAAGTCCCAATATGGCAATTACTGACAATAATCAGAAATAGTATAGATCAACTGAGCCCACCCTAAAATGACTGGAGTTCGTATGTAGCTGTTGGATGCATCAGCTTTGTGTGATACAAGATGTAATATGTCTTCAATCAGCAACCCAGAACTTGACACATTTTCTGAATAGTATTTAACAGTGTATGGACATGGCTGCTTAGGATTTTTGCAGTTTGGACCCATTTCGCATAATTGATGACTGCAAGATAGGCGCTTGCTGGTGCTTGAGCCAGACGGATTATACTCATTTAAATCCCTATCCTGCATAATAGATGCCCCATATACCAAGGAGCACCTGCCAATCAATCATTGGAAATAAGTGCTAAAACTGTTACCAAATCCTAGAAAATACTCAAAGTTCCTTCGACAATGTTTTCAGATGTTGCGGATTTAACCTTGATGTATAACAACATATACCAAGTATCTGAAAAACCTAAGCAATTGCATAAAAACCAATTACCAAGTCTCTGCAAAAACTAAGCAATTACTATGGAAAAAATCCACACAAAGTTCTACTAGAACTGATAAATAAAGAAGCAAATAATAATATTAAATAAATAAAAAGTAGCAGTAGTTTGGTAGCAAAGAGCCAAAGAGCGCTTCTTGCTGACTTTTCTCTATTAAAGAGTTATTTTTATTACTCCCTCCGTCCCAGGATAAAAGTCTTTATTACTATTTCAGGTAGTCCCAAGTTAAATGTCTACTTACCTTAAATGATATATTTTTTACAATAATTTGCCTATAATACCCTTATTATTAATTGTTATATTTCTATTCTCTATGCATATTTATGGAGTATCACTAGTAATGTGCAGAAAACTATGCAATTAAATGAGAATTTAAATGAGTAATTTTGTCATTTTATCCTCTTTCTTAATATGCGCAAAAAGTCAACCAAGACTTTTATCCTGAGACGGAGGGAAAGATAGCAAATTACATTACCAACTAATTACATTACACATGTAATAATGTTATAACGGTTAAGAAAAGTGAAACTGAAATGATACAACACACAGCAGAAATTCTTAACGGTCATTAACAGCACCACTTCCCATTGGAGAAGATATATCAGCTTTAGAGAATTTCCTAGAAGCACATAATAGCTCGCAGATTAATTTCCTACAAGTTCTCATCACATATGTGGAGCACTTTTGATTCATTGAAGCATGCAAAACAATACACTGAAGTTAAAGTTATTTGAAAATTGATGTTCAAACTTGAAGGGCAGAAAGCACATGTAAAGCACAACTATTGACTATGAATTTCTAAGAAGACAGCATTAGTTCATCTACTGTATTACAGATTTGACTCTTACTGAGATCAGTCTACATCTTCATTTCACCATTGTGCATCCACACATCTGCTGTTTTGTTTCTTTGTTTTCTTAGTGCAAAACTTGCATATACAGATGAAATGAACTTGAAAAACAAGTGAAAGGCTAAGAAAATGAAACCCAAACTATAGTCGAAAATAAAGATAATAAGACATGGGGTAACTACCTTACAAAGGTCCTGAACAACCCACTTAAAAAGGATTTCATGTTACGATCTAAATGAGGCTACCTCTTTAATTAAAACTAGATGCATTGAATCACAACAATAATATTATAAATAAGATAATTCTGAAAAATGGACAAATCTATTTGCCACCTATAAAGTAAGAAATCATAAAATGGAACAGGAACACTAGAGGAAACATTTATACAAGCAGAAATGACAATTATAATATACTGAATTAGGAAAGGCTCCCATACCAGAATGCTATAGTAACTGGCAGATAGCGGAGCACATTGTAAGCAATCACAAGGAACCCAAAGTAGATCACTTCCAGAATCTAGTGCAACAAGGAAAGAAACACTTGGCATCCCTATATCGATCCAGGTGTAGTGTAACCTGCATGTAGAAAAATGATTCAATCAGATTTCAATTCTCCATTCTACAATTTTTGCATGTAAAAAGAAGAGTGTTAAATATTGGCTCCTATTTTGGTCAATGGTCAATTGTCCTCACCTATTAATGGGTCAAGGGAACATATCACCAACTCTCTCATTAAACTCTCATTAATGCTACTCCCTCCAATTTTGGCTATAAAAGGCAGCAGATGGAAGGAAGAAGAGACACACCAAAATTGATAGAACATCTCTTAGAGAGAAAAGAGAGCAAAGCTCTAGTTTGAGTGTTAAGGAGAGTTAGAGAGTGAGAAGCTCAGTTAGAGCATTCTGAGAGTGAGGGTGTAGGGAGAAATAATCTCCATATTATTTTCATAGTGAATTTCTGAGATCTCTCCCCGTGGTTTTTCCCAGTTGGGTTTCCATGTAAATTTCTGGTGTTATTATTTTATATCTCATACAGTAGTGTGTTTGTATTTATTTATGTAAGCCTGATTCCTCAACAATTGGTATCAGAGCTTTTGGTTCACGCCAACGATCCGTTTAAAGAGAAATTAGGCAGGTCATGGCAAGCACAAGTGCGAGGTATGAAGTTGAACCATTTGACGGTAAGTTAAATTTCAAAGATTTGGCGAAAGTGTACAATCAAAGACGATTGCTCAACAAGGATTGACAAAAAAGCACTAGAAGGGAAGAAACCAAATGACTATGATGTATGAAAAATGGACGGAACTTGAAGCTAAGGCCGTGGCAACAATCGATTGAGTTTGGCGCCACAGATCAAATATCGTGTTTTAGACAGAAACCTCTTCAAGGACTCAGAGAGAAACTCGAGAAAGTTTACAAGTCAAAGTCTCTCGCTAAACCCGGTTGTATTTGAAGAAGGAATTGTACCGGCTTTGGATGGAAGAAGGGTCGATTGGCTTTGAGTTTAATAGATTGGTGACCCAACTAACCAAAGATTGATGTGAAGTCGGGCGAAGAAGATAAAGCCTTATCGCTTCTTGCCTTTCTACCGTATTCATACTCAACTCTCCGCACTACACTCCTTGTAGGGAAGGAAAAGCTTGCGATTGACGATGTGATGTCGCAATCCCGACCAGATAAGTTCAGGGCACTACTTCCGAGATCAAGGAGACGGTCTTTCTTTTTTTTATGGGCGTGCAAGGGTCTAATCGAAAGAAGTATTCCGTGAAAGAACGAGAAAAGTCTCGTAGAGACCAAAAAGAAGGATAAATCTCGGGTCGAGTGTTATCATTGCCACGGAAGGGCCACTACAAAAAATCGGTGTCCATTGTTGAAGAAGGATAACAAGAAGAAAAGAAAAGCATTGAAAAATCTGCTAATGTTCTTGAAAAAGCGAGATGTGTGCAAATGACGAGAGTCATGCATACGAATGTAAAATGAAACTTCACAAGGTGATCTCTTATATGTTAGAGACAATGGCGCCTTTACTGATTGGTACATGGATTCCGTTGTTGTTTTCATATGTCCCTCATATGGATTGGTTTGATACTTTTACATCCTGCGAACGGAGGTACAGCTTTATTAGGTAACAATGCGATCTGCAAAGTTCTTCGGATAGCACCATCAAAATTAAAATGTTCGACGGGGTTGTGTAACATCAGGTGATGTAAGGTATATTCCGTAATCAAGAAGAGCTTGGTATCGGTTGGAGTACTTGACTTATAGGTTGCGATATCTCGATCGAGATGGTGTCATGAAAATTACCAAGGGTTCGATGGTAATTATGAAGGGACAGAAGAAGGGCACCCTCTACAAGTTGATAGAGGACACAGTTGCTGGTGGAGTAGCAAATTATGTGCAGGATAATTCCAATAGTGATAGCACAGAATTATGGCACATGCGACTTAGTCATCCTGATCAAGGTGGAATGAAAGAACTTCACAAAAGGCGATTCTTTGAAAGGTGTCAAACGTGCGGTTTGAATTTTGCAAATTTTGCGTGTGACAATGAAACAACGGGTCACTTCGGTGCATGCTATCGGTAGAATGTACTTGATTATGTACATTCGGATGTGTGGGGCCCGATCAAGCATATGTCAATGGGTGGAGCCTATTATTTTGTAAGCTTTATAGATGACTACTCGTAAAGGTGTGGGTGTATTTTATGGGCGTAAACCGAGGTTTTCGAATCTTCAAGCGTTGGAAAGCTAAAGTAGAGAACTGCATCAAAAAGAAGTCAAGTATTTCAGATCAGATAATGGCACAGAATACAAGGACAGGTTATTCCTGACAGAAAGGTATCGCTAGGCACTTCTCAGTCAAAAGAACTCCAGATCAAAATGGGGTTGCCGAGAGGATGAACAGAACTCTATTGGAACGTGCCAGATGTATGAGGTTGAATGCAGAATTGCCCAAGAGTTTCTAGGCTGAGGCAATCAACACAGCGTGTTATCTGATAAATCGATCTCCTTCAGCTGGAATTGATTACAAAATCCCCGAAGAGGTATAGAGTGGGAAACCAGTTGATTTTTCTGTGATGAAAATCTTTGGTTGTCCAGGTTATGCTCATCTCGCCAACAAGAAATGACGGTCCAAGCTTGATCCAAGGTCAAAAGAGTGTATTTTCCTTGGATATGAAGATGGAGTCAAGGGATACAGGTTATGGGATCCAGTATCCAAGAAGAAGGTTGTCAGTAGAGATGTGGTGTTCAATGAGAAACACATGCTGAACAAATCCGAGAATGAAGAATTTGCAACAAAGTGAGTTGCAGAAACACCCAGTTGAGGTGGAGCTTCCTGAAGAGATTGAATATGATCATCCTTCAGATCCCCAAGAGAGGTCCTATAATCTTGTTAGAGATCGGGAAAGGCGAGTCAGCAAACCAGTGCAGAGATATGGGTTTGAAGACATGGTTACATTTGCCTTGATTGCTGGTAGTGGAGATCCAACTAGCTATCAGGATGCTATTCAGTCCGAGGACAATGATAAATGGGCGATAGCGATGGCAGAAGAGATGGAGTCTTTACAGAAGAACCAGACTTGGGAGTTGGTTCAACTTCCAAAAGGATCGAAAGCTATAGGATGCAAGTGGGTGTTCAGAAAAAAGGAAGCTCAGTCTGATAAAGAAGGTGAAAGATTCAGGCCGTTAGTTAAGTGGCGAAGGATTTTTCTCGGAGAGGGAATCGACTACAATGAAATCTTCTCACCAACAGAAACACACGTCGATTCGGTTGATCTTATCTATCAGAAGCATCACAGGATATGGAGTTAGAACAACTTGATGTGAAAACAGCTTTTCTCCATGGTGATTTAGAAGAAAAGATCTACATGAAGCAGCCTGAGGGGTTTATTGAACCAGAAAAAGAGGGCTTAGTTTGCAGTTTGAAGAAGTCTCTTTATGGTTTAAAGCAATCCCCAAGACAGTGGTACATGAAGTTTGGCAACTTCATGGTGGCTCATGGTTACTCTCGTTCGGAGTATGATCCATGTGTGTATTTCAGATCCCTTGATGATGGCTCTCTAGTATTGTTGACATTATATGTCGATGACATGTTGATAGAAGCAAAGAGGAAGTCAAATATTCTTCAGCTAAAAAATTTGTTGAGCAGTGAATTTGACATGAAGGATCTTGGGTCAGCCAAGAAGATCCTAGGTATGGAAATTCACAGGGATCGTCAGGCAGGAAAGTTGTGGCTAACTCAAAAAGGATATGTGCAGAAGGTTTTGGAAAGGTTTAACATGAACAATGCTAAACCAGTTAGCACTCCGTTGGCAACACATTTCAGGTTGTCTTCACAGTTGAGCCCACAGACAGAGGATGAGGTGGAGTATGTCCAAAGTACCGTATGCAAATGCGGTGGGTTGTCTAATGTACGTCATGGTATGTACAAGGCCAGATATCTCGCATGCAGTCAGTGTGGTTAGCAGGTATATGGCAAATCCAGGAAAAGAGCATTGGAATGTTGTAAAATGGATTTTCCGTTATCTAGCAGGTACAACCAATTACGATCTTATGTTTGATCGTGATACCACAAGAAGTGAGGTTACAGGGTTCGTTGATTCGGATTATACTGGAGACCTAGATGCAAGGAGATCTACGACAGAGTTTGTATACACCTTTTGTAGAGAATGTATATGCTGGAGGTCAGTGTTGCAGTCCACGGTAGCATTATTATCAACAACAGGAGAATTTGAGTATATGGCATTAGACAGAGGCAAGCGAGAGGCTTTGTGGCTTAAGGGACTAGTTGAAAACTAGGTTTCAAGCAAGGCAAGATCCATTGATGTGATAGTCAAAGTCTTATTCATTTAGCAAAGAACCAGTGTTCCATGCCGTAACCAAACATATGGATGTTCTAGTATCACAAGATTCGTGAGTGGTTGAACAATGGTGACATTGCGATTCATAAGGTTCACACAAAGGAGAATGCATGATTCTGACGAGAAAAAAGTTCAAGCAATTGCTTGACTTAATTCACTTCATCTAATGTTGAGTTCGTAGTGGAGTATCCAGGGAGAGGGATACATTCACAGATACAAAGAAGATCACAGTATTTGGAAAATATGAGCCAAGGTGGAGATTGTTGAATATTGGCTCCTATTTTGGTCAATGATCAATGGTCCATGGTCAATGGTCCTCACCCATTAATGGGTCAAGGGAACATATCACCAACTCTCTCATTAAACTCTCATTAATGCTACTCCCTCCAATTTTGGCTATAAAAGGCAGCAGATGGAAGGAAGAAGAGACACACCAAAATTGATAGAACATCTCTTAGAGAGAAAAGAGAGCAAAGCTCTAGTTTGAGTGTTAAAGAGAGTTAGAGAGTGAGAAGCTCAGTTAGAGCATTCTGAGAGTGAGGGTGTAGGGAGAAATAATCTCCATATTATTTTCATAGTGAATTTCTGAAATCTCTCCCCGTGGTTTTTTCCAGTTGGGTTTCCACGTAAATTTCTGGTGTTATTATTTTATATCTCATACAGTAGTGTGTTTGTATTTATTTGTGTAAGCCTGATTCCTCAACAGAGAGAGAGAGAGAAAAAATTGTTACCGCGCTAGTATTAAGAGATAAAAACTCTTTAACATTCAATTTTTTAAGAAGACATGCAACATTTATCTTCCACTAACCATACTAAAGCATTTTCCCATATAAACCTCCAATATTATCAAAATTACATAATTTACGTTCATATATTTTGAGTTATTGAAATTGATATTCTAAGAACATACAATGTACGTGATAATAGTGAACTAATACTGAAGGATGTTGTATGAAGGAACTTCAATGTTTTAACTGATAGGAAAATAATTAGTGCAGATACATCTACACAATTTACTTTTAATTGACTTGACAATTTAACAGGCCCAGAACTTTGCAGATGATAATAGCTTCTAAGAGAATGATCACAGAGATTACAATGCTAGAAAATTAATTATATTACCAATCCCACAACAACATCATTAAGTATTTGAATTAGCTAATATTTATACTTTAGTGTGCGAATATACACACACACAGAGATATATATGAATGTAATTAGTCAAAACATCTCATTAGACAAGCAACAGATTACCTAGGTCATTATTGCAACCTAAATCAAACAAATAAAACCCTACCATATTATGTATGTTTTCTACGAGAAGTTTGCTCTTTTGACCAACAATTACACATAAAACTTCATTACTTATCTTGGGGTGTATTTATAAATTTTCTTCAATAATGAACTTATTATCAAAACAATACAACCATGAAACTTTTCATTAAAACAGGTACAATTGTATTACTTTTCTTTTAATAATAATGTAACCCTGGAATCCCTGTGCAGAGACCTACTCAAATTAGGTAATAAACTAATAATACAAAGACAAAACTATTCAAACGTAGCTGATACAGAAACATGTATACATAAAGGTGGATTTTAGCTCAGTTTCACTTTAATGTGATTTGGTTCAATTTGGTTAAACTCCATCTGTGAATTATATAGTACCAACTAATAACATTTGGCTCTAAATCACTTGAAATCAAAATTGTACCCCTTCAAATTTTAGGCCTATTTTTGTTGCCTTCTTTTCTGCTACTATGAGTACCCCTCGCCACAATGCTGCTTGACAAATTACAGTCACTTTTTTTTTTCAAAAACAGAAGTCTAAATCTATACAAACTAAAAATACTACTACTAAACTATTATGGTAAAAAATTTAAATAAATACAGCAAACAAATTCTCAATCGGAGAGGAAGAGAGAGTAAAAGCACACCATCCGAAGTCGTTTCCAAGCGACATAGTTTGACCGCCCTCTGAAGGAAAGAGAAACGCCGACTGTGGACCAAGCTTCATCTTCTGCCTCTGAACATCGCTGCTAACAAGCATCCGATAGTACTCTAAGCTTCTCTTCTCCGGCCAATCTCCTCCTCCTTTACTCCTCGAAACTCTAAACGCCTTCACTTCGTCAGAATACCGATGAATCAGCCTCGAAGAATACGTCACCGCCATTGCACATTCAATAGCCAAAAACACTAAAACGACCAAAGCTCGAGTTGCTGCCATTGCAGCTCGAATCACAGTATATAATAGCTAAAAAACGAGATCTGGGGCTTTCAGATCATAAACGATTTAGTAGGTAGCTCGTAGCAGCTCTATGAACCGTACACATGTATAGTTGTATACATATAGAGAGAGAAAATGTATATAATATGAGTGTTATATAGAGAGAGTGAGAGGAATATTGGTCGGATTAATAATAGAAGTGACTAAATGGCACGGGGTGCACTGTGCGGTTACTGGGAAAGTAAAGTGGTGCAGACTAGGTAGGGGAAGAAGAGGGAGGGATGGAGTGTGGTGGAGACATCAACCATTGGGAACATTACGCACCATGCGCATTTTAACTGTGATAAATTTGTCAAGTTAGAATTTAATTTTACAATAATGTCAGGGAAATTGATTTAAAAAAAAGTATCTATTAAATTTACACAAAATATTTATGAGTTGTACAATATAATTATCGATATTTTATTTAAATAAAATACACAATTTTATTTAGTTAATTATATATTATTATTAATCTAATTAATCAGTATGTGGAGTTAAATTTAATTTTAATAAATTAATGTGTGATAATGTAGAATTCTAAAATAAGTTATGGTCCTATAAAACATATTTATATTACATAATTTCAATGAAGAATGTTTTATTTTAAAAGCATTTGACTATGTTTCATTACTTTATAAATTAAGAGAAGAATATAGTGTATTTAGTTCGGGTTTATTGTGGATTAGAATTTTATTTATTATATAGTTTATACATAATATTATTTTTTTTAATACACATTCAGGCATTCAGTAACTTAAACACAGACAGAGTCGTTCCTGAGCATGGGAGGGAGGGTCAACCGTCCTGGGCTCCCGATCAAAAGGGCCCCAATTATATATATATATATATATAGTTTGCTATAGTAGAAGTTATCATATATTTTGCTGTAGTCGAACTATTATGTTTTAAGCTCTGAAAAAAATATTTTTTTGGATACAACTTATACTATTTATTTATTTTTATTTTTATTTTTTGGGTGAAGACAATTTTTCAAAGAGAGTCTGGTTTTTATTTTTTGTCTTGGACCATCAAAATCTCACGAAAGGCCCTGCTTAAACATTACTTTGAACAACCATAAAAACGATACATTTATTTGTAACAATTATTATTATGTCGTCGACTATTTACAACAAATTTTATTTATTTTAGTAAATATAATAATTATTATGTTAAGTATAATAGAGAGAAATCTAATTCGTATATTTATAGAAAAAATAGAATCTTATATATTGCTTAGTTAAAAATAATTTGATGTATTTATTATATTTGAGATGTTGCAAGTTTAAATATATTTTAAGATTTTGTTTGTATATAAATATTGCACCTTGAATTTTGATTAATTTGAAAGTATTAACAAAATAAGTACTGACATTATATGTTTTTTTCTTTTTCCAAAAACTATGTAAAAACATGTTTAGGGAAGAAAGAGAAATAGTAGATGACAAGAGGCGCGGCAGGCGCCACGTATGGTGGTCCCGGCCGGACGTATCCCAAAAAATAAGGTCGCACTTTATCGGTTGGCGACGATACCTCTGATAAGAGGGACCGGACGTAGACCTTATTCTCTCTCTCCTACTTTTATGTTTTGGATTTTTCTTTCTACTGCTGTTTTTCCAAGTTGGAGTTCTAATTTCGGCTCTTTTTCCTGTTTTCTGCTCTAGGGAGTCTTTGGGCTGGGCCCGACGGAGGCCATAAAGCCCCTAACGACTAGTTTTTCTCACTAAATTCCTATACATGTTTATTTTACAGAGCATGTTATCGTAAAATTAATTTTATATTAAATTAGTCAATTGATCAATATAGTATTGTCATACATAAAAATTATCTTCCGACCTGAATATCGACACTGTATTAATTAATTAATTAAAATTAATTTCATACTATAAGATAGGCCCTCAAAGAATTCATTTCAATTTCAAAGTCCTCCCGTCCTTCCAAAAAATGAAAATGACAAAATTATGAATGAGATGTCGTATGTGTGAAGTTGGAAGTATTTGACGGAACATTTCATTAATGGTATGTTAATCCAAGGCCTAAATATGGATTAATCATTTTATTGATTATTGATGATTTTTTTTAAGCTGAGTTTATAATGTATTAAATTTATTTTAAAAAAATAATAATAGTCTTATATTTACCTTTTTTGGTACAAAAAATTAATTGATTAAATGTTAAAATGAGACTCAATATTACACATAAGTATTTTTAGTCACGTGTCGTTGTCATTTCATCAATTTTTCTGACATGACACTATGAATTAAACGTAATCAAAAAAAAAATTAAAAATTTAATCCCATAATTAAAAAAATTGAAAAGAAAATCCCTAAAATGGACAAAAATTAAAAAAATCATGATATTAATCCATATTTAGGCCTTGATCCAAAATTGGTGGTGGAAGTAGGAAACGGATGAACTTTTTGTTCCAAGTGTGTGTTTTATGGTTGGGTTTTGAAACAACCCGGGTCAAATTCCGAGTCCGAAACAAATTCTAAGTCCGAATTGAATCAAATTCATCTAAATAAGGCCTCAAACTACTGACCCAATAGTGTATCTTCTTGTGTCAACTTAGCCCACCATGATGAGTGTGTTTTATATACACAAATTAGGTACTTTTGAGTTTGATAATTTGTGTATCCTAAGCTAGTTTGTTTGGTTTTTATGTGTTTTCATTGTATTGTTGTGTAATATAGTTTTATATTGCTTTTATGTATTTTTGTATTAGTTTTATGTGTTTTTACTTTATTTTGTAGGAATTGGATGGAATGTCATTTGGGTCGATGGTTGGAATCGCCAAATTCGCATTTTCGGTTTGCCATTGACATAGCAGTCCCATAAAGCCCAATTTTTGCCATGATCCGGCCATTATCTATCCAAACTCCAAGAATGAAAGTTATAGATCAACGTCTCCTCTTTTCGGATCATCTTGAATCGCCTCAATCGGAGTTCGGATACGAGAGTTATGGCCATTTTCCAAACGGGTGTCAAATCTGGAAACTACCAATTGCTATTTGCATAGCAGTTACTTCAAGACCAATTTGAGCATTTCTCTAGCCATTATTTCGAAGAACTCAAAGAATGAAAGTTGTAGATCTACTTCTCCTCTTTCCGGATCATCTTGAATCGCCTCAATCAGAGTTCGTATGAATAAGTTATGGCCATTTTCCCAACGGGTGTCAAATCTGAAATGGTATGCATAGCCACTGCATTGACTTGTTAGTGTATTTCATGGCTACAAGCATACCACTTAGCAGATCTGACCAAATTTCCCTTTTCCTGCTACAAGCAACGCCTGCTTCAAGCCAAATCATGAAATGAAATGCTGCATTACCTAATTTTGGACAGATTTCAGCTATTAAATGCTCAACCTAATGACCCAAATCCACATTCCTTCACTTCCTTTCATTTTATCTTCATTTTTGTTATCAAAGGGAAGAGGGAGGCGGCTAGACATCAAAGAGGGAGGCCATGGCCTTTGGTCATGGTTCTTCAAGAGCTTCAATGGAGGTGCTCCAATGGAGTTTTATCTACCAAAATGGGAAAGCCACTTCTTTATCTTTTCTTTGTTTTTCCTTTATGTATTTATTAGTTTGGGATCCTTGAATGTAATTGAACCCTTTGCTTAGCTTGTATTGAATAACTTTCTCTTTGATTGGGACCATATGAACTGGTTCTCTATATTTTGTGTTTAATGTTTAATTACTAAGGAATTAGTAATTAATTTTGTAGTCTATATGAAATTGAAAAATGGATTGTAGATGTTGACTACATGAATATATCGACATGTGATTATGCTTGTTCTACATGTGTTAGAATACATAATTTGTGTGTAGGATAGAATATACCTATATGCCATGTGTAGCCAATTTGAGAATCTAAGCTTGAATTCCTTGTCTAATGTTAATTCACATAGGAATATGATGGGTTATGTAGCTAGGATGTTCCTTTTCGCTTCTATTCCCTTTGGGTAGATCTAGAGAGGATATGTTTATATGAACCTTGAAAGAGGCATATGAATACCGATGAATTCTCGGTTGACAATTAAATCGTGACCATTATGATCAATTGGAGAGTTAGGAGATGTAAATTAAGCATTGCACGCCAAGTGTTTGACAAAATGCTTGTGTGGGGATATTGTGTTCTTATGCTCCTCTCTTAGATAAATGTTTGTAAATATAGTTAGCTTAGATTAGGGAGAAGTTTTGGTATTTCTTTGGAGCATCAAGAGCAATGAACTACACAGATTGGAGAGCTTGATTTGAGCAGAATGCTTAGTGATTGAAGGTCCTTGACAGAGTTTCTTCTTATCTATTTATTTTCTCTGATTTTGTAATTCATAAATGTTGTCTTTATTGCTACTTGTATTTTGTTCAATAGCTATGAATTGAATATTTGCTCTAAGGTTATAATGGTACCATTTGTTATTTAAATTGACTGTCTTATCTCTTTGGTTGGCACCATATGATTTGGTTCGATATATTTGTGCTTAATGATTCTCACTAAGACATTAGTGATGATTTCGGTAATCTGCATGATATCGATGTAAGAATTGTAGATTTACTTTGAATATATTGACATGTGATTGTGGGTTTCACTTCATAAGTTGTGCGTAGAATGACATATATCTCGTGCGCGCTAATAGAGAGCTTAAGCTTAAATCCTTGTTCGATCAATTCAGATATATATATGTAGGATTGTATCTAGCTTGGGCGTTCTTTTTCATTTCTATTCTATCTGGTGGATCTGGAAAGGATATGTTCGTACATACCTCGACGGCAGGCGTGATGAGCAACAGGTGTTCTCGATTAAACAAATTGTCGTGACCATTAACACTAGAGAGAAAAGGGTAGCTAGTTTGATGAAACATAAGACGCCAAAGATTCTATTGAGAATGCCCGAGTGGGGTGAAGTTGTAACATTAGCTTGTTATTCCTTAGATTACCATTCGTTATCCTTTTACTTGCTTTGATAATTAGTTATGCTTAGATTAATCACCCTTCCACTTGTTTCGCTCAATAAGACTTTAGCAATATAAAGCTCAGATTGGTAGATATTAGTGATAATTCCTCGTGGGTACGACACTCTTTCTTATCACCAGACATTACTGTTGATCACAGATATCTTTGCGTGTGTTAATCGATTGCGAAATCGACCAACACACCACAGGCTCACCTAAAAGGTCATGACTTGAAGGTACTATTGATAATATAATGAAGATAAATTTTTTCTCTATCTTTCGATGTGAGACTAGAGTGTTATAGGTTTAGTGAAATCTACTATTCTTTGCGAATTTTTAAGTGATATTGTTTAGTTTGTAATGTAACAGAATAATGTTTGTATGGTTTGTGTTGTGTTTTTTGGCTTTGTGTACAAGCTTTTTAAATCACTAGCCAGTCCTTTATTTATATTTCGTTATCAATAAAATATCTTTTGCCAAAAAAATAATAGTAATTCTTTATTGCGATATTATTATTTCAAATATATATATATATATATATATATATATATATATAAAAAAAGGTATTTACAAAATAAAAAGAAGAAGAAAGAATTTTATTATATACTCTGCATGTTCCACAAAAGGAAATTTATTTGTCAAATTTTCCCTCATAAAAGGATGTCCGTTTCTATTGATAATAGTATAGTGATGAAATTTCCTCAAATTTAATATCGTAATTTCATTATCATGTTAATATAACTAACTAACAAGTTATTATTTTAGGGATAAATATGAAATAATATAATATTTTCTCAATATAAATTCTTTTTTTTTTTAGAACGGAAGGAGCAAATTTTTATGAATTTGTGAAACAATACTAAATTAAATATTCAAATCAATTTTGGTTGTGTGCCTCTTATGTATATACTTGTACGAATTATGGAAGTATTCGGTTCCCAAACATAAAAGAAAAAGGTAATTAAAAAAATACTAGATTAAATTTATTTAATTACAATGTTCAATTGCAATTCAATGTTTATTTGGTTGTAGAATATTTTTTTGTGTTTATGAGTTAAAAATTTGAGTTTGGAATAAATTTTGTTTAGACGAAGAAAATTCTAAATTTCCCACATAATCCACAATAATTGATGTGATGATTTATTTTAATAATAAAATTAATATATAAAATTCCTCGTAAATGATAGTTTTTTAGAGTTCGATTATCATGAAGTTAATTTCATAATTTGGTCAATGCTAACATGTAAAGAGAGATCACTCCCCGATTTGTGTGTTTAACTTCCTCTTTTTATGTAAAGAGAGATCCCTTTCCGACCTTTGTGTCGACTTCCATGTACAACTTCCGCTTTTTATGCTCTTGTACTCTCATAGTCTCATGCTAAATAAAATTTTCAGCTTTTTGGCTATTATCTAGTTCGGTATTTGATTCAAACAGAAAACATAAGAACAAAAATAAATAAACTGAATAAACGAAAACTTCATTATTTTCCTCTGAAATTGTCAAAGCACACAATAATACAAAAAAAAATACAAAGGAAGCAATATTTGAATTCATAGCCTCCTGAGGAACAGAAAACTGTGAAATGACAAAAGAATACATTGAATTGCTGTTTCAAGCCTGTAGAAGATCACTACAAAAAATAGATTTTTGAAATATTATATACACTGACACGATAAATAAACTCAACAAGGGGGAAAAAATGAAATTCATGGTCACTTTTAACCTTCCAATTGTTGCATGTTATTACTGTTAGTCCATTGGTATTCTATTTCGAGACTTCTTTTGGTGCCACTTTTGCTTTCGGGTAGCAGAAAGTACTCCCCGGCAACAGCCCCCTGTGTAACAACGCGATCAATCTGGACTGTCACTTTCCCGAATGAACTCTGCCGAGTAAATAAAATGGTTAGTGATATTACAGATAATGTTCCATAATAAGCTATGTTAAACAGCCTTGTATATTATCTGTGAATTTTCAACTCATTTACCTTCCCCATCTTGCTTTTGTTCTTGCACGAAATGTGAAGCTTCTGACCTTTTGGAGGACTTTCAAAGTGCCAGACAAAAGCCTCGTCCCAATCTGGATTCGGACCTGTTGATACAACCTGAGTAACATAGAATAAGACAGGTAACAAGACAATTCAATCACACATCAAGTATGGAACCATGTTTTAGAGAAATAATGCATGAGCAACATGGGAAAGAATTGCTAGATCAGGTTTTAGCTGTACAAATTTTGCAGAAGCACTACAACCAAGAAAGAGTTTCACGTTTCGGTAACCGATAAATTAATAGGTTAATTTAAATATGATTTTGAGAAAATATTTTTTTACCACTTTCTCAAGTAAAACTTAGTTGCCCAGCTAAACCAATAACAAATTAAAACAACTGTTTTGGGATGAGGGCTTAAGATTTAGGATTGTATAAGAGTTCCTTAGTTAAGTATGAGCTTTTATAATCTCAAGTTAGCAATTTGTTATAACAGGAAGAAACTATAATGAATTAGCATGTGAAATTTCAAAGAGATGATCTGTGAATGTAGAAGTGTAATCATAGTACCTTGGTTTCCTTGGGTTGAGTGTTGCCTAGTGTAAGCTTACAAAAAACACTTGGGTTTCCAACAGATTGTTTCATATTCTTTCCACGTTTGATTATCACTGTCAATGTTCCAGGCAAACACTGCAAAAGATTGTCTGCCTTGTCTTGAACTCGAGGTGGAGCTGATAAAATTAAGTACTGCAACAAAGGAATCCCTTCTGCAGCAGCCATTGATTGTGCTCTGGAGACTTCAGCTGGGCATGCTGACCAAGCTTGCTTGAGAAGAGATAGCGAGTCCAAGGCCGCTTCTTGAGTTGCCTCTGAGCCAGTCTTGAGGGCTGTGACTAGATGGGGAATGCTAAGTGTTGCAGGCTCTGTGGCTCTTAAACGTGGGAAGTTGCCAAAGAGTGCATTAAGAGCTTTCAGATACTCTTCATTTACTGTTCCAGTGGCCCATAGTTCCTTTTCTATTGCAGCTGCAAGATCACAATAATTGATTAGGTTAACATTGAAAATTTGCTTGCATAGAAATAACATTTAATTGACAAGCCGGGTTAATGAAATCAAAATAATCAAATCCTAGCGAGCAAAATGAAAAATAAAAAACGAAACAAACAATCTCGCACACAATTTTTCTTTGCTCACCAAGGTCATACTGTAATGATAGCATAACTTAAACAATCTACATAGTTAACTTCATTCGATGTAGGGCTGTAGGCTAATGCTAGCACCAGTACAGAGTATACGTAGTATAGATAATACAAGTCCTAAACATATGTAATCCAGTAGGCCAATATGGCAATAGCGAAAAATGGGAAAAAGTCAATGCACGTGTAAAAATAGTGTGCATAGAATACAAATAATGCACAAAACAATATTTGTACAGAAACAATGATAAAAAACGGAAGAATGATGGTGATAGCCAATGATTGATTAAACTAGCACGCAAATCTAAGTAGCATTATGGGTACTTGCCATATGTAGGCATTCATGATGCTACTTAAACAATCAAAAATCAGGTGCCCTTAGCACCGGAGAGATTAAAGATATATTACCGGTTATAGCTCTGACGGTTTCGCTGGAAGCATACTCTTGAATGGTATTGTTAGAGAAGAGAAGTTTGACAAACATTGCAGCCTGAACTGATGTATCTGGGTCACTTGAACCAATCATATCCAGCACAACCTGAACACCACCAGCTTCTGCAACCGCCCTCTTATTTGATCTACTGTACATTACAAGGTTTTGCAAGGCACATATAGCTACTACTTTCATTTCTTCTGTAGGTTGATCCTCAAGCAGGTTCACTAAAGCACGGCAAGCTGAAACAGCATCTGCAGATTGAGCAAGAGCCTCATTCTGGAATAGATCACCAAGAGCAAGAGTTGCCAGCAACCTTGCTTGTTGAGCTTGGGTTTGTGGATCCAAGAGATACTGCGATAGTGGTACGATTGCGGATTTTGTAGCTTTTGTTTCTCTAATCTTCACGTTGTTCAGCAATACCTCCAGAAGTCTTGCAGCAGTTTCTTCACACTGATGACATCTGAGAAGTTCCAAAAGAGCCTCAATGGCACCACTTTCAGCCATTGCTACAGCACTAGTAGCGCCATCACTTTCTAGCACTAGAAGAGCATTCAAGGCTCCAGTAATTGTGGTTTCTGAACCTGATCGAAGCAATCTTACCAAAACAGCAATAGGTACTTCCAAATAAAATTCAGAACTAAACTGAAGAATACTGGATAAAACAGCAGCAGCAGATTCCCACAAGACATGAGGTAGAGAGGGATCAGCTAGCAATATCACTTTGGACAGTTCACTGACGCCACCCTCTTTCGCAATTTCATTTGGCCATGTTAGTGCAATACTGACAAGAGCTCTCACAGCTTTCTGCTGCAAAATGTGTATACCTGAACCAAGAACTCGCATAAGTGGACCAATTACTTTCTGTGTCACTGAATCCTTTTGAAGATGTTCCTCCAAGAGTAAGTGAGATAGAAGTTCAGCTGCTAGCTGCTGCACTGCTGGGGCGGGAGACTCGAGTAAAGGGACGAGTGGTTCAATAGCTTGGTGAGGCGTCAAGGTATAATCAGCACGACACTGTGGATGTTCTAAAATATTCACAAGAACTTGTAAAGCACTATGCTGTCCATCAGGTCCGAACTCTGCTCTTGTCAGCAACACAAAGAAAGGCTCAACCACTTTTGCTGCAGATGGTCCCTTGGCGATGGTAGCATTATTGGTCAATATTCGGAGCAATTCTGCAAAAGCGGCACATAAAAAATCTGGTGCTTCATGGAGAATATCAAGTACACTCTCTATAACTCCAGCTTTCACCATTTCCATCTTACAAGAAGGCCTGTCTTTCCCTAACTTCACAAGAGCTCCGGAAATAGCTTCATGGAGAATGTAATTCCGGCCATAGAGAAGACCGACAAGAGGAACAACTGCACCATGTGCAGCAACTAGTTCTGCCAATTGGTCATCATCAACAAGTTTATCCAATGCACGAACAACTGAATGCTGAGCAGGGCTGATCTCAGTCACAAGCAGAGAAACCAGAGGCTCAACACAACGAGCTGCAGCCATCGTGGATCTAATTTTGTGTTCCCAAAAGAACACAACACAACTCAGCTGAATCCCTTTCAGCTCCATTGAACAGTTTGATGAAAGAATTCTGCAAAGAACATCCACTGCATTCATTTCAACATCAGCAACTGCAAGGGCTCTTGATGGGTTTTCTCTCAGTAACCTAACCAATGCAGCAATAGCTGCATGTTGCTCCTTCTCCAAACCTGTGTTAAGAATTTCCACTAAAGGTTGAACAGCTTGCCTGGAAGATTCTGCATTCCTAATATGATCAGCAGAAAATAGGCTTTCTAATGCTTTAGCAGCACTATACCTTGCACCTCTTCCACCTAATCGTAATACTGCTACGAGTTGACTGACAGCACCAAATGCAGATTCATGTCTTCGTATTTCAGCAGTACTAAATAAGATACCTAATAGATCCGTAGCAGCTTCTTCAGTTGCATCTTGTAGACCAAGTGAAAGATATTTAGTCAGTGCTTCCAGAGCACCTGCTTCTACCATAACAATCTTATTTGAAGGACAATCTTTTCCAAGCTGAAGCAAAAGCCCTAGTGCTAAGAATGGTGCCCCGGGACGATCCGGAATTGGTTTAAGTAGATCAACTAGCATGGGTATTGCTTTTCTTGAAGTAGCACCGACTCTAATATCATCAACCCTAAACAACCTTTCAAGACCAACTTGTTCCGGATAACGCACCAAAGCAAATTCCTCTGACAATTCAAGCAGATCACATATATCAACATCAGCACATCCAAGCAAGGAAATGAGTCCACCTGCAGCCCCAGAATTTGCAACTGATAGAAGGGTTCCCCTGCTACCATTACATACTAGACTGCCCATAGCTTGGGCAGCAAAATATCTGTTTGCTGACTCCTCCGACTTTAACAAATTAGCAAGTACAGGTATTGCTTTCATTGTTGCATGTGCTCGTATGATATCTCTATCTTGGAATAAAATTGCTAGTAGTAAAGCACAAATCCATATGCTACTATCCTCTTTAAAATCGACCTGTATGAGTTCAAGAATATAAGTGCACACCCAGTACAAGTTTTAAAGTGCATAAATAGATTCCAGTTCAGCAAAGATGAGTGAACATATGAAAAAGGAAAAGAAGTTTAAGTAGTGGCAGGAATTTTGTTGGGGGGAGGAGTTTAAATTATTAAAAATAATAGAATTTACTATGAAATTTAGAAAATAAGACCAAAAGGACCACAATCAAATTATCAAATACAAATTCTCAGCAAAATAAATTAATATAAACAATTAAACACTTGTTCTCAATCAACCAAATGATATAACAAATAAAATAACACAACATGTAGTTATAAAATATAATCAAACAATCACAAAAAAATTAACACAACATATAATTTTAATTAAACTTAAAAGATCAGAAAAATGGCTCCTGATGTAATGCATTCAGACATTCGATAAAATAAAGTAAAATAAATACAACATATAAAATGGAAAATTTAAGAGTTTATTAACCTTTAAATATTTGGCCTTTCAATGAGACTTGAGAGAATGAGAAAATGAGAATGTAAAATATGTTTAAATACTAGAGAAGGACTTGGGATAAAATTTAAGTTAATTTATCAATGTTAATATTATGATCAAGAAATTATCATTTAAAAGTGGTCAAATTTATTTATCTTTTGTAAATTAATTTTATAACCTTATACTAACAATATAATTTAAGAGGGTTCACTAGCCCTCGTACCCCCAATTTGTGCCTGCCCATGACTTTAAGTAAAAGTGGCATGTGCAAATTTCTTCAATCACCGTAAAAAACGAGAGTAAGTCATGGCAGGGTTTTAAATGATGCATATGCAGGTGCGATCAGAAACTTATAATTCTAAAACAAATTAAAATTAATTGCAAGCAAGTCAAATTCAACTCATAATGAAATAAGAGATGCTAAACTACATCTAGATCACAAGTCTTACTGACTCTTAAGCAATACAATTAGTTTAAGATGGATAATAAAACAACAATAAGCAAGTAACATATAAAAAGTTTAGTAAATGAAGCTTCATACCTTTAATCTCTCTATGCATGGTTATTGTAACTTTTGCTTTAAATTGGAGCTCAACCCTAGATCTTTTTCTTCTTTTTTTCATCAAAGTACGTTAAAGTTGGCGAAAGTAAGAAATGTGTTTCTAGGCAATTTAAAAAGAAAATTCCAAAGAAGTCTTAAGATCAGAGTCGAAAATTGTACTTGTGAAAAAGGAATCCTAAAAGCAGGGTATCGCGCAGCATCCTAATGTTTTTATCTGACCTAGCTACTGTGACTTGTATGAGACTGTACCAGGCACACAATTTATTTTTATCGCCAACTATCATAGGATCTGCATTAAAACTCTACAAATCTTACATTTTATATTACGCAATGGTACTGCTTTCTACAAAATCATGACCATAAAAAGTACATTGAGCTAAACATGAACAAACTGGATACCTGAGTGTTTCTGACAAACACTGAGAGATTCTCTCAGTGAGGACTTCAACTCGCCTGCTTCCATAATCTCTATTTTACGTTTTCCATTATTACTAGCAAGAGCAGAGAGAAGCCAAATAGCTATGTTTGAACCATAGATGATTGATGTGCTAGTCTCAGTTTCACTGCTCCTTAGTTCTTCAGTGTGCCTACTAATGCGTATTCCCTCCTTATTCCCCTGGTCTCCCAACTGAGACTTCTCTGTAGAGGTCAGAATTCCAATAAGTGATTGAATAAGATATGCACATGTATTTGATTCACTCAAATCATCCACGACTCTCTGGAGATTTACTTTGGCAGCACAAACAAGAAGTGTAGTTCCTCCAATTTTGACTGTTGCCTTTGAGGAGCTGATTACCCTTCTGGCAATTGATGAAATACACCCCGAGGCACTGGCAATACTGTTTCCTAAAACAACAGGCCGAGCAAGAGAAAGCCGTGACAATATTTCTATTGCTTTATCCAGCGACAAGGGTGTTGCATCAGCAATGCATGAAACTATCGGGGTTATGCTATCTGGGAATTCAGCTAGAACCGACCATGCAGGTTTTATGTTCCCTGTAGCTCCTTCAGATCTTGACAGAATAGCAAGTGCATCTAATCCATCTGATGTGGCAACAGATCCACTATTGGCTGATTCCAGAAAAGACACCAATGCAAGAACTGTTCCAGTACGGTTCACACAGTCAGTTAAGGCAGAATCAATTCTACGAGAATGGAGAAGCCGGGCAATTGCTGCTGCTGCATGGGTCCTTCCAGAAACTGTGCCTTCACGCAAAACCCTAGTAGCGTGTAAAATAACCTCTTCAGGAATAGCTTTCTCTGAAACTTCATTGTCCAAAAGAAGATTTGCCAAAGCACAAATAGCCTGCTCTGCAACCTGCAGAATGGAAGAGCTTGCAAGCACCTGTAATGAAGGCAATGCATCCCTAGCGAATGCAGCCAGCTCACGGTTTTCTTTGATAGATAGAAACATTGCTGCGAGGCAACGGGAAGACTCCACTAAGATGCTTTCAGATTCAACATGTAGAAGCTTCATGACTGACCATAGCGTCTTAACAGCAATGCTACTTTCACGCAAGTCCTTTCTGAGATCAAAGATTCCAGCAAGAGCTGATGCAGCTTTAGCCTCAGTCTCTTCTCTAGTAGAGCTTAAAATTTTAATCATGGTCTCGATAGCATCATTTGAAGCACTACCTTCACGTAACATATCACCGAGGGAGGCCACAGAAAGCAAACTTCTTAATGCATCCAAAACATAAACTTTAGATTCAGGTATATCACTGGTTAATAATGCAGTGAGTTGACTGATGGTTGCTGTATCTGATTTGTGGATCAAATGGTTCAATGTCTTTGAAGCAATCTCTTTGCCATTGGAGCTCCCGTTCTTCAATAGCCACAGTAAAGCAGGAACAGCATCAGCACTTTCAACACATGCCCTTATATCTTCACTATGATTACAGAGGTTCCCAAGGATTTTTGCAGAATCCTCCTTTGCTTTTGGAGATCCTGTCTCTAAAATTTGAACTAGTGGAGGTATGCCACCAGCAGCTGTGATAGCCCATTTACTTTCGTCATTCTCATCAGATAGAAGAGAAAGTAATGCAACAGCACACTCCTGTTGTTGCTCTGATGAAAGCCCAAGAAGAGATATCAACAGCTGAATTCCTTCACGGCCCTGAAGGGCATGCCATAATGTGCCTTCAGTGTTGCACAGTATTAGAAGGGACCTTATCAACTCATCTTGAACTTCATTGCTCGCCATTGTGATCAAACCAACTAGCAAACGTTTTGCATCAGAATTTGCAAGTTTACTAGAGAGTGTGCCATTTCCATATAAACTGGCAAGAGATTCTATTGTACGCTCCTGCACAAGAAATGGCACACGAGGTTTGAACTGCTTGACCAAAGTCTGCTCAATATCAACAGGATCAGATGCTCTAGTAGTTTCTGCTTTGCTGTCATAAATCATAAGAGCTGAAGCTAATGCCCCTAGTGTATCAGCTATCTGTGCAGGTGAAGTGCATAATTCAAGGCTTTGACCAAGGCTTGAGATGACATATGATAAACCACCAGAAATGTTTGCAAGAGCACACATTGCATTCTCCTGCAAAGCTTGGGCATGCTCACCTTGCATAAATTCTTTTGAAGGGGCTATTGTAGCATTTATCAAAGCAGGTATACCATTGATACTGGCAATCTCCCGCTTTGCTTCTTTGCACTGAGCAGAAAGAGATTTTAGGGTACCTGCAGCTTCTGCTCTAACTGAAGCTTCATTACCAGGTCCTAGTAGCTTAAGGAGTAGCTTTGCAGTCTCAGCAGTCAAGACTTTAGGACAAACAGATACATCCTCCATCATCATACTTGCTAGGAGAAAACAAACGTTGGCTTGAGTGTTCGACTGTCCTGTTGCAAGCAATTTCACAAGTGTATCTACTCCCCCAGCTTGTATTGTTGCAGACCAGAATCCCTCAGTGCTGGTGGACAGGTTTCTTAGAGCTCCAGTCAGTAAGTTATCAACAACATTTCCAGCCTTGAGTCCCTTCTCTAGTTGCCCCCATAGAACCGGCACGACACCTTCAGTTGAAAATATCTTTGAGCCAACATGATCTCTAGCTCCACCTTGAGAAACAGCATATATTGTCTTTGCTCCGGCAATTTGACCTTCCGCTGAGCTGGACTTGAGAAGACCGAGCAGTGGTGGAATGCAACCCCCAAGTAATACTTTTACTCGTAGTTCATTTTCCTTGCATAGAGATCCTAGAACAGTAGCAGCTTGTATCTTCACCCCAAGTGATCCTGATCTAAGAAGAGATACCAGTACTGGAACAGCCTGAGAATGTGATCCAACAGCACTGAAAGCATTCTCACGTGTATCAATAAGCTCCAGCAGCTGCTTCAAGGATAATTCTTTTTCTTGTAAAGATGAGGAACTCTGGTGCAGCTGCTCAATGCATTGAGCAACACTAGCTAATGTCCCGTCTGGATCCTCCATGCTGCTGCGCTCTCTGCAAATAATTTGGGGAAAAAAATATTTAAGCTAAATTGACAACTTGTCTACCTTAAAAAATCAAGCTATAATTAGCTTCTATATAAGCAAAGGAATACCATTGTCCAAACTTTAGGGTGAAAAATAATATAAAATCCACTAAAAACAGATGATTAAAAGAACATCTAATGAAAATTGAGAATTTAAGCTATATTTGTAAACTAAATATAAGCACAAAAATATCATTCCCTAGATGGCTAGATCTCAATTCAACAATAGTTTTTATGCCAAACTAGTTGGGATAGGTTGTTTATTATATTCCTACATCTAGGGTAAAAATAATATACAAGCATCACATAAAGCCTCTATTAAACAGAGTATCTGCAAAATATCTGATAATATTTCCTATTCTTAGGTAAACAGATTCATATCAGCAACAGCTCTCAAGCTCAAAAACTGACATCTTAAAAAGGATTTGCTAAAGGAAAGCCCTATTTGGTGATACCCAGTTTCTGCAGATAGAACACAAAGTAACACATGGTCCCCACAGATATCTGCTGATTTTAACAAACTCTAATAGAGAGTTTGAAATTTACAAACCTGAAGACAAACGTGATGGCAGTTTATGTAAACAGAGCAAGTGGCTCTTAAATATAACTTACTGATCATACATTGTAACCCACTAGGCAACAATTAGCACAGTAAGAGTGACCAACCTGGATCCCATCCTCATGAGTGAATGTGGAGTTTGAGGCTCTAGATCATGAGGTTTAACATCCCCGTTTCTTTCCTGAAATTTAAATAATGATATGTTATGAAATAATGATTAGACTAAGAAGCAAACCATGTAGATAATATCATTTTCTATTTTTGGATGAGTGATCTTCAGGTACATATACACGAGACATTGCAGAAAGATGAAGTTCAAATGAAAATAACAAGAATACATAAAAGCATGAATCTTTTTTTTCAGATACATAATAGTACTACACAGTGCATGATTGTTCTAGATGATGCACATGAGAAAATACTTGTCATTTTAAATCTTAGCAGCTGTTCTGTTGGCATATATTAGAAGTAAAGGGAAACAACCCTCTTCATTACACTTGCCAACAAGGAGCATTATGATTTAGACAGACATCAAAATCAAGCTACTTAGAAACAGCTGTCTTGACATAAAGCTTTTACCACAAATGGAAGAGAGGCCCGATTATTGCAACCGAGATTTGGAAAATGTTTCTTACATTTGAAGTATAGAGCAAGTGAATTTTAATTGTTCAAGAAATATACAAGTGGACAGGTACCAGATCATTAGTGGAAAGGCTGCTGCCGTTGTTGGCAGAATACCTCCAAGCTAGTGTAGTCGCCATTTTTGCTGAAATTGTAAGATCTATAGATCTACCTCCAAGGCACAGTCAAAAAGCTAAATAAAAGCTTCCTGCAAAATCACCACCACAAATCCAAAATCAAAATATTTAGACAAATAGACAGTGATTAACTTCTAATTATACAATTGCAAAGATTCCCAATCAAACGCATTATAGGATAAACAAAGACAGAAGAATTGAAGATCAATTTTTCATACAAAAATATCCAAACATGTCAACAAAATTGAAAGGTAACGACTTCAAATCATCAAACAAACCAATTTATATATCAAATGAAGTCGATACAAAAAAGAAAACAGGTAGTAATGTATAACATATTCAAATCTCAGTGTCGGTGCATTAATCAGATTTAATTCAAAGCCAATAAATTTCAAAACTATTCAACTGAATTCCCCAAAAATTGATCAACAAAACGGCAGATCAACATGGGTTTAAATCAAAATCCGAACTTTTTCACAACTGAGGTGAATACAGCTAATGGAGATTTTACAAGTCATTACATTGCAAAGTAGAAAAAGTGAAAAACGGGTGAATTAAGGCAAGGAGATCTAGTTGATGAAATTATAGATTCTTCAGGGGAACTGAAAGATCAAAATTGATCAAAGTAGAGAATATAATTAAAGAACAAACCTTGAAGAGAGAGACTGTGGATTGGAGGAAATGCTATGCTGTCAATGCATTTCGTAGCGGACAAGGAAGGAAGAAGAAGAAGAAGAAGAGAGAAAGAGATTTTTAGATAGAGATGGAAGAAAGAAGGGGAAGGAATGTGAAAGCTGGGTAGTAGTGGTGGTAGTATATCACAGGACCACCGACAGCGCTCCCAATAACAGCGGCTTTAGAGGCTTGAATGGCATATAGTCACTTTTACAGCTTTACTAAACAAAATCATCACTTTATTTGAAAATTAAATTTTTTATAAGTTATTTTTTAATTATTTTAAATATATATATTCCCTTTTTTTATTTTATTTCATATAAATTAATTTGTGTAAACTAATTTATATGGATTATGAAAATTAGTTTGAACTTGGAAATTTCAGAACAAAAACAAGTGAGGTAATAAAATAAAATAAAATAAACTGTCATTTTTCTGACAGATGGCTAGATATATTTTTCACTTTTAGAAAATAAAATTTTCGGCTACTAAATTCAGCATAAACTTTTGTCTAATATTTCTTTATACTTTTTTTTTATATTTAGAGTATTTTTATTTTTATTTTTTAATTAGTGCACCGCCCACCTGCCGAGGGAAACTCTGCATGCGACCCATGAAATGAACATATAAACCGGATCCGATTAGTATGAAGTTTATTTTTTTTAAAATTAATTGGTCAATCGACCAATGGATCTTTGACATATAGAAATTTCGCCGTCATGCATGTCAACACTCTATTGATTAATTGACCAACTTATGTTAACATAAATTTTATGTTAACCACTTCCATATAAATCACAACTATATTACACTAGTGAATATATATATATATATATATATATATATATATATATATATAAGTAATTAAAGGCATTAATTATCCAAATGTAAGAAAATTAAGTGAAGCTGCTCGAGCCAAGTGGAAATCTAAATTCTAAGTCGACTTAAGCCATACTTCTACTTCTACTTGTGTTTGTATAAAGGTGTAAATAAATCGAGTATTGAGTTGTTCATATTTAATTTATAAAATTTATCGAATACTTTCTCCGTTCTAAATTATCGGCTATTTTAACAGAAAAATTTTGTCTCACAATATCTGCTTTTTCAAGATTTCAATGTATTTTTTCTCTTTGTTTTCCAAGTTTGCCTCTTTATTTTAATTGTTGATAGTCATTACTCTCTCCTCTTTTTTAAACATCTTTTTCATATTCCCACCAATAAGAATGTGATTGTCAAAGTTATGCTTCTTAAAAGACCTTGGCACACTCTTCCATGGACAATCTCCTTTTACTAAAGCCTTAATTGCAGAAAACAAAAAATTAGCACATAAGGGTATTTTAGTATTTTTATCACACATATTGATATGTGTGTAGAACTCTAGAACAACAGATAATTTGGGACGGAGTGAGTATAAAATAAGGTTTGATTGATCGAGTTGAATAAGATTTCTAATTGAACCTGAGTAATTTAAATAATAAAAAATTATAATTTAAAAAATATTGATTAATTTATCGAACTTTAAAATTTATTTATATTTAAAACAAACTCGAATTCAATTTTTAATCGAACCAATATAAATCGAGTTGGATCTATTTATTTATTTTCACTTCCCCTTTTTAGTTGGAGAACAGAAACAGAATAGACATGCATTTCATAATGACACATCCAGTAGGATACACCTAATAGCAATAATGATTGATGTTCACATAATTACATACTTCCTTCGTCTTAAATTAATTGTTTAATTTTGATTTTTTAAAATTAAATTGATCATTTTTAAAACTAATCTTTTTACTATTTTTTCTAAAATATAGGTGAAGAAATTATAACCAAAATAAAGTATATACAATTTATTACTATCCCCAATTTTTATAATTTTAGAAATATATTTATATATGCTTAATTATTAATTCTAAAAATAGTCAATTTAATTTAAAAAAGTCAAAACTGAGCAATTAATTTAGGACATAGAGTAATTTTTTATTCCTTTTTAATTAAATATATGAATCCAATCCATGTTACTTCTCAATAACACTACGTTTAGTATTTGCATATACGACCATATTATTTTAATTTGTGTTTAAATTAGAAATTAGAACATAATTATCTACTTTGGCTGTTTAAATATAACTGTTTTATTAGCCTTTTTAATTTATTTTAGGCGATTAATAATGTTATAATAATATATTTTATATTATCAACCGATAATGGACAAAGATAATTTGATAAGAAGAAAAGGACAACTCTGTAAATCCAAAGATTGATCAGGGATATTTGAGATATTCAGCATATCCATCCAACTTTTTGTGAAGTTTATTATTGGTGTTTGACGTGACACCTGAGAGAAAGATTGAGACACCATAACAGAAACAAATAAAGACTTCATAGTTCATTTTTTTTGATTAATTAATAAAAAAATATATACATTACCAATATTTATGTTAATTTTTTAATTGATAATTATATAAATAAGTTTTTTCAATAATTTTTTTAAAAAAAATGAATAATAAATAGAGTCTTTTAATAATTCATACTAATTTCATATGTAAATTTATTAAGAAACATAACATAACTCTTAATTATTTATTCTGCTAATTAAAAATGTTAGAAGCAATAGAGTTATTGAGCACGCACTAAAATACTTGCATAAGGTTAAAATTCATATGGTAAAAGTCAAGATTTTAAAGAAATTTATTACTTACATAAGTTTAAAAAAAAAAAGGAAAATGGATAGATAATGGATAATTTATTTTAAAAGTTATAATTACTCAAAAGACCAAATCGACAATAACAAAAGAAAATTGTAAATTACGTTAATAATTATGAATTTTTTTAAATTAGAAAAAGAGGATATAATTAGTTAAGGTTAAGATGATGATGACGATGATATATATATATATATACTCTGGTTCAAAATAAAAATAAAGTCTCTTGTTGACTTTATTTAAGTTAATTTGTGGCTTTTTAAAGTTGAAGTTAATGTGAATTCAATAAATTCAGTTCATGTTAAAAAAAAAAAAAAAAACTTTTGCCTGTCGAATTTGTACTTTTCTGGATTAATATCTACAAAGACAAAACCCTTCATTTTCAAGAAATTCTTATATCAAAATTTGATGTCATATGACATCTGGTCACTGGCATTAATTTTGTCCCACACGAGCACATACACAAATAAGTATCACTGATTTTTATTTATCAACTCAATTTTCAATTTTCATAATATATGGGCCTTTGTTTTATATTCCATCCCATAAAACTCTATGGTTTCAAAATTAAAATATATATATATATTTTTTATTTTAAATAAAAATTATATATTTTTATTTTAAAAGTAAAAAATAACGTGATATCTTTAATTTATTATTATCTTTTACTATTCTACATAACATTACGCTATTGTCACTAAAATCTTAATCAATATTAAAAATATATTTATAAACATAAAATAAGTTTAGTCTCTTTAAAAAACTAAAGAAAAAGAATTCTAAATAGAAATAAAATCTCATTTTTTTTATTTAGAATTTCTAATTCCATTTTTATAAATTCTTAAATGGAAATCCATTTTATTATCTTGGTTTTAAAATTATGTTTTTAATTTTGGAAGGGAGAAATGAAGAAAGCTCACCTAAACTTGGTTTCTGATTAGTTTAGTTAGCTTGGCATTGTCAAGCGAATTAACATTACTTTGTTGACAGACAAAACAAGGCCAACAGCCATCCACTAATTAATTAATTAATTAAGCAAATATATATAGCCAGATAGAATACTAGTAGTATCCAAAAGATTGACTTGTCTCCAGCTAGTGGGGTCAAGTCAAATTCAAGCAGACAGTACTAACACTTCCTTGAATGAGATTCAATACCATCACCAGATCGATCATCCTCCTCCCTAATCGAATCTCATCTTGAATGTAATATCTTTGTTTTCATTTAAATATGACAGAATTGTAATAGGTAATGCCCATCTCATTGCTGGTCAGCTCCTCTTCCTGCTCCTGAACATCAACAATGGCAGCCAAGGCCCCCAACATGCTTATTGAGACAGTCTAAACAGATGTGTGATGAATTGATGTAAGATGGGTCGTGCAATTTCGCTGCAAATGGTATAACTTTATAGGAGTGCCAATACTCAACGCAATTGAGTATAAAATCTCCTCTTTGTACATGGTAATACACAATTCTAGTATGTGAACCCAAGCAATAGCGGTGTTAACTTGTGCAGTACAAGTTCATAAAACCCAAGAACTCATCTGTTAACGCCAAGTTTCGCTTTACAAGTGTCCAATCACGTAATCCATTTGCTAGAACTCCGCGACATAATGTATCACACGGAAGCTTGACGGCAGGCTTGCTTCGGGGATAACTCCGTGTGAGAATGAGTACAGACCGTTACAAGGTTTAACAAGGGAGGAGGATAAGTATTTAGTGCTCAAAAGTATGCCGGGTTGACAACATCTGAATAGAGAGAAAATTTATGAGAAATGAGATACTGACGTATGCCGGGTTTCAAACCTCTCGTAAAACATCCGCGTCATACGCTCCTCATTCTCCACCAAATGAGGTCTGAACCTCGATAACTCCGCTGAACTTCGCTTCGTCTTTGGGACACCGCCATGTTATTCTCGCTCCAGCCTAATAAACTCCACTTCCTTCATATAGCGAATACTTTCGTGGAAGTACTTGTCATTGAATGCTGCTTCAAATGTCTCCCACGACATCGCCGAAATAAGTAATGGATGGAGTACGCTTCATGATTCCCACCAATGTCGCCTCGTTCTGAAACATAAAAGTAGCGAATGGAACTTTCGTTCCTCCGTGCATCCCAAGACATCGAATATCTTGGTAATTTGTTTGACCCACGTCTCGCCTTTAATCGGATCCGCTTTCCCGAGCACGGTGGTCCCAACTCTTCAAATCTTGCATTTATGACCACACGTGAATTGTTATCATTTCCTCCTGTATTTTGAACACGAAGTCTCCTCGTCGATTTTTGCATGAATCGCAAAAAGCTTCTAAACATCCCTCGCTCATCATCTCGCTCGGTTGGTGTTGTTCACAGAGGTACATTGCACTGTTGCGTTTCTCTCCTCGTTGGTAAAGACAGCATCTCCACGGTCCTCATTTACTCCATCATTAATATTCTCGATCGACATTATTAAATCTTCACATAAAACAAGGGTTAAATAAGGAAATCAATATATCACATAATATCCCTATATACTTACCAACTAACAAATAAGCTTAGGTAGGACACACTAGCGAAGAATTTACTCGCTCTCCCCCTAGTTCTATTCCCGATCTCCGCCAGAGATCATATCCTAAGCTCGATACCAACCGTGACGCCCCCAAATAGATCCATTCCATCCAACCCATTCTGAGTCGCCAAATACATGGTACAGAAATAACTACAACTTTATTAATACATTTGTCGTGCAAAATACGACAACATATATACTGTGAGTTTAAATACAGATATTACCATCTAGACAATATCCACACGAAAATAAATCCCCATCATAATTATTGAGACATTATTTTACAAAAATGGTGAGGACTACTAAACAACTCTCTCTAGAACCTTTATTCCATACCCCGACTAAGACTTCCACATTCTCGCCTCCCAGGAAGAAAAATGGAACAAAAAGGAAAAGGGTGAGCTCAACTAGCCCAATAAAGAATATTATTATGACTAAGATAATATACAACAAATTATCGTTAGTCTTCAACAGGAAAAATCTAATAGAATACAATAGACAACCGCTTTTAAATCAACAATCGCAGTGAAACAATAATTCATTAGAAGAGTTAAGTAGAGAATGCAAACTACTATCTTCTATATATGAATTTAAAAGTTCATCGTCGATATTTTATCCTTGTAACATCAATCAATATATATCTCGAATCAAATATTCATCTTTGCACTACACTGAGCCAAAGATATTCATCGATTAGTCATGTTCATCTAAACACTGCTTCATCTTTGCACTACTGGCCAAAGATATTAATCGATCGATCATGTTCATCTCAACACTGCTCATCTTTGCACTACGGGCCAAAGATATTCATCAAGAAATCATTCATCTTTGCACTACAGCCAAAGATATTCAATAATATCATCATTTAGGACCGAGGATGATGAAAAATATTTTAAAGGAAACGAATCCAAAGGAAACAAAAGAACAAATATTAAGGATTCAGATTTTAAACAATCCAAGTTCAAAAATACTTCATAAGTAATCGTAGTGGAGTAAAATTCAAGAATGATCAAAACATGGATACAATCAAAGCTAGTATCCATAGTAGATATTTTGACAAAAAGAAGAAATTTCATTTTTCTATGAATAGTGCAGATATCGTGAATAGTGGCCGCTTTCGTGAATAGTAACTCAGACACCAAAAGATAAAAATTTCACAAAAAAACATCTTCACGCTTTCGTGAATAGTACTCGTGAATAAGAACTCGTGAATAGTAACTCATGAATAAGAAACTCATGAATAAGAACTCCGACATGAAAAAGTTTCAAATTTGATAAAAATTTCCAACCAATATTTCGGCATAATGATATTGAAGAAATAATATCATTTTCTAATAAAATAACATCCCTTACCTCGAAAGACAAGATTTAAGTTGAAACACTGGATATAGGCTATAACTTGAACTTGCAATCACCAGATATAGCAATACTCAAAGTATACTCAAAATACTCACAAGAATACGCTCGATAATATAGAGAAAGAAAACTTGGGTTTACGTGTGATTTTCAATTCTAACCTAAGACCCTATTTTATAGGAAAATACTTAGAACACCAAAGTAGAAAATTTAATTTAATATTATTATTTATATTAACCATTCCTACGCACACCTTTGAATTCAAAATTTAGCAATTGCACACATGCAAAATGAGGCCCACACATTGAAAAAAACGTTTTGTTAATATACATATTTAAAACTTCCAAAATCAATTATTTGAACTTGAACTTCAATAATTCATAATAAATAGCCCTTTTATCAGAAAATTTGAATCTCGCGAGTTTTTATAGGAAATTCAATTCTCTACAACTTTACAGAAGAAAGTTTTTCCAAATTCCAAACAGAAATTAACCGAAATTCACAAACGGGCGATTTTACAGACTATAATCAAATTTCGGTCAATAATTGTGTCCACCAACACACAAAATGTGTGTTAAACATTTAATGGCACAAAAATACTCTTCCTCCTTATATATTCACATATCCCACATTCATTATAAAAATATCACCGTTAATATGTTATTAAAATAATATATTTAAATGAATTATTTTATCAGAAAAAGATAAAATATTAATTTTCAACAATTGTCACATTAAAAAATTTCTCCATCTATATCCACATAAAATCAATATTTTCCTCATCATATAAATCAATAATTAATTATTCATAAATAATATTACAGAATCACAGTACTGGCAACCAGGCCGTTCCCAGGAAAGAGGGGACTTTCCAATAAGGATCTCTCCTTACTGGCGTGCAATTAGGTGACCAAACCTCTCCTTAGACAGAACTTTCTAGACATTGCCAATAATGTTATCCAATAATATTATTCAGATAATATGAATTATTGTCTGATAATGGAAAATACTTTCGTAAATGACAATTTATTGAAACAACAATAATATAAAATATCAATGCGTGAATTATTGAATCAATAAAATAAAATATTTGAATAAGAATTCTTGTAACAATTATTGAGTAGTGCCTTCTTACGTAAGAATCAATAATTGGTGCAATACCGTGTGCTACTGTTCAACAATACGTATTAGTGTGTTTTAACTACCGGATATTCCAACAGTATTAACGGTAACAACTACGTCGTTATTTATAAACAACTTATATTTGTCGTTTTCTTCATCCAATCGCTTTCCAAGTTATGGGGCCAACAAAAGACCGTAATAATCGCATATTAATATTCCCCGACAATAATAATGAATATTTTATAACCACTTGCTTATTCAAATATTTGCGTATTTTACCCATAACTATCCACATTAATCAAATCAACCCTTACTATTCCAAAATAATAAATAGAGAAAAATAAATTTCATTTATTAATAATTTGGGGTCTTACAACCTCCCCTCCTTATGAAATTTCATCCTCGAAATTGACGTGACGTTCAGTGTTTCAAAAGATGAGAATACCTCGCTTTCATTTCCGTTTCCAACTCCCGTGTCATTTCCTCAATAACATGGTTTCTCCACAAAACCTTAACTTGTGGTATAACCTCTAATTACATAGGACATGTTCTTTCCTATCCAAGATCTTGACAGTACCTCCTCGTGACGTTAAGTCTTCGCTTATCTCGTCCGGGATTCTAACTCAATGACGTGGTTCGGTCGTCCACATATTTACGTAACATCGATACGTGAAAAACGCATGAACACGCGTCATACTTGGCGGTAAAACGCAGTCTATAGGCCACAGTTCCTATTCGATCGAGAATTTCAAATGGATTAATAAATCGAAGGTTTGAGCTTTCCTCACCTCACCGATTCTTGCTTTTGAAATAAAAACTTCTTGCACATCCTTCTTCAAATTCATCAGCTCCGGTGTGTAGCTTGAACAACTTTAACTTTATCGATTAAAGTCGATTATACTCGTATATCATCACGTGGGTACCTAGAGTTTTCATCTCTATCTCTATTATTTTAAATTATATGAAATGAGTCTTTGACAATATCGTACAGATTTCGTGATACGTATCGATCTTCTACTCAACACGTCCTACCACGTTCGCTTTTCCAGGATGGCATGGTCGAACATGTCTTTGAAATGAGTCTCCTCTTGAGTTCTTCAAGCTCTTCCCACATTCCTTGCTCCATTCGAATTTTATATCTCTACTGAGTCACCAAGCGTTAATGGAATAGCGATTCGAGAATATCCTTCAACGAATCTCCGATAATAACCAACTAAGCTTTAGAAAGCTACGTATTTTGATTACCGACTTAGGTTGTTCTCAATCGCGACTCATATCCCAACCTTGGATAAGACGTTACAATGACACCTATCGGTTTTACTATCGCATCGAATATGGTGTCCCCCTACGGAGAAGTCGGCGGTTGCATTCCCACAAAGGAAGTCACCGATAAAGGCTCGGTACCAAATTTTATAGTTGAATTTTTAACTCCCGAAGTTCAATAGAGCCATTCGATATGAGATTTTAGAAATGAGTTTTGTACCGGGTTCAAAGTCGATACAAAATTTAATATCGCTTTTTGGGAGTAAGCCAAGAAATTCTTCAGAAATACGTCGGGAAAAATCAATAACAACAGAATATTATTCAAATCTGACGTGCCTTTATTCAAATCCATAACATGGACTAAGAAAACTTCACATCCGTAATAAACGAATGACTTCATGGCTTGATATGAAAATGTTTGACTACAATGGTTTGATTGCTTGAATTCGAATAACAGGTTGCTTAGGAATATGAAAACTAATAACCTTATGAAAGTAATCAATTTCAGCATGATGAGTAGTTAACCTTAAAATCACATCAAAAGCAAATATCTCTATAGAAATAAGGTTAACAGGTAATGTGATAGTGCCAACCTGAATCAAGCAAGATTTCTAAACAACGGATGTAATGAAAGTTTCTCCTAACGGAGTCTCCACAGATAAGTCAAAATCTAATTTCTCCGTAGTCAAGTTCAAACGTTGAGCGCAAGCAAGAGAGATAAAAGAATGGGTAGAACAGGTATCTAGTAAGGTATAAACTTCGCAAGAATTTATAATTAACTAACCCGTGCTAAATTCGCTTCGAGTTCCTCGCATTTTGACCAAATCACACGACAAACGCTTCTTCCAGAACCGCTTGACTTTGACTTTTCTCGACATCCTTTTGAGTCACCATTCCATTACGGATCGGTTTTCGATCTTTATAATCTCGAAAGCGATATGTCCTTCTTTTCCATAATTATAGCATACCTTAAACTGTTGTGGGCAGTTTGGGCTGATATGTCCCTCTTTCCCGCATTTGTAACATACGATCGATGGTCTTTCTCCTCCCTTGGAACCAGTTGCTACTGGCGCTGACGTCTTCACATGGTCGTTGTTGAATCTCCTTTTTTAAAATCTCCTCCCGACTCGCTTCTTCTATTTTCATGGCCACGATTACCACCGAGTGGTTCTTACCGCCTTTGTCCGTATTCTTCTTTCTCCGTCGGTTATCGTTATTACGATGATCGCTATCTTCTGTGATATGATCCTGGTTTATGGTCCCTCGATTGAGCGTACTCTCGTTATCTCGCTTCTAACAATTGAGCCCCATTGACAACATCTGAATAGAGAGAAAATTTATGAGAAATGAGATCTTGACGTATCGCCGTTTCAAACCTCTCGAAACATCCGCGTCATACGCTCCTCATTCTCCACCAAATGAGGTGCAACTGGATAACTCCGCTGAACTTCGCTTCTTTGGGACACCGCCATGTTATTCTCGCTCCGCCTAATAAACTCCACTTCCTTCATATGACGAATACTTTCGTGGAAGTACTTGTCATTGAACTGCTTTCAAATGTCTCCCATGACATCTTTGAAAGGCGGTTTGGATGGAGGTACGCTTCACGATTCCCACCAATGTCTGCCTCGTTCTAAACATAAAAGTAAATGAATGGAACTTTCTTTCTCCGTCCGCATCCCAAGACATCGAATATCTTGGTAATTTGTTTGACCCACGCCTCGCCTTAATCGGATCCGCTTTCCCAGCAATTCTCGTGGTCCCAACTCTTTGAATCGCCTTGGCATTATGACACACGTGAATTGTTATCATTTCCTCCTCATATTTTGAACACGAGTCTCCTCGTTCTGATTTTGCATGAATCGCAAAAAGCTTCTAAACATCCCTCGCTCATCATCTGCTCGGTGGGTGTTGTTCACAGGAGGTACATTGCCAAACTGTTGTTGACGCTCTCCTCGTTGGTAAAATCTACAGCATCTCCACTATCTCATTTACTCCAATCATTAATATTCTCAATCGACATTATTAAATCATCACATAAAACAAGGGTTAAATAAGGAAATCAATATATCACATAATATCCCTATATACTAACCAACTAACAAATAAGCTTAGGTAGACACACCTAGCAAGAATTTACTCTGTCTCTCCCTCCTAATTCTATTCCCCGATCTCCGCCAGAGATCATATCCCTAAGCTCGATACCAACCGTGACGCCCCCCCAAATAGATCCATTCCATCCAACCCATTCTCGAGTCGCCAAATACATGGCATGTAAATAACTACAACTTTATTAATACATTTGTCGTGCAAAATACGACAACATATATATCATGAGTTTAAATACGAGATATTACCATCTGTATAATATCCACACGAAAATAAATCCCCATCATAATTATTGAGACATTATTTTACAAAATGGTGAGGACTACTAAACAACTCTCTCTGAACCTTTATTCCATACCCCGACTAAGACTTTCGCTACATTCTCGCCTCCCGGGAAGAAAATGGAACAAAAAGGAAAAGGGTGAGCTCAACTAGCCCAATAAAGAATATTATGACTAAGATAATATACAACAAATTATCGTTAGTCTCCAACAGGAAAAAATCTAATAGAATACAATAGACAACCAGTTTTAAATCAACAACTGCAGCGAAAACAATAATTCATTAGAAGAGTTAAGTAGAGAATGCAAACTACTATCTTCTATATATGAATTTAAAAGTTCATCGTCGATATTTTATCCTTGTAACATCAATCAATATATATCTGAATCAAATATTCATCTTTGCACTACTGTGCCAAAGATATTCATCGATTAATCATGTTCATCTAAACACTGCTCATCTTTGCACTACTACCAAAGATATTAATCGATCGGTCATGTTCATCTCAACACTGCTCATCTTTTGCACTACTGGGCCAAAGATATTCATCAAGAAATCATTCATCTTTGCACTACAGGCCAAAGATATTCAGTAATATCATCATTTAGGACTGAGGATGATGAAAAATATTTTAAAGGAAACGAATCCAATGAAACAAAAGAACAAATATTAAGGATTCGTATTTTAAACAATCCAAGTTCAAAAATACTTCATAAGTAATCAGAGTGGAGTAAAATTCAAGAATGATCAAAACATGGATACAATCAAAGCTAGTATCCATAGTAGATATTTTGGACAAAAAGAAGAAATTTCATTTTTCGATGAATAGTGCAGATATCGTGAATAGTGGCCGCTTTACGTGAATAGTAACTCCCACACCAAAAAGATAAAAATTTCACAAAAAACATCTTCACGCTTCGTGAATAATGAATAGTACTAAATGAATAGAATCGTGAATAGTAACTCATGAATAAGAATCTCATGAATAAGAACCCCGACATGAAAAAAGTTTCAAATTTGATAAAATTTCCAACCAATATTTCGGCATAATGATATTGAAGAAATAATATCATTTTCGAATAAAATAACATCCCTTACCTCGAAAGACAAAGATTTAGTTGAACACCTGATATAAAGGCTATAACTTGAACTTGCACCGATAGCAAATACTCAAAGTATACTCAAAATACTCACAAGAATACGCTCGATAATATAGAGAAAGAAAACTTCAGTTTACGGTGTGATTTTCAATTCTAACCCAAGACCCTATTTATAGGAAAATACTTGTAACACCAAAGTAGAAAATTTAATTTAATATTATTATTTATATTAACCATTCCTACGCACACCTTTGAATTCAAAATTTAGCAATTGCACACATGCAAAATGAGGCCCACACATTGAAAAAACGTTTTTGTTAATATACATATTTAAAACTTCCAAAAATCAATTATTTCGGAACTTCGGAACTTCAATAATTCATAATAAATAGCCCTTTTATCAGAAAATTTGAATCTCGCGAGTTTTTATAGGAAATTCAATTCTCTACAACTTTACAGAAGAAAGTTTTTCCAAATTCCAAACAGAAATTAACCAAATTCACAAATCCAAGCGATTTTACGATATATAATCAAATTTCGGTCAATAATTGTGTCCACCAACACACAAAATGTGTGTTAAACATTTAATGGCACAAAAATACTCTTCCTCCTTATATATTCACATATCCCACATTCATTATAAAAATATCACCGTTAATATGTTATTAAAATAATATATTTAAATGAATTATTTTATCAGAAAAAGATAAAATATTAATTTTCAACAATTGTCACATTAAAAAAATTTCTCCATCTATATCCACATAAAATCAATATTTTCCTCATCATATAAATCAATAATTAATTATTCATAAATAATATTACGAATCACAAATCTTGCAACCGTGCCGCTCCTCGTGAGCAGGGGCTTTCCAATAAGGATCTCTCCTTCTTGGCAGCAATTAGGTGACCAAACCTCTCCTTAGATGTAACTTTCTAGACATTGCCAATAATGTTATCCAATAATATTATTCGGATAATATGAATTATTGTCTCAGATAATGGAAAATACCGTAAATGACAATTTATCAAAAACAACGGAATATAAAATATCAATGCGTTAATTATTGAATCAATAAAATAAAATAATTGAGCAAGAATTATCGTGAATAATTATTGAGTAGTGCCTTCTTACGTAAGAATCAATAATTGGTGCAATACTGCAATATACTTGTCAACAATGCGTATTAGTGTGTTTTAACCACCGGGTATTCCAACAAAGATAAATTCTGTGAATAACTACTTCTGTAGTTATTTATAAACAACTTATATTTATCGCTTTCTTCATCCAATCGCTCCGTTATGGGGCCAATAAAAGATCGCTACTGTCGCATTTAATATTCCCACAAAGATTTTAATATTCCACGACCAAACGAATATTCCCGACAATAATGAATATTTTATAACCACTTGCTTATTCAAATATTTGCGTTTTTACCCATAACTATCCACATTAATCAAATCAACCCTTACTATTTCAAAATAATAAATAGAGAAAAATAAATTTCATTTATTAATAATTTGAGGTCTTACATGAAAGGTCACGATAAATTAATGATGAAATTTATCGATTGGAAGCCATCTGATCGATTCTTGATATTTGAAACGTTGCACGCCTTTTCACACCTGGACCCACCTCAAGTATTTAATAGTCGCCTTAGGGTTCCGTGCCGTACTCCTTATAAAAACTCCCCTTCCCCCCTCATTATCACTTTTATTGACTCTTGCTTTTCAAATTCTCCTAAGTGGCGATTTTTCTGTGAAGCTTGTTTCTTACCCAATCTGCACCATTTTCCTTAACTGTACTGAAATTTGAGTGCTATTTTTGTTTATTTCCTCTCCAAAACTTCTTACTTGCATCACCTTACCTCCAATTTCATATTCAAATGGCTGATTCCAGCCTGTCATCGCCTCCGTTACCATCGGCGACCTGCTAGAGGTCGAATTGCCGGTGGTCCCAATCGACACCACTTCCGGCACCATACCTACTCTAGCAGACACTGAGGTTAGGGTTTGGAACGCCTATCACTCCTCAGAGGAGTTTTCTCACCTCCACACCCCTTCTACTCTCACCCCTTCTCAAATCTCCGATATCCGAACCCTCTTCAAAATACCCAAAGAATACAAACTCAGGATCCCTCGGCCCGATGAGAAGATGTTCTGGAGGCCCGACGGTGAATGGGTGGCCGTTCCCCTGTTTGTGCTGAAATACGGGGTTCGGTTTCCTCTTCACGACTTCATTTCTTCCTTCCTCGGCTTCGTGGGGATCGGGTTCGCCCAGCTGGTGCCGAACTCGTACATCCACCTAGTCTCCTTCATAGCCACCTGTTAGGAGATGGGAATCATTCCCGGCCTCGACCTCTTCTTCGCCCTCTTCACCATCGGCGGGTCTAAAGAGCCCGGCCTTTGGCAACTAAATAAATGCCCCAATCGCTCTGTGCCGATCAAGACCCCTTCCAGTAACAAGGGATGGCACGGACAATGGTTCTTTGCAAAAGGAACCGACCTTCAGCTTCTCCCCTCCTGGGCCCATCCAGCCGACTCCTCGGCCAAAATTTTAAGATTCCCCACGGGTCGAGCCGATGCCTTCAAGGCATTCTACAAACGATGGAACAGATCCAGCTGGAGTTTGGGGCTTCTGATGGATGAAGCTTTGGTCAGATAAACACGGTTGTTGTAAGTACCCTTTACTCGTTTTGTTTCTTATTTTTATTTTTCCTGCTTCATCCCTTAACTTGTTTGCCTTTGTGAAGTGACAATCTTCAAACCCGAGGGCGTTGATGACCTCTTCATCCCTATCACCGTCACCCCCAGATTCATCCGACCCCCAGTGACCGATGACGCTCCCGAGGAGAATACTGTTCCAATCACCGAGTTGTCACTAGGGTCGACTTCGGGGCCCGATCCCCCCGACCACACAAAGAGGGGCGCTGAAGATGAGCCGCGCGGAGAAGGCGGCTTTACTGAAGAAGTCTAAGAAGCCCTCCAAGCCGACCATCAAAGCGACTACAGAAGTCCCTCCGCCTTTTCGGCCTAAGCCGACTCTCCCGCCGCCCCCTCCGCCGACCGAAGTGGTCGATGATTCGGAGGATACCGAAGAGGTTCCTCTCAAACCCCGATCAAAAAGACTTCGATTGTCGGAAGGTTCTGGTCTGCCGATGGGTGAGATGGTGGTCCCCAGCCTGGACCGTTCCACCACTCCTTCTTCCGGTCCCAGCTCTTCTCGGGGATCACCGACTACCTATTGGCCCAAGAGCCCGTAAGAGGTTTTCCCTTTTACCTTCTTCGATCAGTTCAAACTACCCGTGACGACGAAGCGTTTAAAGGATACTCTTCCGATCGGTTCTTGGTGGCCTATGTTCGAGCTCAATCCTGTAATTCCCTTTGTCAACTCGATTCTTTATTAACTTTGACTTTTACTTCAGATCTTGATGTATGTTTATCGCAGCTAACGCTTATACTTTCGCCGAGCCATCCCCCTCGCCTTAGATCCACAAAGAAAGAAATTCAAATTGGGACGGATGTTGAGTCAGCTTGAGGTCGAGGTTCGGGTTGCAAATCAATCGAAGAAGGAACGGGATTCTCACATTGAGACCCGAAATAAGGTGGCCCGGACGGAGGACCGGATCGAAGAAATGGAGCATAAGCACAGCACTCTTCTGGCCGAGAGGAATCATCTGCTCCAAGAGGTCAAGGATCGGGAAAATGCTGTTGACAGCATTACGCTCAAGTTCTCAGAGATGCACGACAAGATGATGTTCTTGATCAAGGAGAACAACACTTTGACTGCTACCGTCAACGCCTTTCCCGAGAAGATAATCGAAGCCAGACAACAAGCCATCGCCGAATACGAAGAATCTGAAGCCTTGAACGATAAGGTCATAGCCCAATTTGGTGAGGGGTATGAGACTCATCGGGAAAAGGCTAAAACAAAGTCGATGGTCACGGCTCGATGTCTCCATCCTCGACTCTTCTGGATGACGAGTCCGACAACAAGATGACCCCCTCGCCCGAGTAGATATGTAGGATTTATAATAAAAAAATTCCTTTTTGTACTTGTCTTGGCATCGTAAATGGCGACCGGGTTTGTAAAGTAAAATTTTTCTAAGTATAAATGAGATATATTCTTTGCCCATGAATGTTTATTGTCAGTTTTACTTATGACTAATCTCGATCAGTTATGTCCACCCGAACCTTTTGATTGGATCGTCCTTAGAGTTTATCTGATTTTGAAGGGTCAATAGTTATACCCGAGACTTATCTTGATCAGTGGTGTCTTTCCGAACCTTTTGATCGGATAGTGCCCGAGATCTGTATTTTAAGAATTTATTGAACTCTTGGTCAGTTATGCTCGGGACTTATCTCGATCAGTGGTGTTTTTCCGAACCTCTTGATCGGATAGTGCTCGAAGCGTGTCTGTTCAAGTAGTAACGAAATATATGAATATAGATGAAGTTAAACACTGACAGAAATAGGAATTTTCATTTATATCATTTGAGTTGAAACGATTACATGGATAAAAACAAGAATGACATAACTATTACTGGTAAAATTTTCTAAGTCTTCCAGCATGCCATGTATTCTTTACCTCCGAACCGGCCCATTGCTCAAAATGGTGAGGTTCCTCGGCTTCGACACTCCTACCACCTCATAAGGCCCTCCCGGTTGGGCATTAACTTGCAAAGGTTCAGGGGGTTGATGCCTCCGACTCCCGGAGGACCAAATCTCCTATTGCAAACCTCCTTGTCTTCACCTTCTAATTATAGTGTTTTGTCGTTTCGCTTCATCGATAGATGGCCAACCTCATCATTGCTGAATCCCGAACTTCATCTAACAAATCTAAATTCGTTCTCAAACCCTCATCATTATATAGTTCTTTGTATTAGCTGACTCGAAGAGTTGGAGATCCGATCTCAAAAGGAATGAGTGCATCGGTCCCGTATGCCAACCTGAATGGGGAGTTTCCAGTTGTAGTCCTTGGGGTAGTTCGATATGCCCACAAAATGAGATATAGCTCTTGAACACCGACCCTTTAATTCATCTAATCAAGGCTTAATTCCATTGAGTAGGGTTCGATTGGTCACTTCCACTTGGCCGCTTGACCGAGGATGGGCAATCAAGTCTTCATGATCTTCGATCCTTAACTCTTTCAAAAGCCTTTAAACTTAGACCCCACAAACCGCTCGCCGTTGTCCGAGACCACTGCCATCGGGATACCGAACCGGTAGACGACCCCTTTTTTAAAAAACTTCAAACATTCCTGTTCGGTGATCTTTTGCAGTGGTTTGGCTTCGACCCACTTTGTCATGTAATCAATAGCCACGATCACAAAGCTAACTTGTCCCTTAGCTTTTGGCAGAGGCCCCAGAATGTCAATTCCCCACACAGCAAAGGGGATCGGGGACAAGACGGAATATAGTTCCTCGGGGGGTTGATGTGGAATATTGTTGTTCAGCTGGCACTTGGGACACTTCCTAACGAATTCCTTTGCTTCAGTATAGATAGTTGGCCAATAATACCCCCTCGCCTCAAAATTTTATGTGCGGTGACTTTGCTCCCATGTGATCCCCACAGATCCCCTCATGCACCTCCCGAAGTGTGTAGTCTGCCTCCGAAGGAGTCAAGCATTTGAGCAGTGGAGAGCTAAAGGCTCTTCGATATAGATCTCCATCTATGAGGACGAAGTTCGAGCTTTGGTGTTTGACTTGCCTGGCTAGGATTCGGTCCGAAGGAAGGGTCCCATCGGCCAAGTATGAGATATAAGGTGTGAGCCAAGAAATGAGTTGGTCCAAACTAGGATTTACATCTTCGACACTGGGTTTTTGAGAACCTCCAAGTACACCGATCCATTGAAAGAGCTTGCTTCATGAGTTGCCGACCTTGCCAAGGCATCTCAAGTATCGTGATATCCGACCGGCCCACCCTCGACAATCGTATGAAGTGAAGTACATAAGCTTATCTTTTACTTGACCAGATATTTGGTCATCCTTTCCCCGAAGCCAGATCGTACTTACCGATAATCGCTTAACCACCAACTGTGAATCACCAGAGATGGTCAACCTCTCATTCTCTGGCTTCGGCCACCAGATCCCCGCTTAAGATGGCCTCATACTCGCTTCCGTTGTTTGTGGCCTTGAAACCAAACCGAATAGCTTCTTGCACCTTGAATCCTCAGACTTGTTAGGATGACTCTGCTCCAATCGACATCCATAGTTGACGATCCATCCACGATAGAGTCCATGAGGTCTGGATTGGTTGTGTTTCGGCCACTATACTCACCTCCGGTTCGGTGAAAGAACACTCGACCACGAAGTTTGCCAACGCCTTGCCTTTGATTGTCGTTCGGGGCGATACTCTATAACAAATTGTGTCAACTCCATTGCCCATGCGGCCAACCGACCTGATACTTCGGGCTTGTACAAAATCTTCTTCAAAGGCTGATCCGTGTAGACCACTATCAACCGACCCTGGAAATAGTGCCTAAGTTTTCTGCTAGCAATTATGAGGGCGTAGGCAAATTTTTCCGTGTTCGAGTATTTCATTCTGCGTCCCGAGAACATGGTCGACATAGTACAATCGAACTACTTACCTCCTTATCCTCACCAAAGGTCACGCCCTCATCGCCATCCAAGCTTGCATCCAAGTATAAGTATCATGTGTTACGAGGAATTGGTTTCATTAGCAATGGTGCCGAACCCAAATACCTCTTGATCTCTTGAACGCGTCTTCGCATTCACGGTTCACTCGAAACTCTTGTCATTTTTCGGGCCCTTGAGAGTGTCAAAAAAGGATAGACATCTTTCAGCTGACCTTGACATGAATCTCCGAAGGGCAGCAATTCGGCCCGTCAGTCTCTGGACATCTTTGTATGTCTTTGGAGATTTCATATCTAAGATCGCCGAGATTTTTTCTGGATTGGCTTCGATTCCCCTCTTACTGACCAGATACCCCAGAAATTTCCCTGAACCCAATCCGAAGGTGCATTTGGTTGGGTTCAGTCTCAGTTTGTGTTGTCTCACCGTTTCGAAGCAGTCTGCTAAATCCTCCAGATGATCCCGGACTGACATGCTCTTGACGATCATGTCGTCCACATACACTTCCATACTTCGCCCCAGCTGCTTTCTGAATACGAAGTTCATCATTCGTTGGTAGGTTGCTCTCCGCTTAGCGATCAGAAGGTTATCTTCTCGATCTGCGATATATGGCCCGATGAGTGATGAAGCTAGTCTTCGGGATATCCTCCTTGTGCATCGAGATTTGGTGATATCCCGAGAAAGCGTCCATGAAACTTAGCATTCCATACCCCGAAGTGGCATCAATCAGCTGGTCTATGTTGGGCAAGGGATAAAAGTCTTTAGGGCATGCCTTGTTCAGGTCCGTGTAGTCAATGCACATCCTCCACTTCCCATTTTTCTTCTGAACCAATACTACATTCGCCAACCATTCGGGATAGTCGATTTCGAAGATGAACCCTGCCTCTAACAATTTAGTAACCTCGTCGTCAATAATCTTCTGTCTTTCCGGGGCAAAGATCCTTCTTTTCTGTATCACTGGCTTCCTCTTTGGGTCGGTATGAAGCCTATGTAATGCTATTGATTCGCTTACTCCGGGCATGTCGCTAGGTTCCCAAGCGAAGATGTCGGCATACACCCGAAGTAATTCCACTAAACCCGCTCGCAAATTGCTCGAGATAATCCCACCCGATTTTGACCATTTATGCAGGTTACCCACCACCAACATCCTCTGCTTGCTTTCTTCCTTGGTAGAGCCATGGGTTTCAGATTTCCCTCTAAGTGAACGGCTACATCTCGATGGACAACGTCTTTTACTTACTAACCCCGACCCTCGAGGAAATCAAGGTATTCCGATAACACCTTCTGAGCGATATCCAAATCCCTTTTACCTCCCCTATCCCGCTCGGTTGGTGTCGGAAACTTGACTTTGAAGTGGGGTATAGATGTTCTTGCTCATAGTCACCGCTGCTAATGTGGGCCTTCCCAAGATGTATGCGTTGTGGTCGAATCCACTTGCACGACGAAAATTTTTACCATGATTTTCGTCTGCTGAGGAGGCGTCCCAAATCTGACCGGCAGTTCTACCGTGCCAGACACATGAACCGGGTCGCCGCTGAAGCCGTACAGCGGGCCCTCACCTCCCAATTCCATCTTCTTTCCTCCCAAATCCATCTGTTGGTATGCATATGTGTAGTATATCGATCGAAGAAGACCCGTTGTCGATCATCATTCTCTTCATGTCTCTTGGCCCGACTGAGCCATTATCACCAAAGGCCGATGGTCATGCGGTTCGACATCACGATCTGCTCAGGTGTAGTCGTCGCGAGAAGGAGATGGTCGTGCTCGAATATTGCTGTTCTTTTCGGGGCGAGAGCCGGCCTTGTGACAATCTCGGCCGAGATGCCCACTTCTCTTCTTGCCAGCTTACATCGCCTTTCACCGAATTCACCCCGATATCACATCAATAACTCCTCGGGCTTGTGGGTTCGGCCTTGGTGTCTTCTCGGGAGAGCTCCTGTTCTCTCCTCTCTGGGGCTTCTAACCCTTCTCTCGCCAACTACGTCTCAGCATTAACTTCCCGCTCAACATTCTTTCTATTAAATCTTTCAAGTAGTGTAATCTTCCGTCAGGTGACCCCGACTCGTGATACGATAATACTTGTTCCGACCCTCTTCCCGGCTTCTAATCGCTTTGACATGGTTCAAAAAAGGGCTTGCTTCGTGATCTCCTCCAAAGATCTTGCCCGATCAGATTGAGTGCGGTGTACACCTTGTTGACACTTTTGTTTGGGAAGGGTGGCCTTCCACCACCCGGCCCCCCCGTTGTGGTTCTTCTTGTAGCTATCCGACCTCCCCTGATTGTCAGACTTCTGATAGCTCTGTTTATCCCGATCTCTAGACTTCTCGTAGGATTGGGATTGTGGTTTGAAATTCCCCATCGCTTCCTCGATCGCTATGTGACCCTCGGCCTTATGAAAGGCTTCTGTCAGGTCGGTCGGGGGGTTGATTACCAGGTCCTTCATCAGCTTCTTTGATTTTCCGATGTCTAGCCCCGTTGTGAAGAATCCTAAGGCTTGTGAGGAATTCACTCGCCATCGACCCCACACCTCCTCCGAATCTCTTAACATACCGCCTGTGCTCTCATCCGATCTCCGCCCGACTGCATGAGGGATGCCGTGATCTTCCCCCGTCTCTTATTACTCCCGAACCGCATGAAACTTTTCCTGAAGGTCATTCCATGAAGTTATCGATCCCGACGCCAAGGTTCCCATCTATTCCCGGGCGCTCTTCTTCAAGGTAGTAGCGAACATGTGGCACTTGGCTGCATCAGAGTGGCCATAATACGTCATCAACCTGGCATACCCATCAGAATGATCGTAGGGATCCCCTAGCCCGTCGCCAAGTCTCCATCGGGGCATCTTCCTTTTGTGGTCCGCTATCTCCTGATTAATTTCCCATGAGAAGGCGACCCTATATAGTCGGGCGTTCCCGACGGACTCTTGACCAACAGCAGCTTCTCCAATTCAACTACCCTTCGAGCGAGGGGGTCGACTCTCCTGCATGAGGGGACGATTGGGGTCTGTCCCTCTCACGTTCGGGAATCTCGTCTCCCCTCCTCTGCCCAGACCGACCCGGGTGCTCAGAACGTCGTCCTGCTGATCGACTCCTCCTCCGGCTTCGGCCATCCCTCGAACGACTTCGGTATCTACTTCTCTCCCTATCAGCCCCTTCCCTTCAGGGTGACCGAGATCGGCTATGGTGCCTACGCCTCTTAGAGGATGCCTCTTGCTCTCCGAGCACGTTGGCCATCTGCAGTTCGAGCTCCTCCTGCTGAAGACGTAGGGTCATCATGGCATCTTTGTTTTGCTGCATCTTTTTCTGCAGGATGAATTCTCTCTGATCTCGACTACCCCAAGCTACGACTTTTTTTCACGCCTCCCAGTATTGTGAATTAACTTCGGCCCATCCGATCGGGCTTTGGTTGCGGGTACTGGCTTTCATGGAAGAGCCTTCGTCGGGGAGCCAAATGGCCCATCTCGATCGTCTCCGGATTCTCGAACCCAATCTGTCTTTCACCGACCCTCTCACCGAGTGGTCAGTGCGTTTAGCCTTTTCACGGTTGGAATCGCATACTCCACACTCGCCTTAGTTTCTTGCTTAAAAGAATTCGATTGTGATTGTTATTTAAGCAATTCTCCTTTCTAGCGCCCAATGTTAACGCTTAAGTTTCACGGCCAAGGCCCAATCACGTAATCCACGCTAGAACACCTGCGAATAAAGTCACACAGAAGCTGACGGCCAGGCCGGATAACTCGGTGTGAAAATGAAATGAGTACGCCGTTACAAGGTTTAACAAGGGAGGATAAGTATTTAGTGCTCAAAAGTAGGCATTCCTCATAATGATAACTTCAGGCCTTATATTTATAAGACTCACCACCTTAAATCCTTCTCCCAATCGGATTAGACTCCTGCAGTGTATGGTAGTTACCATAACTCGGGTCCAACACAATCTCTTTAAAAGGTGCAAAGTAGAGTCCAATCTCATCCCCACCTTTGAGTTACCTTATATGCATATGAATAGTATCTTGACTCGCAGACGCAGAGAGCCCAATCGTCTGAGCCCAAACGGTCCTATAATCTAGTATGGGCTTTACCCAAAGAACTCGAAGACCCGACCCGACCATCACAAGACCGGTTCACTCCACCCAGGGGGCTCTCGATGTGACCCAAGCACCTCCAATATCTTCATAGGCTTTACCGATCTCTCCAAATTTCTTCCGATATTAAGCCTTCGACCCAAAGGAGGGCTCAGAAAACGCCCTCCCGAACATTGCCCTCCAGTCTCTAATTATAACATATTTATGATTGGAGACTTGAAAGGTTAGGACTTGAACGATCAGGTATATGAAAGGTCACGACAGCTAATAACTATGGTGGAGTCTCAACTTAATAAGTTAACCTTTTAGTTAAGAAGGTAGTCCAACATGCTTATTGAGACAGTCTAAACAGATGTGTGATGAATTAATATAAGATGAATCGTGCAATTTCTCTACAAATGGTATAACTTTATAGGAGTGCCAATACTCAACGCAATTGAGTATAAAATCTCCTCTTTGTACATGGTAATACACAATTCTAGTATGCGAACCCAAGCAATAGCGGTGTTAACTTGTGCAGTACAAGTTAATAAAACCCAGGAACCCATCTTTTAACAGTTAGGTAATGATTCATAACCACCCATGAACCTCCAGTTAAATAATGCATTCTTTATGTCCTTCTCGATGTCCAATTTAACAAGAAAACTATATTTCATATAAAAAATTGATATTTCTACCCGTCCTTTTCAATAAGTTCCCTAGCCCTCCCATCCTTAAGCTCCTTCTCCTACTTCTCCTAAATTAGTGAAGCAAAAAAAATTAGTAGAAGAACTGAGGCACCAAATTTACATGAAAAATTCAAATGGAAAAAATCACAACAGTTTCTTATAATTTCACTATAAAATTATTAGATACTACAACTTATAATTATGAAAACTTCTCTTAACATCTATATATTTGGCTTCTTTTCTCATGTGGGTATGCCTTATATTTATAGGACCATCCGACCATGCACAAACAACTTATGAACTTAATAGGTTCAGGATTTAGTTGAAGAGGGATAACTTACTATATTTATTATCACCTTATGAACTTCCGAACTTATGAACTTCAAGTCTTCATATTAACTTGTTGTCAACAAGATTCGAACTTTTAATATTTATATAATAGAAATAGTCATCAAAACCATTCGAATAGTTTAAACTAGTCCGAAGTAGTGACCGACTGATATTGTATACATTGCGATAATCACATAATATTTTACAACAACAATTTAAATTAACATTAGTGAATCACTCATTCTATCCCTCAAAAACTGGTTTAGTTTGACTTTTTAAGTCAAATTGAGAATTTTTATAATAAAAAATTTTAACTATTTTTTTAAGTATAGGTGCAATAACTATATGTTAGTGATAATGTTAAATTAATAATTATGCTGTCAGAGCAATAAGTGTCGTTGAAAGTTTAAAGTGTTGTTAAAACAAATATAAAAATGTTGTTAAATGCATATTTGTTCTGATAATATAAATATTGCTATGGCGCTATCAAAAACTTAATTATAACCGTAAGAAATTACGTCAAATTTACTACTACTAATTTTTACGAGTTTAAAAATATAAATAAATATACTTAATTTTTAATTTTAAAATTAATCAATTTGATCTAAGGTAGATAAATATGCTTAATGTAATCGGTAAATAATATTTTTTATCATCACTTTTTTCTCCGATTTTATAACTCACGACGCAATGCAAGAGGAATTCTATCCTTTTTGCGAACTCCATATTTTAAATAAAAATTATTAAGAAAAACAACTTATGAAAAAAACAAAAAATGAGTTATATATAATTTTTAGACCAATGAAAATGGTGCATTTGGGCTAAGGCCACAAAAATGATGTTACAAAAGCCCAAACCTGAAAAGCCCAAAAAATGATTAACTTAACTCAAACCGCTCATCACCCTGTAAAGCCGTAGGGGTAGTTTGGTCATCAAATAAGTTTATCGTATTTCGTGTCAGGCCCACTCCTCCCCAATCTCTTTATTTCATCGAAAATACGTAAACTGGCTGGACAAAAACCCTAAAAAGGGTCAATTCTGTTAGTTTTATTTTTACTTCCTCAATCCTGAAACAGAAAAAACAATTGGGGTTTTTTCTCCACATATTTCAACCTCACGATTAATCCGTCTTTTTGTTTTCCGTACTTTGGATATTTTCTATGTTTTCAGGAAACAGATTCGAGTCGAAGTAGATTTGTGCCCTAGCTCTAAATTTCGTTTCCGATATTGCGTGTTCTTTAGTTGGTGTGTTGATTTTGCCTGATTTGTCTTTGTTTTCTCTGATGGTTGTTTTTGATTTCTGATGGAACTAGGGTTTCATATATCCACACCTCTCTTCTAATTGTAGACCTAATCAGCGTTCTTGGCCTCCCAATCCAACACCACTGTGAGTACTGACTCCTTAATTACATGTAATTTTTTTGAATCAATATGTTCAATGGGGTTGCACCTTTTAGATTGTTTGCATGGAAATTATTATTGTTAATCTTTTTTATAGGCTTATATTTCAAGTTGTAGAATTACTCTCTTCGAAAAAACAGCTGATTGTTTCTGATCACGAGTAATTGCCCTCTTGCTACATAGTTGAATACAATGAAGTACTTATATTAATTTTTGTTTTCTGTATTTCATATGGTCCAATTTGATGGGGACGGGGTTTTGGGAGGACAGATAATCTTTATACAAAACTAAATCAGTTATAATTATTCAATGAATTACATCACTATTTATAATACTCTTAGACAATTTTCCTAATCTAACTTGAACTCTGACAAGATAACTGCAAATTAAAGAAACTAAACTTCTATTTCATGGGCTTCCAAAGCCTCTTATATTGTTCTAACCAATTTTCACACGCTCGTCCTACATCATTTTTCCTTTGCTGATAAAAACATGACTACGTCGAGTTAAAAACATCACCACGAGAATAAGCATGCTGGATCACCAAGAAATTCTTTACAAACTTGAAACTTGGCATGTCGATAACACATGCAAGAGTGAACCTGATATGGCCTTTGATAATTGAATAGATATTAGCACGAGCATCATGTTGCGCACGACGATCCCATAACCATGTACGCCCTAAGATAATGTTACAAACAGTAAGGGGTAGAATATCACATATAACGGTATCCTTAAGCTTGCCAACGGAAAATGTAACTGAACACCTCTGGGTAACCTGCAACTTTGTATTGGTAATCCATACAACATCATACGGCTCCGGGTGAGGCTCAACTTTTAACCAAAGCTTATTAACTGCTTCCTCTGATATAATTTCCGTACAACTCCCAGTATCAATCACAAGAGAGAGCACCCCTGTCCCGCACATATAACGCTTGTCTGAAAAATTCGCCCACGATGAATTTGAGAATCATCCTTATGTTTTTAAGCAACAAGTAAAGGTTGAAGAACACCTAAACATTATTCCAAATGAGCATTAGATTCTAAATCTTGCTCACTGGGTTTATATTCGTCGTCCATCGGCTTGCAAACCTAAGGCTATAAATGAGCCAAACAGTTCGGGTTCGACTCGAAAAAATACGAGCGAGACTTGGATTCGTTAATAATATGATCCAAATCTGAGCTTAAAAAATAGTTCGAATAAAAATGAGTAGAATCTGAGCTAGGGTATATTCGACTCGTTTAAGATTCAAAGTACTTGAATTCTCAATTGTGATTCGATACGATCGATACAGATTCAATTAGATACTCGATACATTATCTAATAATATATATAAAATTAAATCAAATTAGGTTAATTAATTATTATTATTTTGTTTTATTTTAAATTTTAATTGTAATTTTATATTTGTAAAGTGTAATAGTAAATATATTTTTTCATTTTTAAGTAAAATAGCAAATTCATTTTATGAATATATTTATTATAAAGCTAGTTATTATGTAAAAACTCGAATTCGAGCTTGAATTTGAAGCTCGCGAGTAGTTTGAATATAATTCGATTCGAGTCAGATTGGATCAAATTCAAGTAATAAATATTCGAGCCGAGTTGAATCTGAGTAAAAATTTTCAAATACAATTCAAATTCTAGTCGAATTCGAATAGCTCTCTGTTCGTTTCAATTCGACTCGTTTACACCCTTATGTGAACCTCTTCATTTAAGTTAGTTTTCTCGCACACTTTGTCAACAATAGCAAGTTGCCTAGAGGGAGAAGAGGCAACATTCATCTTCTGGGAAGGACACTCAAAAGACATGTGTGCACCTAGACGTATGGTTGGCTAGCATTAGAAGAACCCGGGGTACAATTAGGCCTGCTAATAACTGAAGGGTTTGTTGACGATCTTTGCATTGACCTATTTAAAATAGGCTCCACAAAAGTACGCTCCCTTCGAGTTTGGACTTGTATTGGTGGCCTAACATCTTCCTTTTCAAATTATCCTCTACTTGAGTGGCAACTTGAACATCATCATCCAAGAGCAGTTTACCTATAGCTACACCACTTGCAATCTCCAGATTCAATCCTCGTACATGGAAATTATAACTTCTTCAACCCAAGGAAATTCAGACCGTGTAACCAAACTGTAAAATATTGAAGTATACTTGGCTACAGATTTACTTCCTTGTACCAACTTAGTTAACTGCAAATATGCTCGTTGTTTATAATCCGAAGGTACAAAACGTCGTGTCAATGCAACTTTCATATCTTCCCATCTTCTTGCAGTTGTATACAAATTTCGCTTATGTTGATCCCACCAAATATGAGTTGTTCCTTTCAACTTCGCTTTAGCAAATAAAAGTTTCCTTTCATCGGATAATTCATACAAGCGAAAGAAACTCTCCAAACTATTAATCCAATCGAAGAATGTTTCGGGACCATTATCGCCATTGAAATCTCTCAACATTTAATTTTGCTACTCTATCCACTGCATTCATTCTAGGATCTAGAATATGAGGATTAACTCGTGAATTAGGATTATGTTGTTGTAGTTATCTTATTAAGATCCAGGATGTGGTGTTCAAAATTCTTGTGAGCATCTTCTTGTCCATTATCTATGCGTTCCGTGAGTACATTGAAAGTAACATTTTCGGTAAGTGTTGTGATTGAATCTTCAATCCTTTTAAAACGCTTGACGTTGATTTTTCCAGCATTTACCATGGTTCCTGCAAATAAAAATGTTGATTTTTTTTATTTACTTCAGGGAGTTAAGTGTATAAAGTATAAAGAAACAACAGCTGAACTGAAACTGCTGAAACTTCGAGGCTGAAATGGATGAAAATGAAACTACAAGGACTGATATGTAAAATTTCAGGGGTATTTTAAAATTTAAGAAAACTTGGGGGACTAAACTAAAAAGGTATAGACACTATTATGGGGTACCTAACTTTAATTAGCCAGAAGCTATTTAATACTTCAGAGCTGTTTTAATACTTCAGATTTGTTCTTTGTTTTTCTTTTCTATCCTTGAATGTAACTATAAGAAAAAAGATTAGGAGGAGCAGCAGCAGGCTAATAGGAGGAAGGGTAAGGAGAGCAGCAGGCTTACAAGAGAAGATAAGGATGGCGATCGCAGTAGAAAGCTGCTGCGGAGATGGCAGAATGTAGTAGCGATAACTTTTCTCTTCTTCTACCTTTCTTTCTTTTTTTCTTGTTCATGTGGTTGATTTCTGAGGAAGGGTTTGGAATAAGGTTGTGTTTGGTAGATTATGGCTAGTGTTTTGTCTTCTGTTTTGACATGATGCAAATAGGTTGGGCAAATTTGATGTAGGCATGTAGCATGGCTTTGTTCAACTAGGGTTTTCTTACTTGGATTTAGTCACCGATTTTGGGACAGAGGCAGGGATGTAGAAGGTTGTGGTTTTGGGTTGGGCTCTGATACCAAAATAATGAAGTACTTACTATTTATTATACTCTTAGACAACTTTCCTAACCTAATTTGAACTCTAATAAGATAACTACAAATCAAATAAGATAACTGCTAATTAAATAAACTAAATAACTTCTACTTCATGGGTTCCAAAGCCTCTTATATTGTTCTAACCAACTTGTACGGGCTCGTCCTACATCACAATACCTTGAGGTTTTATAGGCTTTTGTTTAGAATTATATAATTCTTTTTCTTAAGAAAAAAATTGCCATATTTTGTTTTGATGATTAATTATCTGAATGTGACCGTTGTCAAAGTAGTCCAAATTATTTGGTTGTCCATTTTTTTTTTAAATTTGTGGGTTATTTTTTGTTAAAACAAACATTGTTCAAGACTTATTGGGAGATATACATCTTATGAATGTAATTTTTGTTTTTTGTTTTTTCCTTTGACCATTGTACTATAGCAGGGGTGGCAGTAGGAGGTAATGTGGTAATGTTAGTAGATGTAAGTATGGCTGTCATAATGAGACAAGAAGTGTGAAATTGACAAATTGTTAATTGGAAGTTTTGCAAAGTTCTGACTTTTATGTTGAGGCAGTTCTTCTACATGGAGAATATACTACTTCATCGCTACCAATAGTTTAACAAAAACAAATGATGGTTCAGACACATAAAATGTAATGTTTCGTTCACTTACCCTTGAAGGGGGTCTATGGAATTTCAACTTTCTAAAAATTTATTAAGCACAAGTGGCGATACAGTCAATCTAAACAAATAGTGAATTTATATTTGAAACATTATATGGGTATTGGACATTCCGAAATGGAGAATATGCCAATTAGTATGAGATAGATGGAGTAAAATATGCATATACGTGAAGAGAATATATGGAATCTTCTATGAGCAGTGTTGGTGTTGCAAATTACAGTGATTTTTAAAAAAGTGTGATTAAAGATTATTGTAGTGTCAAATAATTCCTTTTTCATTGCTCAACCACCGTCAACTGTTCTACTATAGTTGTCTTTTTTTAGTGGGACTGCTCATTGGCTGATTGTTTAGTTTATGTTTTAATCAGGGAGTTTTTCTAGAAAAAGGGAAATTGCGGAACTCAAAAGATGTCATCATATCCTGTTCTTGACAATAAACCAATTGATCAGTGGAAAGTCACTGAACTGAAAGAAGAACTCAAGAGACGGAAATTGACAACAAAGGGGTTGAAAGATGATTTGATAAGGCGTTTGGATGATTCGCTTCGAAAGGAAATTGAAAGTTCTAAAACAAATGTTGATAATGGTTTTGATTGTGCTTCTGAACCTGTAGTTCAGTCTCAAGATGCAATAGCAGTGCCGGTTGTTGATGAAAAAACTAAGGACATCATGGATAAGAGTGATAATAGGAATGAGAAGCTGAATTATGATACAGATCAATCCAATGTCAATGATGACTTCTGTTCATTGGGTAAAGACCAAGTACTAGAAGGGACTTCTATATTTGGCACTGTTTCTGCTGGGTTGGAACCGGAAAGGGTAGTTGAAGCAACTATTGAGGAAACCAGTGTTGAAGTAACTAATGTGGAAACAAGTGTTGAAGTAACAACTTGGGAAACCAGTGTTCAAGTTACCACCGAGGAATCCAGTCCAGTGCATGGTGAAAGTTTGGTAACTGAAATTACTTTGAGTGGGCAAGAGTTGCAGAACAATGAAACACAGAACAAGAATGAGGATTTAAACATCCAGCGACAGAGCGAGGATTCAAATCCTCCACATGAGAAGGCCAATCTCAACCCATCTGATCTTGACAACCAGGTATTTGAGGTCAGCAAAGTAACATCTGATTCTATTTCTACTGATAATGTCTCAATTAATGAAAAAATAGAACTAAAGGATAATATAATTGCTGATGATGTCAAATTAGCATTTGATGTTAAGCCTGAGGTGGTGGAGCCATCATCCACCAATGTTGTCCTGGATGATGGCAATTTTCAATCAATTGATGTTGAAGAGCCACTAGAGAACAAAGTTACAGTTGAGGAGACAGATGTCGACAACTCTCATAATCCAGATAGTGCCAAGAAAAATGATAGTGGAGATGTTGGTTCTTCAGAAAAGTTAAATTTAGACCGAAGTTCTGGTGATGATTCTATGGAGGAGGATGCATTAGAGAGTAAACAGATAGAGTCAAAGCCTATTTCTGATGAGGTGGGAGATAAGAGAGAGAAAACTGAAGAGTCTATGGTGAGAGAGGAGGAAGCTCCTGTTGATGCCATAATTGATGATTTAACTGCTGACAAGAAAGTCGAAAATAAAAATGATCTTGCTGTGGAATCTGTGAAAAGAAAACTTAATGGTAAGTTTGGCACCACATGTTTTTTTCTTTGGGGTGTATTTATCCTCGATGTTTAAAGTCGGTTTTTATTTTCATCTACTTTGTTAGTATGTATCCCTTGTTTTCCTGCAGAATTTGCCAATAGTAACTAACGTGTCCCTGTTGATGTGATTCAATGCAATGCCTTTGAAGTACATGCAATTTGCTATCTCTTTTTTTTCCCTTCACAGGAAGGGGGTGTAGGGAAGGAGTTATGCAAATGTTTCAGAATTGACGCACCCAACCTGTAGGTGCTGAACAAGGGTGGCAGCTTTACAAGATAGAGTAGATATTGTCAGGCTTCATATCTCTGTCTAAAATATGTTGGCTGATGGCCTGATAGTGGTCTTTCGGTTCAGCGCCCGAAATAGATAGCTTGTGATAAATCTAGTGAAATACTAAAGGGTTTTAGTTTCAATTTTCAGCAATATGGAAAACTAGTTATTACTGGATTTTGTAGAATTGCTGCTCTGTTTGTTTTTCTGTAGAAAGGGAAAGAATGATAAGTAACTAAAGCAAGCTGAAGGAAAAACTAGGCCTCACCCAATATACATAAAAATTTGATGGGAAATTTTAATCCACATCACTCTGCCTTCAAATAAACAACTATCTGTAGTATACTCCAGAGAACCTTCTAGGCTTCTAACTGCCTAATGCATGTGCTGCTCATGTTTCAATGCATATCCCTTCAAATACATTATATACAGGGCGTGTTCCAAAGGATGTGGACTGCCAGGAAAAAAAGGTCTGAATTGACCTTAAACAAAAGCAAGATTTAAAAATGGAAGCCTATAAGATTCCTAAACAGAAATAAGACTTAAAAATGGTAGCCTAACAGATTCTTCGACCATCTCTAATGATGTTCGCTTTGGAGCCTAGCTTACCCTTTTCGAGCTCACTTTTCCTTGAGCTTTTAATGACTGCATAATAGCCATTATTGTAGATAAATTTATCCTTACTCGAGTGTATTGAAGCAATCAAGATACGAGGCAATTCTTTCATTGTGGTTTAGTGATTGATTTTTCTTTCTTTAAAATTGTTCTACAAACTTCTACAAATAAGCGTAAGTTAAAAAGCTTCTCCAACACTAGGCATTAGTTTGGTGATATAACATTTATTTGTACTTAAGATTGACATTGTGTTTGTTTAAGATCTATTATGATTTTAGTTTCTTATGGTCGTCTTTATAAAATAATCTGCCATGGCAGGCCAAGAAATAGTTGGAAACAGCGAGACTACAAAGAGGCAGCGCAGATGGAACTCTGAAGGCCTTAAAGTCCTTGACCCAGAAATTGCTAATATATCACCGTCCACCACACGTAGGGATATTACACCCAGGACTGCAAAACGTAACTTCTCTAGATCAGACTCGACAGCTAGTGAAGAAACGCCCAAGGAACGTGTTGGTTAGTAGTTATCATGTTTCTAGTAATGCCATAATTTTTTCTTGCTAGCTTCTGTAGTTCACTATTAATTTCTTGACAGTCCCACCATCATCAAAGCCTCCAACAAGTTCTCTTAGGATTGATCGTTTTTTGCGCCCATTTACTTTGAAAGCTGTGCAAGAACTTCTTGGCAAAAAGGGTACGATCACCAACTTCTGGATGGATCATATAAAAACCCACTGCTATGTCAGTGTAAGTCCCCTCTCTCTCACACACATCCCAAAAAAGGGCCCACCCATAGAAAAACTGTTGCTATGCTAGGATTTAAGGAATGAAATGCTGTTCAGCATCTTGGTTGTTGGTGGTGCGTGGGGTGTGATAAAATGACATAATTGTCACATTCTTCCATTCCATTGGAATGTATCCCATTCCACCACCTCCCTCATGGAATGAAAATCGAGGGAATTTAAACGCCAAATACACTTCTTTTCATTCAATTCCTTCCTCCATTCCATTTCTTCTATCTAAACGTAACATAATAAAATTATGAAATTAGAAATTTTATGTGAATCAAAATAGTTTCTCTTTCCCTAAGATAAACTTTGTATGTAGTAGATCTTTCTTTCTAGGGATGGTGCATGACCTTTGTGGAGATTTAGTTGGCGGCAGATCATGTTGCTTATTAAATTTTTTTTGACCTCTTCGTGTGAATGCAGTATTCATCTGTTGAAGAAGCTATAGAGACTCGAAATGCTGTATACAACCTACAGTGGCCTCCAAATGGAGGTCGCCTACTGCTAGCCGAGTTTGTTGAACCCCAGGAAGTGAAAATGCGGGTGGAGGATCCTGCCTCTCCGGCAACACCTGTCAACACGGTTCCTGTCCCAACTCCTGCTCCTGTATCTTTGCAACCCCAGTCTACCCGTCTACAGGTTCAGAGGCAGGTGCTTCCACCCCCACCTCCTCTTCCTGTCTCTCTCCCTCCACCACCACCACCACCACTGACCAACCCACCAACAACAAGAGAACGAGCTCTTCCGCCACCATCTCCACTCCCTGAAAAAGTTGACCCTCCAATTGTCACTCTGGATGATCTCTTTAGGAAGACCAGGGCAACTCCTCGCATCTACTACTTACCGTTGTCTGATGAACAAGTTGCAGCCAAGCAGAAGGCCCAAGTGAAAACCACTAAGCAGTAGGGATTAGGCTATAACTTAAACAAGCTGCTCTCGGATTTCCTAGTGGATAGTTAGCATGTAAGATAGTGGTAAGAAAGTGTCATATAATTGCGTCTTTGCAGGTCTGCAGGTGTTGCTTGTAGGAAGGATCTGTCCGTGCCAAGGTGGTGCAGGAGGAGCTGGTTCGCTGATGGATTAGTGTTTTTGCATGGACTCCTTTGGCTTGAGGCTGAATTTTATTTTGAATTTGAACTCCCTAAATTGAGATTTCCCTTTCGTAGTAGCTTGAACCATGTCTCCCTATTTATTTGTCTACCTATCTAGGAGTTCCAACTATATTAAACTTCAATGGTGGAAATCTAGCATTCCGATGTTGATACTAGCTCTTATGGATCTATTGTGCTTTTCAACTCAATCCTTTTGAAAAACATGAATTTTATCCTTGGTTGTCGCAGCATATTTTGAACAGCTTGTTGCATATTTTGAGAAATAAGTTGAAAAACTATACTTTGTTTCAACTTTAAAATATTTCATCTGGGTGTTACAAATCTAACCAATCACAAGAGGAAGATTTTGGGTTTTAATTTTATTAGTTTTTTTTTTGATAATTTATATTAATAATTTTTTAAATTCACACCCCTTTTTCTTGACATGCCAAGGATAGAACTCCCAACTTCATGGTTATCATGCGTTCACTGGATCAAAAGATACTAAGTAATTTTATTAGTTTTTGCCCTTTATAAAACATTAAAATGTTAAAAATGAGAAAACAATAATTTTTTTTGTGTTGCTTTTTATTTTCATTTCTTTAATTTTTAAGATTTTTTAAATAACCATTAAGAAATTTTCACATCGGTATATATTTTGTTTTTAACTTTATTTCTTTGTTGTCACGTAAGAAAAAACTAAAGCAATTCAACGTCCATCTAACTTTTGTAACAAAATGACCTAATTTATTAAATAAAATTTGTCAACTAAATGAGTAATTTATTAGTTTTGACATTTATTTATATTAATATAGATATTATCTATACTTATCCTTGCTATTTTGTTGATAGTAGCTTTTCAAAATTTCTCTTCCGTTTATTCTAATATAATTTTATACATTAGTCAATTTTTCATGTTTTTTACCCATTTTTTTTATACAACACACACTACGTGTGTGACTAGCATAACTTAATCTTATAAAAATTTAGTTAACCAATATAATGTTGTCATATTATTTGATATACAAAATTTTAATTGAAAATTAAAAATTAAACACTGACGAGAAGTGACAAAGTTCGTCTTTAATTATTTTTTTTTGTTGAAAAACTCAGTAACACGAGAATTAAAAAGAGACCTTATTTTTTGTCTATTTTTTATTTCTTTTATTTTATATTATCTATTAATGATAATATTTTTAGAAAAATATATAATAAGTGAGATATTCTTATAATTATATTCAATTTTATATAGAAAGATAATTTAAATCATATCTTAGCTAAGTTGACCGGTGTTTGATTGCATTTTAGCAGTTCACCTTTTAATGTCTAAGAGCCCACATATATTTGTATTAAGAGATCCTCTTAATAGTTAATATATAAATATGAGGTTAAACTATTTAGAGGACCTCAAACATATTGACATAGTTTTATATAAAAGTTATAATTAAATTTTTAATTATAACAAACACCAATGCTACTTAACAAAATGACATAATTTTATATAAAAGTTATAATTATTTTTTTTTTAAAAATAAAAAACTTAATCTTAAGAAGTAAAACTAGTCATTTTATTAAAATTTTACTCACCTTAAATTACGTTTTTTGGTTACTGTGAATGTAAATTGGTCAATTAACTAATATAATGCTAACATACAGAAAAGGATTATCTCCCAAACTATATGCTGGCTTATATTGATCAATTATTCAAAATTAACTTTATGCTAATCAATTTTTTTTTTATTCTATAAATAATGTTTCGTTAGTGTAAATTTGTAACTCGGTAAAAAATTGTCAGTAGGTCTCTTATAAGTAAAATCTGAGGAGCGGAACCCGAATAGTGAACACGAACCACGTGACTCACACGTGCATTTATTTGGGATTCTTATAATAATTGACCAGGGCAATTTTTTCTTCTGCCGCAGCTCCCAGAGTTCATCTCTATCTCCAAGTCGCAGAAACCCTAATCACAGTAAGATCTTCTCCATGTCATTATAGTATGTAGTTGCAAATACGAGCTCAAACTATATATAATCATCATTATATTTTCTGTTATACAAGAAAAGAGTATCCAAAAATGGTGGCCGGCAAGAAAACTGTAAACTCCTCCCTTTTCGTTCAATTTCACTTTTATTATCTTCAATTTTAAATATATTTTTTTCATTGTTTGGATTTTTTTGCTTTGGCAGAAGAAGACTCATGAGAGCATCAACAACAGGCTGGCTCTTGTAATGAAGAGTGGCAAATACACTCTTGGTTACAAAACCGTTCTCGAATCACTTCGCAGCTCCAAAGGTATATATCAATCTACCGAGTTATTTTTTGTTGTTGTTGTGGTTAATGTATTCAATTCACAATTTAAACTCCAGACTCATTTAAATAAGAGCCCAAATAAATTTAGTTATCTTTTGGAATTATTATGGTATTTTTATTATATTTCAGAATGTGGGGATTTCTTTGTGGTTGTTAGATTAACACATTGGATAGGAATGAGTAAAAACTAAAGAGATAATTAACTGTGGATATGCTAGTTGATTATTTATAAGAACGTTAGCTTTTCTTGTAGATTATACTAATAATTTTCAGCTCAATAACAATTGAGAGCAGTTTGTTTGGTCAATATTTAATATTGTGGTTATTTGTTGGGAATGACAGGAAAGCTGATAATCATTTCGAACAATTGTCCGCCATTAAGGAAATCTGAGATTGAGTACTATGCAATGCTTACAAAGTTGGCGTCCACCATTATAATGGAAGTGGCTGATATCTTTAAGTTTTGCACTTCTACTGTTTAACCGGTTTGTATTTCCTCATTGATTACCGGTGTTCAGATTTTTTCTCCTGTAAACTATAATGGCTTTTCTCACTGTGTGGTTCACACAGTGTTGTTCTGTTGCTTTGTAAATTCGATCATTTTGATTTTCCATGGAAATCAGTGGTAGTGAAATAGTGAATTTTACCTGCATCCAATGTTCTAAAAGGCGGCGGGCGTAATGCCAACATGAACCTAAGCGGAATTTTTTATTTTAAGTCAATTTTAATATTTTATCTCACATTTATTCAAACAAAATTATAATATAAAGTAAAACAATCTATAATAAAGATAATACAGGTCTTTGCTTAAAGTTCAAACACATATCTTTAACGTATTAGTTTTATTTATAAACAAGATTGCTATTAAATAATAAAATTTAAAATTTAAACATAAATTTAAGAATTATATTGAATTAAACTAAATATCACAAATGTATCATCATTTATATAATTTGAAGTTGGTACAAGTTCAAAAAATTAAAACTATAATAAAATTATCCATTTTGACTTGATCTTGTTCATTTCTTGTTGTGATTTGATATGTTACAACATGCATTATGAATATGGTAAATTATTAGAAAAATAAATATATCAGATTTGGTTTGGATAATTATTAAAATAAATAAAAAACCTCTCTTTCTAGGCCCCACTTAGTCTGCCCGCCAAATTTATTAGAGGGATTTTTTGTCCTAGGCAAGGCGCCAGGGTGGGCCTAGCGCCTAGGCGCATAGGCCGCTTTTTAGAAGACTGCTCGCATCCTTGCAACATGTTCTTCACTATGAGTTTGCTGGGTGATTCATCTATTAACTTTTTAACTTGTTTTACTTGTATGTCAAACCTCATGAGTCATGCCACTCAAGTATAGCTGGGATTGGTGCATTCACTTGTTGAGCTTTGACATCTCATTTTAAGTAACTGTAATGTCACTCAGCTGGTAAAACCTAGTCATGTAACTTAGAAGAATCCTTCTGAAACTCTTTGGGCTCAGCATTACCTATTTCTTCTACACTGCTTTACTTTTCTTTTTTGTAATTTAGTTTTAAATTAGAAATATTATTTAATAAAAGTGTTGATTGTCTCAAAACTTGAAAGCAATATTTGCTTGCAATGGAAAGACATTTTGGCATAAATTATCATGTTTCCAATTATCTTACTAAACACCATGGTGTAGAATACAAGTTGTGTACTTCCCAACTGAATGCTAGCTGTTTTTAAAAAGGTTGAAGAAGACTTGTAAACCTGTCATTTAATTCCATCATCATTTCAATTTTGTGATGAGTCTGTTGATTGTGATATTGATCGCTGATGAAATGGAAATTCCAATGTAATACTGGCTTTTGGGTTTGCGTGAAAACTATTTACTTGATCTTGAGAGTTAGTTCAATTAATTTGTTGAAGGATTTTGCAATATTGCAAAATCTCATATTTTCTCCGGTGAACTTGCACAGACAATGTTGACTTGGGGACAGCTTGTGGCAAGTATTTTCGCGTGTCATGTCTTAGCATTGTTGACCCAGGTAAAAGTGCTTAGGATCAGAAGATTTGGAACTTTGTTCGGTCTGACATTTTGATTGACTTATTGCTTTGTTTTTGTGCAGGTGATTCTGATATCATCAAAACATTGCCGGGGGATCACTGAAAAGTTGTCTTTGCTGCGTGCACACACAACTCGTCTCAAATGAGATAGGCGTCAACTTTTTCAGTTTTAATAGTCATAAACTTTAAGAAAATGTTAAGCTGAATTTTGGTTTTTTCCTTGACATGTGTTCCCCTTTTCAATTACTAATGTTGTTTGCAGTTAATGTGGTTTAGTTGAGTTGATTATCAGCAGGTTATAACTTATAAGTTACATAACCTTTGGGGGTTATTATGGTTTTAACTCCTTGGAAGGGGCAATGCCCTCTCAAGTATGGTGAAGATCTGTGTTTTGATAAAGGGTTCCTGTGATACAGGTGTGCGCGCTTAGAGAATTAATTTGAGGAGAGAACTGAACTACTGTAGAACAACAAATGTAGTGGGGAAAAAAATCTACATAATATATATATATATATATATGATCAAAGATCAAGAGCATTATCCTTAAATAGCACTCCTTTATTAAAATTATGTTGTTTTGGAGTCTTTTAAAAAATAAGTGGGGCCGTGGGTGGTATTTTTGTAAATAAAAAGAAAACAAGTGGGATTATTCTCTTTTAAAAGACTCCAAAACGACGTAGTTTTAATAAAGGAGTGTTATTTAAGGATAAATGTTATTTAAAGAGAATGCTCTTGATTCTTGTTCATATATATATATATATATATATATATATATATATATATGCGGAACCCTCTTATTTTTTGTGTGCAAGGGTTTCAATTTTCAAAATTTGAAATTACGAATTTAATTTTCTATGTACATGGTTTAAAAAAATTATAATATTATTATAAGTTGGTCGAGTGGGAACGTGTATGAAAAATAGATTGTAGACGAGATCAAAAGGTGACAACTTAATAGTGAGATATGTTTCATGAATTTTGACCCCTTTTCCAATTAACATATTTTTCATCAACAAAAAAATAAGAAGGGAATAATCATATTCACTTCTTTTTTTTAATATAAATATCAAAATTGTAAGAATATTAAATATTATCTTTATTTTAATTTAAAATTAGAGATACAATTTAATTTATGAAGTCAAACGACATTATATTAAATTTTAAAATAATGTGAATTTATTTAATTTTAATTGATATATTAATTATACTTGTATAATATATAATAAAATTATTAATTATAAATTTTATTTCAAATTTTGATAAATTATATCAATTTTAAAATTTAATATGTCGTAAAAATTAAATTGTATTTTTAATTTTGAAATATAACTATTAGTAAATTCCCAAATTAAATCTTTGACAGCCGTCAACAGAAGTTTCTGACTCTAATTTCTGGACGGAGCACGTAGTATCTTCTACCAGCATTGAATCGAAACCCCAATTTGTACATAATATGATAATATAACTGAAATACAAAATTTCGTCATATGCTCAAATTTCAACACAAAAATCTCCTCTGCAATTCTCTATCCGTTCTTCTTCCTTTCTTCTCTGCTCTGTATAACCTAGCAACTAAAACCCATAATTTATTTTTCTAGGGTTTGCAGAACTTTCCATATCTACATCAGACCCTTGAAATGTTTCTTCTCCTTCTGGGTAACGCCCCATTCTCTCTCATCTCCTTCTGCTTCTAATTTCTTAATTGTTCTACTGAATTTAATTATCCGAATCTCCACCCCTTTTGTATCAATTTTTGTTCTCTGCATCTGCTCAATTGGGTGATGCAATTGCAAGCCCTATTGTGCCGTTTACATATTGAGCCCTGGGGTTTCAAGATCGTTTTTTTACTAGATTTTGATATAAAGCTAGGGTTTTCAATCTCATTGTAGTTTGTGTGGCTGGTGGTGGGATGAATAGTGTATTTAGTGAGCAGATACTTGCAGACAAGCTCGCAAAACTCAATAGCACTCAACAGTGTATTGAAAGTATCCTTCTTTTTAATTTGTTTAGTTAGTTTAATCCCTTTTCCATGGTAGTAAGTACTTCTTAAATATTTTGTGTTCTTTAACTTTTCTTTGTAAATTTTCTTTAAGTGATTCCGTTGAATGGAATCATGTAGTTGAGTGCCAATTTGCCTTGATGCAATAGTAACTTGTAATATCTAATATGTTGAAATTGATTAATCCCAGATGTAGCATTTCTTATATGTTTACAGAATCCAACATGCAACATATTAGAGCAACTGATTTATGAAATTTTCTAATTTTCATGTTGTATGGGGAAAGTTTACTGGGTAAAATTATTGTTATAAGGATCCATTTTAATTTATAACTGTAAAAGTTTCTCTCTTACCAAATTCTATACATTTAGTGACTAATGATCTACATTTGTGAGGAATACATTATCTCCCTTCACTTTTCAGGTCTGTCTAGGACATGACCTGATTATTTGCTAAAAATGACCCATTGAATTTTTGAAAAAGAAATTGGTTTATATTATAACTTCTGCGGTTGGACAGTGATTTCTTCTCTAAATTGAAGAGGAGCTCCTTTCAGCTTATAAAAGACACTAAGCAGAAGTTATATTAACTATATGCAGTCTGTTCAAGTTTCAGGTAGTGTTTATAACATAAGTTGTGTCATAAATGGACTAGAACCTAGAAGAAATTGCACGTGATTTAACTTTAAGCTCACTACGAATTGATGTAGTCATTAAAGAGAAGAGTTCAGATTTGCTGGTGTTTTCTAAATTTTCTGTTGCTAGTGCTTCAAAAAATTGATTTTATTTTTCTCTTTGAATATATGTTTTATGTTGTGCGCTTACAGAAAAGAGCTTTTTTATGTTCTGCGTGTATATATTACATGAGCATTAGGGAGTTTAAAATCACCATATATCCTTGGAACAGTAGTAACTAGCACAATTATCTTGAAGAGGAGTTTTATCCTTTTGGTCAAATCAACCGGTAGCCTTTCATGGATATTTTGAATGTGCTTGGTGCGTCTTGAAGTGTGGTTATTTCATGTGTGTTTGTGTTTGTGTTTTTATGTGTATGTATCAATATGTCTACTTTCGCAATGCTGGTAATGATTTTATGACACATTTGTAAGGCTGTTTTTTGTTGAATCCATCGTATCATTTGTTTGTGTTATGCAACACTGAAAGAATTAAAAATGCCTGAACTTCTGTTATCCTGAAGAGGGATCACATGTGTATATATATATTTTTGACTATAGTTCACATATTTGTTGGAGTTGGTATACACACAAATATTGTTAAAGCATATACATAATAACTTTATGCAATTTTCAAGTTTTAAAATGAGCTTGTTGGGAAATATTGTCGGTCTTGCTGTTAATTTCACCTTAGGAGTGCTGAATTAATCTTTTATGAAATATTTGTCTTAAGGTCTTTTAGTTGTTTGGATCCTTTATGTCAATCTTGTTATCTTGACTTTTGATTAGCATTATCTCATTGGTGTATATTTCACCGGAGCAAAGCAGAGCTGGTTGTTGCAACATGGAGTAAACAGTTCCACAGTTCAGAGGTCGTTCAGAAAGTTCCCCTTCTGTATCTTGCTAATGATATCCTACAAAATAGCAAACGTAAAGGAAATGAATTTGTCACCGAGTATTGGAAGGTTCTCCCTACAGCACTTAAAGATCTTACAGTGAAAGGCGATGATCATGGAAAGAATGTGGTCTCCAGATTGGTATGCCCCATTCTTTATTTGAATTTCATTTGGTGCATGGACTTGGTGAGGGAATAAATAAAGAAAGAAGGAAGGAAAACAAAAGGAAATGTGATTTTCTCTCTCCTAATTATAAAAAATTCATAATTAAAAGTTCTCGAGAATATTGGGGATCATGAAAAGGATAAGAGAAAGGACCTACCAATTATTTCTCACTCTTTAAATTTTCTATTACCTTTCAGTTGTTTAGGAGACATATTATTGAGAAATTTGCGTTGTATGTAAATTTTTTATTTTGGTAATTGCTATCAAACCTGTTATCTATCACTTGCTTAGACTCCACTTGTATGCTAACCATGCATCTACTTTCGCAAAGGGCCAAGATGCCAATATTTTGGTGTAGATCATTAAGGTGGCACTAGTTAGTTGATAAATGTGTAGCAAGCTATGATAATCTAATGGATAATAATTAGTAGGTTGCTATTTGGGAAGAAAGGAGAGTTTTTGGGTCTCGTGCAAAGAGCATTAAAGATGTGATGCTTGGAGAAGAATTACCTCAACCATTAGAGTTCAGCAAAAAACGTTCTCGTTCTGTCAGGATTGTTAAAAGGGATTCACGATCGATAAGAACGGTGAGGGTCACAGCTATCATTCTGCTACTTCCTTCTTTCCCCTTCAATGTTTTATATTAATTTACTTAAGCTATTTATATCTGTATCTTATATTCAACTTATATTTTATGATTCTTATCAATCTGTTTGGGATATTATGTTTATTCTTATAAATCTGTTCAGGAAATTGCTTACTCTGTAAATCATTATTTTGAAAACTAGAAACTGACGATTGGAGGCACAGCAGAGAAAATAGTGTCAGCATTTCACTTGGTACTTAGTGAACATACCACCGAAGATGAAGAGATGAATAAATGCAAGTCTGCTGTCCACCGTGTTAGGAAGATGGAGAAAGATGTTGATGTAGCCCTAACCCAAGGTAGCTGTCAATGATATGAAGTTAACACCTATCTTTTAATTCATTGATGTGGTCTTTGATGATGATTATTTTGTCTCTTTCTGTTTCATTTTCCTGAAAGTGATGCTTAGGTTCATTCTTTGATGCTCTTGACATTGTGGTGTCTAAATCTTAGTTTTCCTTTTATCCAGCAAAGGATCCAAAGAGAAAGACTTTGGCCAAAGATCTGGAGGAGGACGAAAATCTGTTGGCTCGTTGTATTGAGAAACTTAAAGTTGTTGAAACAAATAGATTGGCCCTCGTATCTCAATTAAGAGAAGCACTAAATGAACAGGTAATATGTCAATATAATTTGATGTATTCCTATGTGATAAGTAGTAATCAGTTGCATAAATTGTGCAATGCATGTGCTTATCTATTTTTTTTCCTTCTTACCAGGAATCTGAACTGGAGAATGTTCGGACACAGATGCAGGTTTGTATTCTGATAGCCTTGAACCTCAAACAGTTATATGTTCCTTTCTATGTATTCTTCTTCCTCTGCTGAATAGATGAAAATGCTTTCTTTATTTCACAACATTATATATTGTAAATCATGTAATTTGCATGTTCCTTTTTTGTATCTTTATGTAGAATATGTTATACTATTACATTTTTTCCCACTACTTGAAAATAGTTAACCGCTAAAAGTAGTTGAAACTGTTGTCAAAGGTTGGAATTGCCACTTTGGGTTTTTCTGGTCACCCTTAGATTGAAATTGGAAATGCAAAGAATACATGTCATATCTTTAAACCTAACTTAGTGTAGTATATATCTACTAAGATAGTGTTTATTGAATAGTCATTATTGCAGCATTTGCTCTGGTTGACATATGCTTGTGTGGAGCATTTACGTTTCAGATTATGGAACATTATATTTTTAACATTATGAACGGACATCCCAGCCAGATAATTATCAGACATCCATCTGTAGATGCATTTGCAAGTATTATGGATATTTAGCTGGCTGGTTTTGCTGTTTAACTGTTTTAAAATTCCTTGAAATCATCAATTCATTCATTTCTATATTTATATGACCAAAGTATGTTACTACTGTAGTTCTGTTGAGCAATATATGCCGACATGGTGCTAGTGTGTTACATTGACTGGATTTTCAGGTGGCACAGGCACAAGCAGACGAAGCTGGCAACTTGAGAAAGCTGCTCGATGATGAAAACTATGTTGCTGATTCCAAACCGTCAACTGCAACCCCACCACCGGTGGATGCCAATGCAAAAGGAGGACAAACACCGAAGAAGAGTGCTGCAGCCATTGCAGCAGAGGTTGCAGACAGACTTGCAGCTTCTAGCTCCTCTCAGTATATTATGAGTTCTGTTCTCTCCTCATTTGCAGCTCAGGAGGCGAAAAACGCTGGGCTGACAAAGCCTTCTGCAGTTTCCAATTCATTTCCTACCCAACCAAACAATATAGTCAGCAATTCCATCTCGAAATCAGAACAAGCCTATCCTGTTTCAGATCCCAATGCTTTTATGCCAGCACAGCCCCTCAATAACAATCATTATCATTCGGTCATGGTGCCCCAACCCACCATGCAGAGTCAAGTTCCCAACTCTCAAGCTCAATATATCACGCTCACGAACCCACCTTCCCAACAGTACTTGCAACCATCAGGTAGTATCGTGACCACATATGGTTATGGTAATGTTCCTCCTTTGCCACAAGGGCCACCTCCACCTCCAGGTTACATGATGAGTCCCATGGTGCCCTTGACTCAACAGCAACCGCTAACGTTTGGCCATCAGCCATCAGCGTTAACTCAGCAAAATCCAATGCAAATGCCTCAGCAACCACCTGCTCCTCCTAGTTTCCAGCCTCTTGGCGCTCTTCAACCTCCCGGAATGGTGTACTATGCTCTCCCTCATCAGTAACAATGACTTCACTTAGTTTAATAGACCGTGTTCAGGTAGAAATTCTGGACAATTTTGAAATCCTGTTCTTTTGCAAATTGGTTTTGTTGAGAGATCAATACAAAGAGGTCTAACGATAATTTTACAGGTATATTTGTGTTTGGAAGTTGAAACAGCTCTCATAGTGCAGGTGAAGAATAGTGGTTTCTTTTTCCTCTTCAGATTGGGTCAGAATTAGGATAAAATCATTTGTTAACATAACCATTAGACTATACTCTAATGCTACTTTCGAAAAAAGCTTTTAACGGAATGGATATGGATGCCTTTCCTACTATTCAATTAATGCTAAAGAAGGGCTAGTCCTATAAGAGTTCTGAAAGGAGTCGATTGAAGGAATGGAACGCATAATGGAATGATTCATTCCACCCTAGTTGGAATGAGTTATTCCATACTCTCCCTCCCTCAAAGAATAAAATTCGAAATAAGAATGGTTCAATTTTTTTGACTCCTATAATTCATAATCTCATGTATCGATAAGCGTCGCAATATAAATTTATTGTAATACATAACATATAAATTAATTCTAAGATAAGACATTGGAATAAATAACTCCAAAATGATCGATTATGAAACGAGGCTAATAATTTTATTATTATTATTATTAGCAGTTAAAATAATGTAATAACAAGAGATAAAATATGGCATAGGTTATTAAACGAGAAGTCTTGAAGTGGTGGGAGCATTTTTTTTAGCAACATCTAGCTATGACATGCATGAACATAACAATATAGAAGCACTTGAGATACTGGGAATTTTTTTTGTTGGCAAACACTAGTATTGGAATTGGGAGTGCCAATTCCAATATCTAACCATTGAATCGATGTTTCCCAAACAGACTTTAAGACAAACCATTACATTTTCAAATTTTCTTGAATCACACTAACAATATTTTTATCCAAAAGGTTGTTTGACTGAATAATGTCTCCACATAAACAGATATCCCTTTACCTGCTTAGTGCCACTATACAGTGGATCAACACAATATACAATGCAGCTGTAAGTAGCTTAAGATAAAAAAAATATCAACACTTCATTGTCTTTCTAAGAAGGAAATCCTTTATAGAGAGAGGTAGATGGTAAACGATTGCCATTATTGTGGAGTACTGTCCGATTGAGAACCAAGAGGGTGGATTTTTCTTCAGCAGTGCAGCTACTGTCTTCTTAGCAAACTCTTCAGAAGGGGTTGACTTGGAGCCTTGCGAGAAGTAAGCTCTAGCTCGGATTGCTGCTTCGAATTGCTTGTACAATTTCCATTCTGGCATCCGACTATAGTTGGCTATGGCAGAATTTCCAATGTTTGACTTGACAGCTCCAGGGACAACGTTAATCACATCGATCCCGAAAGGCCTGAGCTCCAACCTGAGATGAATTGTACAATGTTCATATAATCACAATTCCCCCCCACCCCCCCACACACACACACACGCACATAATGCCAGCAAAAGCTGTTAAAATCTCACTCAAATGTACTGTGATTAGAGAATATTTGCGTAAGAGATGGTATACGTCAATACAAAGCTTAAAATTGGTAATTATTCTATGATGTGTCACAAGACTGAAGCTCTCAGTAGGCTACGACATAACTGGTAAGACCTTTACTGAGGTAGTGATATCAAATGTTATTTATAGGAAAAGACTTTAACATCTCACTTCCACCAAACAATATGGCAAAAAATTTGAAGAAATGGTCATTCATGACATAATGCAATAGATAATAATGCTATTATCACCTTCCTCAAGCTGCACTGTTTCACATTAGTTTGGGATAACAAAATATGTAATTGTTAGAAAAGGATACACTCATCCAACAAAGACAGTGAAGAAGTTCGCAGAACCACAAAAGGGAAATAATTTTCTTTGTGGGAAAAATAGTGTTAAATTTATAAAAGACAGATGAAAAAAAGAATATTTTAGACTTGAGCCTAGGATAAAAGATATGGTGTCCAAAATGACATTTTTTAATTTTTGCTTCTCTTCTCTTTTGTGTGCGAGTATATTTGGACTTTGGAGAAGAGGGGATTTTGGGTTTTTTTGGGGCGCTGGTGTAAAGGTAAATTGCATTTTATGCAAAGAGAAGAAGACAGTGATTTTGATCAACTTAAGCTATTGTATTGACAAACCTCAGGGTATCTGTTAGAGAATGCAGTGCAGCTTTAGATGCAGTGTAACTACCTGACCATGGGCCAGGGCCTAACACGGTTATGCTTCCCATGTTCACAATCTTTCCCTTCTTCCTAGATGCCATGTGAGGGACTACAGCTTGAATCATCCTCATCGAACCTATATGCCCACATAATAATGATGAATAAATGAAAGAAATAACCTTTCCGTGTTCATAAAAGTAAAATAACTGGTCATGCATCAATTGAACATGCAACCTTGTAAAAATAAATGAAAAGCAGCACAAAAGCTCAAAAAAAATAAAAATAAAAATAAAATATCAAGGATAAGATTCTTTCAGGGAGTGTACTGGTCCATTGGAAAAGAAAAAGAAAGCAGCTCACACTGAGCTCGGAAATTAACGAGCAACAAATTTGAGAATAGGGATCAAGTAGTTACTGATTTTTTTTTCTTTCTTTCAATTTCTATAAAAATTTTAGTTCAGGGACAAGTAGAATCTCTTGATGACATGGTTCGATGAAATATCTAAAATCTATGTCAAATTGATAGGTGTACATGTATCAATCAAATGAATTTTGTTCGAATGCATGCGTACATTTATAGAGTTAATGACACAAAGAACGACACCTTGCACTCTTGGAAAGTTTGGGATACATGTTTCAAAGCAGCCACCTCAATTTTAAAATGTGCAAGGCTATTACTAGTAAGAATTGCTATTTCCACGAGCCTTTTTGATGGTTCCACAAGCGGAGAAAATTTGCAGTTTTGTTTGGCCATTAAGCCTATTGGAAAGGTCCACTTATAAACTTGAAATTTAGATGTTCCATTAGTAATAAGCATAACAAGGAATGCCACAGAACAAACTGCAAGGTTGACCGTCAGTTTTCATAAAATTCAGATACACATAGGTTATCCCTTCAAAACACTACATAATGGTTAGCAGAGGCTTCTCTTTTGAGTGTTAAGTGCTTGAAGTGGTTTTCATCATGACAATGAGTCTGTGATGCTGGTATGCATCACTAGAATAATATACAGACTGGATATTGTGTTAATACTATTACTTCACAAGAATGCTATTTCCAAAGAGACAAATCTAAGAAGACAAAATGAAGCGAATTCCTTTTATTTTATAGAATTGTGGATATTTTACTATTGTGCCTGTACTCATTCATAGTTAATCGGGACCATTTCTTGGATTTAAATATGTACTGCCAGAGGTAAACTCAGTTCAATAAAACTATTCTGACATACGAGATTTTGAGTAATTTCTAATTTGAAGTGTGGGGAAAAGTATGGTGTCACTTAATCTAGCTTACTCTGAAGTGCCCAAATTAGCAGGGAGGCTTGCCTTCGCAGACTATTACTCCTCAAAACAACCTCTGGACTATAATCATGAAGAAATTCAATTAATAACATAACAGGCTTCTGGAGAACAGTCATTTCCTCGTCCTGTCAATGTTGACACTGTATTCTAAAGTGTTAGGAGAGATGTCCTTTGCCCAATTTGTTTTAGCTGATGCAATTATTCCCTACTTAAATTGCACCGTACGTAGTTAAGGACCTTAAGGTGAAACGGTTGGAAAAATATTCCAAAAATAGGTTTTAAAAATAAAAAATAAAACTAGGATCATCTTTATGGTTTTATGTGAAACACTGAAACAACAAATATATATACCATGTATCTAGAGTACGAATTTTTTACCTAATGTTTGGTTGGATTAACACGTTTTGAAAATCCATACTCTCCAATATCCTCAAGATCTTCCCTCCTATGACCTTATTCTTAACCTGGAATGTGACCTCCAAAACACCCTTTTGGAAAAAACCAGAGCAGTGTTTTTCCTAGGCTAAAAGAGAGAATACGAAATTTGGTATTTTCTTCAAATAGAAAACCAAATATGTTTCTGATCAATGATATATATAATAACATTGATCCTTACCCTCTCTTATGAATCTGGTCCATTAGGCTAGGAAGGGGATTCAAGGGGATTCCTCTTTTGACTCCAATACTTATCTAGATATTATTATCTAATAATAATATTCAAAATAAATATTAATTACAATTAATTCCACTAAAGAGTTGTAATTGCATTTTAGTCTAGGAATTAATTAAATAAACCTTTTACAAATAAACTGTAAATATTTTCTCTACAGATGTACATAAATATTTCAAAATTAATATAATCTCGATACATTTAAACTAATTTCACAAGTTCATAATTTATCTTTATTTGGTCATAAATTGATTTAATAATTAAATCAATCATTTTAATACTCCCTCCGTCCCATGATAAAAGTCCTTATTACTATTTTGGGTAGTCTCATATTAAATGTCTACTTTCTTTTAATAACCAAACTTTACACAGTTTTTCCTATTATGCCTGTAGCATTAAATATCTCATATTTTTCTTATTCTAATTCTCTCTCCATATTTAATAAGTATGGAGAGAGAATATTTTAAATTGAATAGCTAAAAAGTCACTCTCTCACCTACATTGAAAATAATTAATGACATATTATTATGGGTAATTTTGTCATTTCATTCCTCTTCCTAATATGCGTGAAAAGTCCACCAGGACTTTTATTCTGGGACGGATGGAGTAATAAATATTAAAAGACTAGACCAAAAGTCTTATAGATGTTTTGACAATAATAATGTTCCTAATATTAATTGACATTCCAATGTATCAATTAACACAATGCAATCTCACTCATTGGAACATCAAATTAATATATATAAAAATATTAAGTCCATTATTATTTCAAAATTAAAAAATTTCACAAATTAGTATTTATGTGAAAATATTTTATAAATAAAATATTATCACATGATTTGTTTAATGCACACCATTAATGCACTAGTACTTTAATTAGAAGTTCAACTTCCATGATCAAGATAAATCATCTCTGTTAAAGTACTACAACTTACAAGATAATATCTCCAAATCATCCTAGGTTATAAACCAGTATTTTTTTATTTATATATTACATATGATTTATATCTTCTGTGTATAACATTTATTTTTACACATAAACCATAATATATATAATATGGAGATTTATATAAACAAACTAAACGATCATTTAATGAATGATGTACTTTTATTAATAAATAAATGAACAACAAAAATAAATAAACATTAAATAAATAGATAAATAGGATTTTTATAGCAAAAATCCAACACAAACTAGTCTTGTTATCCCTACTTCCACATATATTGAAGGTCTCGAGATACCTACAAGTTAGGCCTTTTACTGTGAGGCTAAACCATTTTCTATAACTAGCAAAATTGAGCAGACATAGTTTTGATAGCTCCCACAAAACCCCACCCACCCCCCACAAACCCCCCAAAAAAAAAAAAAAAAAAAACTTTTCTCATTTTTCATTTGCTAAATAATTATGTGAACTTGTTGGTGGCAAAAAAATTATCATACTTCTGTGGATTGAATGATGAATATCTAAAAATACTGTCTGATATGAGGATTGGAGGGATTTTCTACATTTATCAGCAGTGAACCATAATATAAAGAATGTACATATGCTGTATCGCAATACAATAACAATGCACTAAACCTTGTTACACAATGAAACGGTACCTTTTCATCCTTACTGCTACCACAATCACCAGTTGACCAGAGACTCCAAGAATGAGGGACAAACACCCTCAAAAAAGGCCAGTCTTGGGTTTTGAGATAAGGACTGAAAACAACTGCAGGTTTATTAAGAGACCAAGGAAAACCAAATTAACCATGTTTGTCACAAGGCTAACTACTCTGCTGATGCTCTTGTCAAAGGAAGGTTGTCTACTGGATTCAAATTGCAAGTTTGATACGTTATGTGTTCAGAATATGTTCTAAGCTGGTGCTATGTGCCTTTGATACCAAGGAACTATGTTGATTTCTTGTTAACTTTATATGCTAGTTCCTATTTAAAAAATTAAGGACCAGAGTTGAAGCTCACCAGGTAAAAATGACTAGTTTAGCAGAATATTGAATTACATTGGCTTCGGTCAGCATGATATACTTAAGAGTGCCATTAATATTACAGGAAATTGTCACGTAAGAGATCACTAAAAAGTTTGGATTGTTAGATGGATTTTTAGGTATGTGTAGCAGATAGAATAGCTACCGGACTAACATAAGGTTGTCCTCATGGCTGATACAATGGTCATAATTGTTCTATTAACCTCAAATATCTACTTCATGACCTAAATATTAAATGACATTATGATTGAACTACCATTTTATTTTCATCATTTCAGATATTTTAGTACACAATTGGCTCAACTAAGAGGCTATATAGGCCTTCTTCCACAAATAACCTCAAAATTCTGAAAGAAACGTACATAAAAGAATTTTCAAGCCTATATTAAAGTTCTAAATCAGTAAAGAACAATGAATCATTATTTGTAGTTATTCACCATTTGCGTCAAGTAAAAGCTATAGATACAATCAATACCCAAAACAGCTAAAGACAAGTAAACAAACATACAAATTATAAAAAATTTAACAACAATCATCACATGGTTATTTATAGATATTCATCATTTGCTCATAGAAAAAAAAAACCAAAATAAGTACCAAACCAAGAGGGTAACTGCAATAAATATAATAACAGAAGATTATATCGAGAATTGTACCATAGACATTGGTATTGAAGGTTTGCTCAAGTGAAGATAGCGGGATTTCGGCAAGAGGGCCAATACATTGAACCCCAGCATTGTTGACGACAATATCTATGCGACCAAACTTTTCAAGAACATGAGAGAGAACATTTTGAACGCTTTGATCAGATAATATGTCAAGCTCTTGAAGGAAGAAGTTGGGCTTTTGGTCCAGATCAGCCATGGAGGACAGTGACCGAGCTGTGGCCACTACAAGGCAGTTCTCGGCGGCGAAAGCAAGTGCCAGAGCGTGGCCAATGCCGCCGTTGGAACAGCCGGTGATCAGAACCACTTGCTTTTCGTAATTATCCATGACAAATTTAATAGATGGTATTTGAGAACCGACTTCTGAGATTTAGATCTTTTTCCTAAAGTTGAGATTTTCTATGTAGCACAGTGGGCTAGAAATGTATAAAAATAATGATTTCATGTCGTCACTTTAGAGAGTGACCAGATCAGGATTTTTTATACTATAGGACAATTTGAGAATGTTAGAGAATGACTTATAATTTGATGAAACCAATTTATAAGTCATTTGTAATTATCTCATTTGTTCGAGAATGACTTATTTTTTTATTTATAAGTTGAGTTTTAAATTATATATATATATATATAGATATGGGTTCAATTAAGTCAGATATTTTATCTTCTTCATCATGTGCTCACCTCCTTTAACGATTTGACGGACTGACGATTTATTCGGTCGTCCATACAAATCGTTTATACTTTTAGCGACGCAATATGTTGTCCGTCGCTAAAAGTATAGACGACGACGTTGTATGACCGAAATCGTCGCCGGTCCGTCATAAAAGGGGTAAGCACGTGAGTAAGATAAAGATATCTGACTGATCTTATATATATATATATATATATATATATATATATATATACGAAGCAGATCAAAAGCAGAAAGCTTAAATGATATAACTCCTTAAATAGCAAAACTATTTAAAGGCTTCTGTGTTTTTTTTTATTTCTCTCCTCACTCGGCAGACTTCTCCAAATCTGAACACCCCAGACTGCTTCCTTCTCCAAATCTTCACAAAACGAAGTCCTAGGATCGGAACGAAGAATCTCCACTTCGAATCGGTAAGCCCTAGAACGAAGAACCCTCTTTGAATCTCTAATTTTTTTCTCCTTTCATGTTGTGATTTTTGTTGTTTGTAATGAAGTTGTAGTTGCTTTGTAATGAAATTGTTTAATGTAATGAAATTGTAATCTCTTTGTAATGAAATTCTTTAATGCAATGAAGTTGTAGTTGTCTTGACTGCTACTTGTTTTTGTAATGTAATGTTGTAGCTTATTTTTTTTTTTTGCAAGGAAATGTTTCATTTTCATGGCATATGTTTTGTCTTGGGCATAATGTTTATGTAGACAAAGAGCTAGAGAAAGACTCACTTGGTTCATTCAGTTCAGAGGGGATAAGAGAAAAGTGGTTCCTTGAGTTTGAAGGGATAAGACATTGTTGTAGGAATGTATGGATGAATGGCTTTAGAAAGAGCAAAGACCATGATTCTAAAAACAAAACAAAATTAAAATAAAAATGATAACTCAAAAGCAGTTAAGTTTAATATCCAGTTATGGCTACTCTGTTCCCAACCCATCACCCTTTTTGTATTCAAGTAGTTTTTCTTTTGATTGCTTCCCCTTGAACTGCGTATCCAAAAACAGCCTGAACCTACTACATGGGTATGGAAATAAGATATTAATGATTGAACAATCTGGAAAATTAACAAGCAGAGTCATAATTGTTCATATTTTGAAATTCTGTCTATCCAACCTCAAATAAATATGAAAATAACCTTATGTACAATTGGTATTTCACAAGAGACCACTTCTGTTCACAAGAATAAACTATTGATCTAAAAACAATATTGACATGTATAAATAAACAAATAATGTAAATATTACTTGATATCTCCAACCTCTAAGTTGCATTTTGAGAATCCAAAATACAAAAACACTTTGTAAAATCTCAATTCAATCAACACAAAGACATAACAATCTTACAATTAACATCAATAAAAGAAAGCAAAGCAACGCAACTACATATGCATAATTTCAAATATCTAAGAGAAGCAAGTTAACGTGCCCATTCTCACAAATTACCATCCCCCTTTTTGTATGGCAAATGAAAGGAATGAAATAGTAGCACCACTTTTTTAGCCAAAATTATTCAAAAAGACAGAAACAACCACTATATTAACCACCACCACCACCAGATCCATATTTCTTGCCCAATACTACAAGCTGCAATTATTTGTCATAACCAGCAAACACACCAGCACGAAGAATGTTTGCTCCAGCACCCTTGAAGAGTGACTTGGGTCCTTCATTCTTCAGAATCTGCTGGAATGCATCCAAGGAGCTATTGTATTTAGGAATCTTGAAGAATTACAACCAAAATGCCAAGCACTTGTAATAAAGAAACAACATAGTAATAGAGAAAATGACATGAAAATACAGGTTAACCAACTGGGAACCTCGAAATTGAACTCAATCATCATATCATATTTAAATTCAGTAAAAGAGCTCAATAAACATGCAACAAATAAGACAATCAGGCTAGCTTTTAGCAACATCCGAAATCAAAAATGATATTTAACAAAAGAACAAAAACATCCCATGTCAACAAGAAACGCCAAAGTCAAGAACAAAAGTGAAAACATAACATAGACCAAGGCAACAAATTTTAGGAACAACCCATGGGGATGCAGGGTTCTGTACTCTTGATATCATTTTTCAAATTACAGAATTAAAAGGGTCAAAAAAAGATAAAAACCCATTTACCAAGGGAAAAAAAGATATTTGCTTACTTGTATTGAATAATGGCTTACTTGTATTGAAATTAAAAATTTAGGTTTGAAAAATAAGATACAATTAGAATTTTAAGGTGAAGACACCAAAAGAGTCCAACTACTTTGTTCTCCCTTACTAATATAGATAGATATCAATATCACTGTATTAGATATTAATATTTTGCCTAATAATAATAATAACAATAACAATTTTTATAATTCATTTTCTATTCTTTTTTTTTCTGTTTTAATTTAAGTTTTCTATTTTTTTTTTTTCCTGTTCAAAACTCAGAAAGAGTGTTAGAATAATATAGAAAACTAAGTAATTAATACTTAATTGAAACTCTCAAACCTCAATTACTTATATTTAGAAATAAAAATATTTATCTAAAACGAACGGAAGGAGTATAAGCCAATTCCGCAAATTAAAATCACATTAACATAAAACATATGTAATGGGTAAATACGCTGGCCCAACTCGTTTAGGTCCCAGAAACCCAATAGCTCTGAAGAAACAAATACTACAAATAATTGAAGAAAAGATAATAATAATTGCAGAAAAAGATGAAGGCTCCGAAGCTTCCATTTTGATACTTTGCATATCAAATGAATGAAAATACAATATAAATTACTAGTTAAGAAATTTCATCACCTGATGATTAGTTTAATTCATTAAAACTCAAAGGTCCAGTTACACAACCAAGGATGATATTTAAAAAGAAAAAAAAAACAAATTGATTTACAAAAGGCGTGTTTCTTACTTCTGATCTGGGATGAAATAAAATACATACATACAATTCAGAAGAAAGCTCGTTATCTTCACTTGAAATTTGAATTTCTCAGTCCAAGTGTTGGATTATTTGAACTATTGCTTCATCCTCATCAACATTTCTATTCAACTCAAGGGATTAAACATAACTAAACAATTAGTAAAATCTAAAGTTGGGGAAATAGATTACTCAGTAGTGGCGTTGTTATATTGGTTCGATTCTGCCAGCGAGTGTCCTCAACTTTAAATTAAGAAGACGGAGCTTAGCTATCGTCATCGCAATCTTCATTTCCCATTATTTCCCATTAACGGGAAACATAAATTAATTAAAAACACAATATCACACAGATAAACATACATGTACGAATAAAAGAGGAAAATTAGAGATCACTCAGATCAGCGGGGTTATCGACACGCAAAGTTCTCACAAAATAGAGAAACCTGCATTCCGGTCTGTTGAGCTTGAATTTCATTGAGTCATCACAGCGATCTCTATGATTATTTCAAAATCTAAAGAAAATAAATACAAAATAAAACCTACAAGAACGCTGAAGACAAGATATGTAGGAGGCGCAGCCTCACAAGTCACGGCTAGGTACCTAATTAACTGTGTTGCTGGGTATTTATAGGATGTATATAAATTAGGGTTTCTAAACCACGGAAAGGGTGACTAAGGTTTTGTTTGGTTGCACCCAACAACAAAAAGGTTTATTTGGTAAGCGGACTTGTTTTTTCTTTTCTTTTTTTTTTCGTCTTTAACCAACATTATTACTGAATTACAACTCAATTTTAAAATATATTTACCAAGGGAAAAAAAGATATTTGCTTAGTTGTATTGAATAATGGCTTAGTTGTATTGAAATTAAAAATTTTAGGTTTGAAAAATAAGATAACATATACGTCTTCAACAGTAGACGGACACCACCTTATTTACATGTCATAATCAGAAATGGTTAGCTTGACCAATAAAATACTAATACACAAGTGAGTTTATATGTGTATCAAAATTCTGACCAACTTATCCAAAAATAATTCACGCTAAACAGATACATAATAACAATACCAATTTATAAAATTATGTCAAGGAAATTAATAATTCAAAAAATGCAAACCTAAATTTCACAATACCATTTCATGTTCGAAGAATGAAATGTAGTTTCCCCAAATGCAATGAAATGTAGTTTCCCCAAATGCACCAGAGAGAGACACCGGATAGCGAGGGGAACAATTTTTGTAGCTCCACTAGTAAATAAATTTGCCTCATCAACAAATCTGTCTAAGAAAACATTAAATCACTAACAAGTGAAGCCACTAAAGAACTTTAACCAATATTATATTTGAAACCCGTAAAAACTATTTTACAAAATAATCAAAATTATTAAACAACTCAGTCCCTTAGATGTTCAAAGAGTTGCGATCATTTTCGCAAATCATTACAGGTCTGTAGACTCATCACCGTTGTCACCACTTTCTTCCCATTCATTAAACTTATATAAAAGTCTATAAACATAAATAAATCAATAAATATATATAGCTGCCCTAATTTCAGTTCTCCAAACGCAAAAATAAGAACTGGAGAGATAAAAATAAGAAAAGTAGCACGCTAAATATTGCTTCAAGGGAACGAGTCGATCAGAAACTAACCAATTCTGCCGACCAGATAGAGAAGCCTCTATATCAAAATCATTGAATCGTAGATCCAACACAAAGGATGAGGAGGATGATTTTATTTAGATTTGATTTCTACGATCGAAGCGGCGAGATGAGATATAAATAACCCTAACTACCTACACACATAATAGTTGAGATGAGGCAGAAACGAGAAGGGCTTGTTTTATAGAGAGAGGGCTGAAGAGATCCAACGGTCAATATGTTAATCTTTGGAGTGAGGGGTTAAGATTGATCTCTGCATCTCCGGCCTATCCGCTAGACTATATTTATTTCGTATCAATTCTTTTATCAGATGGACTATCCGTTGACTATAATATAAAAAATTAAAATAATCAATGAATTAAAAAAAAACTATTATTAAATATAATAAAAATACAAATTATTATTAACAAATATATTTATAGATTTTCCAATTTATATTTTTAATTTATATCCGTTAGTATTTTATTGCAAATTTTTTTGCCGTTCTGATTTTTTTAATATCCTTTGGAGTAGTTCTGCCTTTCTTCAGCTGCAGCATCCCATTTTTCTTTTTTTTCACCCATCTCTCCCATTTAAATATATTAAAAATTATAGTCACAATTATAGTCCACCAACTCAAATTCTTTGATATAGTCTTTGTACCTCATCTAAAATTTCAATGGACTATATTTAGTCCATCTACTCGAGCGAAATTTGCGTTCTTAGTCTAGGATTGCTGGAGATGCTCGACCTCATTTTTCGGCCCGGTCCCTGGTGGTGTTTTTGGAAGTTTCACATTTTTAATATTGCTAAAATGATATGAAGATTAAAATTAAGAGTACTTCTACGCAGACAGGCGTAGAGGACAGGAAAATTAGACAGGCCAACTTTTTTTTTTTCTAGTGACTTTTAAAAAATATATAATTTTTATTTCAACAGAAATTTTTACAAAATGTAGTGTTTTAAGTATAATTTGGATACATATACAAATACAGGGTTATACAGACTATATAACCGTGTATTTATATATGTATCCAAATTACACCTAAAACACCATATTTTGTAAAAGTTCCTGTTGGAATAAATACTATACATTTTTTGAGAGTCACAATTAAAAAAAATAAAAATAAAATTGGACCGGTCCAATTTTCTGGTCCCAATTTCCTGTCCGCTTAGACTTATTCTAAAATTAATCTACCACTCTAAATATTACTTGTTTGTTCAATGTTTCTTCTTTTTTTTGTTTTTTTTAAAAAAAATCTTTTATCCTATTTTAATTACTTAAAGTAAAGATGTGTGTTTTTTGTTTCTTTTAAATAGTGTAGAAACCAGGATTTTTTTTTTGGGGTGTAAGTAAATTTCAACTTTAAACGTTATTTTATTTTAAATTTCATCGGACAAACTTGGTCTTTCTTATACCTAATTGTTTGGTCCTATAAAAGGCTTCAAGTTTTAGGCTTGATTATAATTCCAAGTTCAACGGCTATAGTTATGATGTAATTCCTATTAAATTTATAAAGTTGGCAATACAAGAAAAAATTAAAAAAAAAATTCATTCATATATAAATATAAAATTAGTGTTTGCATATTATAAATTTGCTTGGGTTATAGGTAGCTTATAGATAATTCAAAGCCCCTTTATTCTAGTAAAATTGTGAGCCCAATAGCCCAGAGTTGAAATCCAGTATATTTCGTTGATGCACGATTATTAGGCCCAATCCTGTCTGAAGGACTCAGTAAGATTGACCCAAAACGTAGCTACCATCTTTCTTAACAAGATGGTTCCGACTTCTAAGGAAAATACTATCCTAAATCAATATTCCCTCCGTAACTTAATACATGCCGTTTTAAATAATTTTATTTTTTATAAATTATTTATCGCTTTATATAATTTAAAAGAGTTAACTATAATCTTTTTAAATTATCCCTCATGAAAAATTATTACAAATGAGTGAGTATAAGATAAATATTTCCCCCTATTTTATATCAAATATGTTGATTACCGAATTTACTTAGTAATCTATATATTTATTTTAACTTATATATCATTATGAGCCGAACACTTGTTTTAACTTAATTTTTGACTTATAAATCAAATTGATGCCCACCATTTTTATAAAATAACTTATATTTGAACTTATAAGTCATTTAAAATAAATATTTACAAAGAGAGAGATGTACGTGAAACCTAACCTACCTAGTTATTCACATACAAACACGAAATCCTCAACCTGTCACTGTCGATTACCGAATTTGCTTAAGACGATGCAAAGAACTCTCATGATGGATATGTAAGACGATAGTTAAATTAATTTTATATCAAATATGAAATTATTCCCCCCTATTTTTAATGTATATTATAATCGCATATTTAAGTCTATCCGCAACAAAATCAAACTTAAAAATAACTTTTCTCTACTAAGTTTCTCAAATTTTTCTCTACTATCATATAAAACCGCTCACATACACTCACATGCATATTTTGATGGCCCACGTAAAGAGCAAGTGCCATCAAAATATGCATGTACGTAAGCAGTTTTATGTGATAGTAGATTTATTTTTTAAAAAAGTATTAGTTTCAATGTTGGACAACTAATTTTACCTTCCTATACACACATAATTAATAAAACTTTTAAAATTATTTTGTACTACTGTTGAATGGATTGAACTCACTTTCCATTCAACTCACTTTATGCCACCATACAGTGGATCAACACAACATACAATGCAGCTGCAAATAGCTTTGGAAAAAAGAAGAAGAGAGGAGGAGGTATCACCACTTCATTACCTTTCTAAGAAGGAAATCCTTCATAGAGAGGGGCAAATGGTATGCGATTGCCATTATTGTGGAGTACCCGCCGATTGAGAACCAAGCGGGTGGATTTTTCTTCAGCAGTGCAGCTACCGTCTTCTTAGCAAACTCTTCAGAAGGGGTTGACTTGGGGCCTTGGGACAAGTAGGCTCTAGCTCGGATTGATGCTTCGAATTGCTTGTACAGTTTCCATTCTGGCATCCGACTATAGTTGGCGATGGAAGAATTTGCAATGTTCGACTTAACAGCACCAGGGACAACGTTAATGACATCAATCCCGAAAGGTCTGAGCTCCAATCTACATACAGAGATGAATAGTACGATGTTCACACAATCTCACTCAAGTGTTCTTTGATTATAGAGCATATTCAGGTAACTATGTGCAAGAAATGATTATAGAGCATATTCATGTAACTATGTGCAAGAAATGATTATCAGAAAGCTTAAAATTGGCAATAATTTTATGATGACACAAGACATCAACTCTCGGTGGGCTAGGCAAGGACCTTTGCTTCCATAGTGATACCAATTTGAATTACAGGAAAAGACGATGTCTCACTTTAACACAAAACAATAAGTTTGGCAGAATATTTGAAGATATGGTCACTCATGACATAATGCAATAGATAACAATACCATTATTACTTCCTCAAGCTGCACTGTTTCACATTAGTTTGTGATAACAAAAAATGTATTTGTTCGAAAACGATAGTCATGAAACAAAGACAGTGAAGAGGTTTGCAGAACTACAAAAGGGAAACTAATTTTCTTTGTGGGAAAAATAGTGTTGGATTTATAAAAGATATATGGGAAAAAAAGACTAGCTAAGACTTTATCGTAGGATGAAAGATATAATGTTCAAAATGACATTTTTCTTAAATATTGCACCTTCTCTTCTCTTTTTTTGTGTTGGTGTGTTTGGAGAAGGTTTTTTTTGGGTCCGGGGAGGAAATTGCATTTTATACGAAGTGGAGACAATAGTTTTGATCAATGAAAGCAATTGTATTGGCAAACCTCAATGTATCTGTTAGAGAATGCAGTGCAGCTTTAGATGCAGTGTAACCACCTGCCCATGGGCCAGGGCCTAAAACGCTTACGCTTCCAATGTTAACAATCTTTCCCTTCTTCCTAGATGCCATGTGAGGGACTACAGCTTGAATCATCCTCATTGAACCTATTTGCCCACATATTAATGAGGTAAGAGAAGAAAATAAGCTTGCCACGTCCATCAAAGCAAAATAATTGGTCATGCAATTAGTTGCACATGTAACCTTGTCAAAATAAACGAAAAACTGAACGAAAGCTATTTGTGTTGCATATTGCAGAAACTAATTCAGGTGTCGAGAAAAAAGAAGAAAAAGTAAAAATATACTGAGAATTAGATTCTTCCAAGGAGTTTATTGGTCCGTCAGAAAAGAAAAAGAAAAGGGGTAACTAAAAAATCTAAGAAAAAGGGATCAATAAGTTACTATTATTTTTTCCTTTCTATTTCTATAAGAATTTAGTTTAGGGCCAAGTCGAATATCTACATCACATGATTCCATGAAATATAGAAGTTGAATCTCTACATCACATGATTCCATGAAATATCTTAAATCTATGTCGAATTGATAGGTGTATATGTATCAATCAAATGAATTTTGTTCAAATGCATGTGCACATGTACACTAAATTTAATCCAAGGAATTGTAATCGAAGTTTAGTGCGAATATGCGACAAATAAGTTAACTACACAAAGAAAGACACCTTGCACTCCTGAAAATGTGGGATACCTGCTTCAAAGCAGCCACCTCCATTGCAAAATATCAAAGACTATTAAAAATTAATAGGGAAATGATATTTTCACATGTATTTTTGATATTCACACATGTGCTTGTCCCATATGAAGGTTGGATCCACTACACTCTCTTGTAAGAGAAGATCAGGCGGATATCAAAACCACATCTGGAAATAGTCCTCCCCCCTATTAATACCGGGAATTGATATTTACACAAGCCATTTTTGATGGTTCCCTACTCAAACCTTCCATCCTTTCTTTCCTCTATGTCCACCCAACGTGGAACAAACCGAACCAGTTCATTGAACTTAGCTACACATTGAGAATTTATCACATTCCTTTTCTTCAACTTTAGAAACTGTTTTTCCATACGGCTCTACATACCCTGAGGGAATTAATTCTCGAAATATATCCTCTTGAATCATTCCCAAACAACAACTCTCTTTTCAGCCTTGTTCTGGTTTATCTTTATGAGAAGTTGGCTTTACTTTTCCATCTATGTAAGTAGTAAAACAGTCTTTTGCTACTCACCTATTCTTGCGACAATAAACCCCTTATTTATCTTTCTTATCCATAATTGAACCTTTGTAGGTTCCTTGATTCCTTTAAACCTCGAAGGTCCCACATTCTTAAAGTTCTTGAAACTGGCCATCGACACAGCTAACGAACTTATACTAACATTAGCGCAATTTCTATTCCGAAATGCCTTTTACTAATTGATTCATCAATTCATACATAGGGTTAATTCATTCCCTATACTCATTCTTACTTTCGCTTCGTAACCTTTCCTCTTATACTTTTTGCCTTCTTTTTGGCGACATTTTCTGGTTAATAAAATAATACCATTATTATTATTTCATTTCTTTACTTGAAAGCATTTTTTTATTCAATGCTAACACATACTCATCACAAGCATATTTAATAAACATCTTTTATTAATATGCTTTAACATACATACTTCTCTTTACATGCTTCTGTTCTCATATTTCTTTCTTCTTAGCCTTTTGGTTAATTACAATTTTCATCTGTCTATTTATCACAAAAGACGAGATTAACATATCTAAGTCCTCAACTTACATAAAAGTTAGGACTTACAAAAGATGTCCCACTATTTATATTACAAGCTGAGATTCACATAACATATATATGCACACACATATACTTATACATCCTTATATACTTATCCTTTTATCGGACAATCCTTTGCTAGGTGATCTACTGATCCACACTTATAACATCCTTCCATCTTCTGATTGGGACAGTTGGGAGAAATATGACTCTTTTGTCCGCACTTAAAACATACCTTTTTTTCTTTCAAACATACTCCCAGGTGGTTCTTTCCACAATTCATACATTCCTCCACCCTTTTCTTAGGGTATCTTTGCTTACTGCTATTTTTTTCGATCCATTTTCCTTTCCTCTTCTTATTCTGAGCTTCTGCCGATATCTTGCTTTCAGCTCCCATCTTGTTAATCTGCACATTCAACTCGTCACGCTATTCCATCATCTCACTTGACGCCTTTTCTAATTGATCATTCAATAATCTATCTCTCCCACATTTCTTCTAAGAAAAACACATTATGCTTCAAGTCTTGAACTTCCTTTATTAATTGCCCATTCGCAACTTCTGCGGCACTTTTCCCTTCTTCCTCAATCGACTACTTCTGGCTCTATTTGAGCCTCCTTGGAATTTACTTCCTCTTCATCACTGAGTTTCAGTTCTGGATATTCTTCAAAATCATTTCCCAAGTCCACCATATGTTCATCTTCAATTATCTTCTTAGAATATGCAGCTTCAGACGCTTTATTGTAAGCTACTTCAGCCAACACTTCCTTTTTCATGTCATCTTCAAACTGAAAATCCATACTTGGACCACTCTTCATTACCATAACCGATTCCGGCTTGGGTACTAACTCAAGTGGAGCAATTAGCTCTTTGTTCACTATGTGAACAACTCTAGTCACATAATCTTCTCTTCTGACATCTACAATCAAATATATTATTTTGATTAGTACATAACAACAATTGTCGCTTAATATTACAAATAACAATTTATTTTATGTTATTTTTACTTCTTTCAACCTTTATCGATAAATTTCCTCAATTTAACTCTTGCAACTCTTTCTGAGTTAATCTCCTCATTAACTTCTCTTACTAATCTATTTCAAACTCTTTCTGAATTTATTTTCCTACCAACTTCTTTAGACTTTTAACTGATGAATTTCCTTAATCCATCTCTTAACAAACTCCATCTAAGTTTCTTTTTACCTTCTGACATCTCCATCTTCTCAAGGTTATAGCCTATGGTGCCTCCACCTAAGGTTTCTAACCTACGTCTCTAATACCAACCTGTGACGCCCCCAAATCCGAGTACCTTTAAACTCCGGATATGGTGCTCCACTGTACTAAACATAAACATACATATCCATGCATTCATACTAATAAGAAAGTAATTACTAGCTATTACAGTCCTATTATTATATACCCAGGTTCTAAGACATTTAAATCTTTAAAACATGATAATTAACATAGTAATTATTTACAACAAACCTATCTATTACAGATAGGATCCATATCTCCTTAAACATTAAACTTGTCTTCGGCCTTTTCATTTCCAGAACCTTCTATACGCTCAGTTTTCGCTGAAAACTTTTAATTTTAAGCAAGAACATGCCCATCAAGTATAACAGTTGCATATAAAACAACAAAATAAGAATATAGAAAAAAAAAACCTTCATCAATTGAACAAAAGTTGTGAAGAAATCTCAAATGATAGAAAATTACTTCCTTTAATTTCAAAACATATTTTTGAAACGACGTAACGACTTTAGCTAAGCGGTCATAAGACCTCGAATTTTCATTTTCATTTCAAAAGGGTTTGAACAACTATTCTGCTGTAAAACATCATGACTCACGAGTACGTTGGGTGATCAGCCCAGTGTACCTTGTATTCATCAATACTACATGGCGAACGACTTAATTTGCGTTCTCCCGTCACTCGACATTACACGTCGACAACATAAAATTTTTCCCCCAATATTAAGGTTGTTTATTCTCAGACTGAATCCTTACCAAGTAGAAATTGATTTGGAGATTTTACTTAAACTCAATTGCGATTCAACAGATCTTATTTCGATCATTGAAAAGTTAAAACGTGTCTAGCCGATACAAATGACATTGACATACTTCTTAAACAGTTCATTCATATCAGAACTTGAAAACTTGAACATTCCATGCGTTATAACAAAGCGTTAAACAATTTATGCATTATAGCATAGTTGAACACTTGTACAAACAAAGAATGTGTATAAGTCTGAAATTTACACAGTATTCAATTATTGTGCAAAACATAGAATACATACAAATTATTCATAAATTATTCATAAGAATATACGTTTACGTTCTTGAAAACTACACTCAAAACAAAAATCGAATGGAGTTAGAATACTTGCCTTAAGCGTCTTCTATACTTTAGCGTTAATAAACATATCAATTAGCCATGTATAAACGTCCCTCATGATTTACTTAACTCTATTACATGTTCTATAATGTCCATCTGATAAGAGTCGGAACACTATTTAAGTTTGTTAACATTCGACTCGACGTTTCGACGTTCGTACGTCGTACGCCTAACTTTTCTACCCTGAATGCTTAACCGATACTCCATTGCGATGATTAACACATCTCATATACCTATCAATGTCCAATGTTTAGAACTCAGAAATACTAGTCAAACATGGTTCGACACCACAATGGTCAAAAGAAACCATCACGGTTTGTCTCTATCAAAGCACAAATCCTAATGATGCCAATTTTAGACCTTGATCCCAACCTCCACTCTCAAAACTTAAAGAATGAAAGTTGTAGGTCTACTTTTTAGCTTTCCGGAGCCTCTTGAATCACCTCAATCGGAGTTCAGACGAAAGAGTTATGTCTAATTTACTAAAGGACGTCCAGTCTACCAAACCTTACTGCATGACCAGCACGGGGCACGCCAGTTTTACACTATGGGTGGCGCGGGGCGCGCCCACCTTGCAGAAAGTAGGCTAAGCTTTGATCAAATGTCAACTTTGCACAGTTTCTACACGCTTACTTCGACACATCATAATTTGCTCGTCTGATAACGGAATGAGCTCGTTCTTGCGTCTATTTCTTCCTCATAACAAATTCTTCCAATCCCTCGAACAGAAAAATTTTCACAGTTCTCTAACTTTTCGGGAATTAGGCTCAAAACACTTCCGGGAGCCATTTTCACCGAAAGACATTTTAGACGTCGAATTTTCTAATCGTCATAACTTGTTTTCCGAAACTGGATTAAACTCATTCTTGAGCCCATGGCTCGCATATTCACCCAACCACATATCTCCCGAAAAGAAATAATTTTCCTCCATTCCACTTGGAATATTTCCACAACTTATATAGCTATGATTTCATCTATTGAAATCATACCACAACATATAACAAATACACATTTAGGTCCATGCATAGTCCTCTATTATCTTGTGTATTCATCCTCATGCTTGGGCTTAAGTTTTATACTTTGATTCACTTGTCATGCATCTTTAGGGTAGTTTAATTAGATTAACTCGTTCAAAACCACCTTAAAACTTCAAGATCCATCATGATCTTCACTTATAACCAACCACCAACAACTATCAAACAAAGTAAAATAAACAGATGAAAAGATGGTGATTTAAGGGTTTACCTATTAGGGTTCTTGTTCTTATTCTTCTTCTTAGCTTTGATGGACAAAGATTGATCCTTGATCCTCCCTTGCTCTCACAAAATTCGGCCCTCTCTCTCTCTTGAGCTCTCAACCTTTTCTCTTGATTTCTCTCTTTTTCTCTCTAATACTTGGCAAATTTGATGAAAAGTGAAGAGAGAATGAATTGATTTTGCATAGATAAAACCTACTTTCCACTTCTTACAAATTGGTCACTCAACTAAAGTCTTCCATGGTCTTACTCCTCATCTATTAAAGCTTACTAATCATCCCCTTGAGTTAGCCTAACCCAATCACAATTAAATTAACTCAAGACACATATTGGCCACTTTTTCATTAAGACCATCTTAATGGAGAACCAAGCAATTAATAGGATGTTGGTATAAGGTGAGTCACAAGCCATGAGTCACTCTTGGTCCCCTTGTCCCTCCATGTTGCCGCCCCCCTTGCCCTTTCTACCCTCCACCTTGCATTTCGATAAGGCATGAGTCATCACATGTTTCCCCCATGTACTAAAATCTAATATATTAACCTTTGGCTCCAAGTCTTAGGTTTTAAACCTAAGGCTTGAGCCATGGCTTACCCTTCCAAGCCAAGCCACTTTCCTTTGGCTTTTCCCCTGGCTCAACCCTAGCCACGCCTCACAAACCCTAAGGCTCATTCCTTGGCTCAAACATAGCCAATTCCAAATTTCTTAGCCAAGCCTCCAAATTCTTAGGCTTAGTCAAACTAATTCTAGTTAGATTTTTTTTATCCAGTTAGGTTTCCTAACTTTTTCAGTTACTTTTCGTAATCCACTTGGTTGGCCGAAAATCTGACTTTCAATTTTCGAAAATCCGATTTCGCCAGTGATCCCTCTTTTTTGAATAAACACTATGCTGTAATTTGAAATTTAGAAAAAACGAGTTTTGTTTTTAGCGTGAATAGTGTTTTTACGTTTTTTTTTCAAAAAAATTTATTTTACACATTTAACCCCTAAACACTCAAATACGCGCACATAATTCGTAGCGCCATCAAATAATAACCATAAGTCACATAAAACACAAAGTATCAATAAAAACTCATTTTATTAAATAATTTCTTATAAATCCTATTTACGAGGATATTCGGTCTTTTGCGATCCTTACACAATATAACTAATATAACTCTAAGACTAGTCTGACATACGACGAGATTTTGAGTTATTTCCAACTTGAAGTGTGGGAAAAAGTATGGTGTCCCTTAATCGCTTACTCTGAAGGGCCCAAATTAGCAGGCAGGCATAACTGTTCACATACTACTACTGCTCAAAACAACCTCTTGACTATAATCATGTGAAATTCATTTAATAACGTAATAGGTTTCTCGAGAACAGTCATTTCCTTGCCCCATCAACCCTGACACGGTATTCTAAAGTATTAGGAAAGATGTGATGTCCTCTGCCCAAATTGTTTTAGCTGATAAAATTATACCTTAGTTAAATTGGTCTTTAAGTAGATAAGGACCTTAAGATGAAACTAGTGTTGTTATCCCTACTTCCACATATATCGAAGGTCTCGAGTTACCTACTTGTTAGGCCTTTACTGCAAAGCTAAACCATTTTCTATAAATCACAAAAATTGAGCAGACAGAGTTTTGATACCTCCTCCTCCCCCTGCCCCCCGCACCCCACCCATACACACTTTTTCCTCTTTTTTTTACTACATAGTTATGCGAACTTGTTGGAGACAAAATTCATATTTCTGTGGACTGAATGATGAATATTTAAAAATAGTCTGATTATGAGGATTAGAGGGATTTGCTACATTTATCATACGCGAACCATAATATAAAGTATGTACACATGTTGTATCACAATACGATAACAATTCACAAAATCTTGTCACACAAAACAAATACCATAACCCCAAATAATTAGTTGACAAAAGACACTTCAAGAATGAGGGACAAACACCCTAAAAAAAAAGGACGGACTTGGATTTTGAGATAAGGACTGGAAACAACTGCGGGTTTATTAGGAGATCAAGGACAGCCAAATTAATCCTGTTTGTCAGATGGCTAACTACTCTGCTGATGCTCTTGTCAGGAAAATTGTCTACTGGATTCAGATTGCAAGTTTGCTTCATTATGTATTCAGAATTTGTTCAATGCTGATGCTATGTTTCTTTGATACCTAGGAACTATGTTAGTTTATCGTAAACGTTATGCTAGTTCCAATTTAAAATTTTAAGGACAAGGATTCAAGTTCACCAACTATAAATGACTAGTTTAAGAGAATCACGATTTACATTCACTTCTGGCAGCATGACATACTAAAGAGTGCCATTAATATTACAGGAGAACGTCACCTAAGAGGTGACTTACAAGCTTGGATTGATGATTGACTTTGGGTATATGTAGCAGATAGAATAGCTATCAGAGTAACATAAGATTGTTCTGATGGCTGAATGCAATGGTCAAAATTGTTCTACTAACCTCAAACATCTACTTCATAAACTATATTGCATATAACATTAAGATTTGAACCACCAATTGGTTTTCATTATTTCTGATATTTTAGTACACAATTGGCCCAGTTAAGAAGCTATAAAGGCCTTCTTTCACAAATAACCTCAAAATTCTGAAAGAAACTTACAGGAAAGAATTGTCACCCCTATATTTAAGTTCTAAATAAGTAAAAATCATTATTTGTAGTTATTCACCATTTGTATCAAATAAAAGCAATAGATACAATCAACACCTGAAACAGCTAAAGATAAGTAAACAAACATATAAAGAATGATAGTGTGATATTTGCAATATTTGCGAATATTAAGGATGTATTTATGTTTCATGTTTACACAGAAAAATAATTAGTTGTAGTACGATGATAAAATTATGATTGCAAGTTTGAGGATATAGTATCATTTTAACTGCTATCAATAAAAAGAGACTTCATTTGTGGAATAAAAAAATGGTAAATAAAGCTCTCATTTTTTTTGGAATAAAGGGAGTATAAATTTAGAACCATCATCAAATGGGTATTTATATATTATAGTGTCTATTCATCATTTGCTCATAGACCAAAAAAAAAGTATTAAATTAAACCAAATCAAGTAAACTTAAGTAGTATAAAAAACAAGAAGGTAATTGAAAAACAATCCTAGCAGAGGATTATAAGTTGAATTGTACCATAGACATTGGTATTGAAGGTTTGCTCAAGAGAAGATAGCGGGATTTCAGCAAGAGGACCAATACATAGAATCCCAGCGTTGTTGACGACAATATCTATGCGACCAAACTTTTCAAGAACACGAGAAAGAACATTTTGAACGCTTTGATCAGATAATACATCAAGTTCTTGAAGAAAGAAGTTGGGGTTTTGGTCCAGATCAGCCATGGAAGATAGTGACCGAGCTGTGGCCACTACAAGGCAGTTCTCGGCTGTGAAAGCGCGTGCCAGAGCGTTGCCAATGCCGCCGGTGGAACAGCCGGTGATCAGAACTACTTGTTTTTCGTAATTATCCATGCCTAATTTAATAGACGGGTGTTGAGAGTAGAAGTGCCGACTGACTTGAGAGACTGAGAGAATTAATTTGTATGCAATCAATTTTTATTAACTTTATGTTTTTTATATGACTTTTAGGATTTTTGAGGTTAATGATTCAATTTTTACCGAGTTCTAAAAAATTTATAAGCTTCAAAATAATATTTAAATTTATAATTAATAATAGTATATATTTTGAGTAAAAAAGTTTTTTTTATGAGAATAAAAATTTATTTTAAAAATACAACTACATTTACTATTAAAAAGTTTATCATTTATTTTTCTTAAAATATTTTTTTTCATGACTAATTTTATCATAACTGTCTCTAGTACGTACACGTTATAAAACCCCAACTTTTTATAAATAAAAATTTAATTTCTCTAATTATTATTTTTAAATAATAAGGTGTTGATTGGATATAATACTTTAGTTATGGGTGAAATGTGCAAATTTTTCAAAGTAAACAAGTGGTCATAAAATATTCATTTTGTCGAGAAATATTCGTTTTGGTCGGAGAATATTCTTTTTGTCGGGAATATCCGTACGACGGCGTAATCATTGGTGGACCACATAACGGAATAAAAAACTGTTGAAATATCCGGTGATAAAAGTATAATAATATGCGTGGTTGCACAATGGCATACGATATTGCACAGTATTTCTGATTATTAATTCTTATGTAAAAAGTCACTCAATAATTGATACAGTAAAATTGCACAGTCTTTCATATTGTTGGTGCAATAATTGCTACAGTGATAATTGAATAGTATTTTGCATTATTGATTCAATAATCGTCACAACACAGTAACTCATATTATTGAATTAATATTATTGGATATCATTATTAATAATGTCTAGAAAGTTCTGTCGAGGAAAGAGGTTATGTTATTTAATTGCGCGCCAATAAGAAGAAATTCTTATAGGAAAACTCCCTATTTTCTGGGAACGATCTAGTTATCTCTATTGTGAATCTATAATATTAATTAGTAATAATTATTGAGGAATTGTAAATAATGGATGAATATGGTAAGTAAAGATTTCTTTAAATTTTGATATAAATGGAGGAATTTTAGAATGAGACATTTGTTGAAAGTTGTTATTTTTTCTATAAAATCATAATCATCTTCTCTAATAATATATTTATATATTATTATAATATTGCATTATAATAATATAATGTGATAATATAATAGTATATTTTTTTATAATTTAAAGGGTAATATTATTATAATAAATTTATGGTATAAAAATAAAATGAGTTGGAAGAGAAAAAGAAATGAAATTGGAATTCTTTAATAGTGTTTTAATATATATATATAAAAACATATGGTAGGTGGGAAAGCTTGGAGTCCTTTTTGGCATGCTGAAGAAATTTCAAAACAAGTATGCTGAAAATGAATCATCCGTTGGTTCATTTGTCAACATTGGTATTTTGGCATTTTTCTATAAATAGGGTGCTTAAGTTAGAAATGAAAATCACACCAGAATCTGAAGTTTCTCTCTCTATAATATCGAGCGTATTTTTCTGAGTATTTAAATATTTTGAGTGTTACTATTTAGTGCAAGTTTTCTTCAGCATTATATCCAGTATTTCAGCCAGAAGTACCATTCTTTTGAGGTAAGGGATGTTATTTTTTTTCGTAAATGATATTATTTCTTTCAATATCATTATACCGAAATATTGGTATGAATTTTATTATGAAAATTTTACCTTTTCACGTCGAGGTTACTATTCACGTATACGGTACTATTCACGAGGTATAATTTTTATTATTAAATTTTACCTTTTCGTGGCGGAGTTACTATTCACGTATACGACACTATTCACAGAAAAATTAAATTTTCTTTTCTGTGTCCAAGTTGTTTGTTATGGTTCATATCTTTGATTGGATTTATGTTTTGAACTTTATTCCTGAATTTTGCTCCACAATTGATTGTTATGGAGTATTTTTAATCTTGGATAAACTAAATTACGAATCCCTAATCGTGTACTTTATCTCACTGGATTCGTTCTTTAAAATATTTTTTATCATCCTCAGTCTTAAATGGTGATATTTGATGAATATCTTTGACCTGTAGTGCAAAGATGAATGATTAACTGATGAATATTTTGACCCGTAGTGCAAAGATGGACAAGTGTTGAGATGAACATGACCAACTGGTGATACAAATGAATATCTTTGACCCGTAGTGCAATGATGAATATTTGATTCAAGATGTATATTGATTGATGTTGCAGAGATAAAATATTAGTGATGGACTTTTAAGTCATAGAAGATAGTATACTTCATTTTTACCTAACTCTTTTAATGAATTATTGTTTCTGCTGCAGTTGTTGATCTAAAATTTGTTGTCTATTATATTCTATCAGATTTTTTCCTGTTAAAGACTAAGGATAATTTGTTCTATATTATCTTAGTCATAATATTATTTACTGGGCTAGTTTAGCTCATACTTTTCTTTTTTGTTCCATTTTTCTTCTCAAGAGGCGAGAATATAGCGGGAACTAGTCGCTCGGGGTATGGAGTGATGGTTCAAGACAGTTGTTTTAGTAGTCCTCACTATTTTGTAAAATCGTGTATCAATAATTATAATGATGACTTATTTGAGTTTGGATATTGTCTAAAAGACAATATTTGTATTTAAACTCACAGCATATATGTTGTCGTATTTTGCACGACAATTGTAATAATGAAGCTGTAGTTATTTTCTGTACCATGTATTTGATGACTCAGAATGAGTTGTGTGGACCTATTTTGGGAGCGTCACAGTTGGAATCAGAGCTTAAGGATATGGTGTAAGACCCCAACTTTTATGAATAAAGAATAATTTTCTCGAAATATATTTTTGAATATTATGGTGTGGATTTGATATAATGTTATAGTTGTGAGTAATATTTATAAATTTTGCAAAGTATGCAAGTTGTTATAAAATATTCGTTTGGTCGGAGAATATTTTTTTTGTCTGGAATATCCGTATTTACGGCAAGATAATCATCAGTGGACCCCACAAATGTAAGTATTGTCGTATTTAGAAAACGCATGTAATTATCTTTTATAAAAATAACTACGGTAAAGTGTTACCATTAAAACTGTTGAACTACCCGTAATAAAAGTAAAAGAATAATACTGGTGGTTGCATAAGAAGCACACCAGTATTGATTATCGATGCTTACGTAAAAGTCACCAGCGGTTATACTCAATTATTGCTATAGTAATTGTTGTATCATATCTCTTATATTATTGATTCAATTATTATAACAGTATCATCTGCATAATATGATATATTATTAAATCAATAATTGAGACGACAAAGTTATTCATATTATTAAATTACAATATTTACAATGTCTACAAGTTCTTACATCGAAGAGGTTAGATAATCTAATCATGGCCACCAAGAGAGAAATTCTTATTAAAGCCCCTCTTTCTTGGGAACGACCTGGTTGTTAAATATTGTGAGTTATAATATTAATGATGAATAAGTTCGTGTTGATTAAAGATGAAATTGATAGTTTCATTGTGTTGAAATTATTAGTGTCAGTGGAAATCGATATTTATTTCGATAATAATTGATGTCTGGAGGTTATGTTGACCAATCGGGTAATTAACCGGATAAATAAGCAATTAATTGCTATTAATTCACATGATTATAACTATTTGTTCACATGTGTGTACTATTGATTCACATGATTTACTATTAGGAGAGTTGGTGTAATATTGATAATACTTGCACGACTAAGTTAAAAGTGGAGGTATAGATGGAGGTACTATACTGGAATTCGTATTTTCACATGTATAGAACTATTGAGTCACATGATTGAACTATTAATTCACATGATTTACTATTAGGAGAGGTTGTGTAAGTTTGATAATACTTGCAGGACTAAATTAAAAATGAAGAAAAAGAGGAAGGTATTATACTGTAATATTTCGAGCCCCAAAACGTGCAATTATTGAAACTATATTTTCCTATAAATAGAAGCTCATTCGTTCATTATTTTTTACCAATTCACTAAAGTTATAGAGCAATTATTATAGAGAGAAATTTTAGAGAGAAAGAAGAAAAGAAGTTTGCTACCTCACTATTCCAAAGATCCAGCTTTTCTTCTCATGTAGTGGGTATTATTCTTTCGTGGCATGAAGAGAGTTATTTTCTTTCAATACTCGTAAGGTTGTTATTTCATTCTTTATTATTATGTTGGAATAATCTGTCTATGCGAAGTACCGCATACATGGTGAAATTCTTCTGTTATTCCATTCTTTATTATTATGTTGAATAACTCGTCTGCGTGCGCCTATCGCATGCCTGGTGAATTGTTTTGTTATTCCATTCTTTATTATTCTGTTGGAATATCTTGTCTGTGCGGATTACGCATGACTTGGTTCCATTCTTTATTATTCTGTTGGAATATCCTGTCTGTGCGGATTACATATGACCTGGTTCCATTCTTTATTATTCTGTTGGAATAACCTGTCTGTACGGTCTATCGCATGCATGGTGAATTCTTTTGTTATTCCATTCTTTATTATTATGTTGGAATAACTTGTCTACGTGGATTACCGCATGGCGGGCGAAAATCTATTTGCAGTTTCATATATTCTATTATACTCAGTTGGTTAAAGTTTTGGCTTTTATACTCCATGAAATTAGTAGAATATCCTGGATATTCATATTCATCCAAAGATCTTTTCATGGAAATATTATTCTGAGCATTCTTGAATTTTACCTCACAAAGCAGTATCATGTTGACAATTTGAACGTTATTGATTCCTGGATAAATTAAATTATAAATCTTTAAAATTTATCCTTGAACTTGTTTTATTGAATTATTATGTCATTGTCATCATCCTCATGCTTATATTGTGATGAAAGTCATCTTTGGCTTACGTGCATAAATGGACTTGGTATGATTATGACCAGAAATTATTCGGTATAATCATGGCCGTAATATGACAAATGATGTGGTGAAAGTCCTCATTGGCCTGTAGTTCATTGATGGACAGTTGTTGATATGATTATTACCAGGGATTATTCGGTATAATCATGACCATTGATGATTACATAAATATCCTTGGCCGTGGTGCATGGATGATTTGATTTGATTTATTAAGCTGAGTCTCAGCGATAAAGTTGATGAAAAACTTTTTAAATCATAGAAGATAGTAGATTTTATGCTTTACTTGACTCTTATAATGGATTGCTTATTCCGCTGTAGTTTTTGATCTAAAACTTGTTGTCTATTATATTCTATTAGTTGTTATACTGTTGAAGGCTAAGGATAATTTATTCTGTATTATCTTAGTCATAATATTTCTTACTGGGCTAGTTGAGCTCACCCTTTTCTTTCATGGTTCTCTTCAGGAAATGAGAATGTAGATAAGAATAGTCGGGGAACAGAGTGACGGTCCAGATGTTTGCATTAGTAGTCCTCACTATTTTGTGAAATAGTGTGATAATAAATGTAATGATGACTCCATTGAGTGTGGATATTGTCTAGATGAAAATATTCTTATTAAAACTCTTAGATTATGTTTTGTCGTATTTTACACGACTGTTGTATAATTAAGTTGTATTTGAATTTATGTACCATGTATTTGGCGACCCAAGATGGGTGATATATACTTGTTTTGGGGGCGTAACAGTTGGTATCAAAGCTTAGGGATATGATCCCTGGCTGAGATGTGAGACAAAATCTAGGAGGGGAGAGACTGAGAATTCCTTCGCTAGTATGACCTACCTAAGTTTATTTGGTATTTAATTGGTCGGTCAGCGTATATGGATAATATGTGACATGTCAATTAACCTTTGTTTTGTGGCAGTATTTGAAAATGACATCCAAAAATGTTGAGATAAGCAATGAAGCACATGAGACCTTTGAGTCACCAACGATCAATACCCAGGGTAATGTGCAACAGGAAGACAATAATCCTCATGTAAACAATAACACCAATGGAATGGTGAACGATGAGATGTTCAGAGGCTTTATGCAATTTATGCAACATCATGCGAGAGCGGCTCTTGTCCAAAATGTAGGTGGAAACACTGACAACTCTTGTACGGTCACCGCTAAGCAGTTCAAGGAGCTGGGACCACTGGAGTTTTTTGGAGAGCCAAAACCACTTAAGGCGGAGACGTGGATAAAACAGATCAACAAGATATTTGATGTCTTGGGATGCTCCGAGGATCAAAAGGTTCCCTTTGCCACCTTCATGTTGCGAACAGAGGCAGACATCGGTGGGACTCAAGTAAAGCGTACTCAACCTCGCCGCCTTCAAGATGTCTTGGGAGAAGTTCCAAGAACTGTTCAACGACAAGTATTTTCCTGAAAGTATTCATCACATGAAGGAGGTAGAGTTCATCAAGCTTGAGCAAAATAATATGATCGTGGGACAGTACGAAGCTAAGTTTGTCGAGTTGTCTCGGTTTGCGTCCCACTTGATTGATAATGAGGAGAGAATGACGCGGATGTTTCTAAGAGGTTTGAAACCCGAGATACGTCAATACCTAATTTCTCGCAAACTGTGTTTGTATTCAGATGTTGTGAATAGGGATCAGTTATTGGAGCGCGATAATGAGTCAACCCAACCAAGAGAGAGCAGCCGACAAGTCGATAATACAAGTGGTAGCAGTCATCGAAGCGGTGACAACAAGCGTGGAGAGAATCAACATACCAGAAATGGTAATCACTTCGGTGGTAATCATGACCATGACAATATGAGTGGACATTTCATGAAGAGGAGATTCAACAATGATGGAAAGACGTCAGCACCAGCACCTGTTGTTAAGGAAGGAGAACGACCGCCGGTCGTATGTTTCAAATGTGGAGGGGAAGGACATATCAGTCCAAACTGCGCGATGCAGTCCAAAGCGTGTTACAATTATAGAAAAGAAGGTCACCTAGCCCGATTTTATCGTGCACCAAAGTCAAGTCTAGCTGGGATGGAGGCATCAAAGGCAGTCCCAGACAAGACAAAACCGGTAGTTCAAGAGAGAGCGTTTGTCGTAACCTTCCAAAAAACGAGGAATCCGAACGAGGTGATCACGGGTAAGCTAATCATAAACTCTAGCGAAGTATATACCTTATTTGATACCGGCTCTACCCATTTTTTTATTTCTCCTACTTGGGCTCAACATTTAAATTTGACTCCGGAGAAATTAGACTTTGACTTATCGGTTGAAACTCCGTTGGGAGAAACTTTCATTACATCCACTGTTTATAAGTCTTGTTTGATTCAAATCGGTAACCGCACGTTACCTGTCGATCTTATTTCTTTGAGAATACTTGCATTTGATGTGATTTTAGGGATTGATTGGTTAACTACTCATCATGCTAAAATCGATTGTTTTCGTAAGGTTGTTAGTTTTCATATTCCTAACCACCCTATTATGCGAATTCAAGCAACCAAACCATTAAAATCAATCCATGTCATCTCAAGCCATAAAGCTATTCGTTTATTGAAAAACGGATGTCAAGCTTTTTTAGCTCATGTCACGGATCTAAACAAAAATACGTCAGTTTTGAATGATATTTCTATTGTTAATAAATTTCCTGACGTATTCCCTGAAGAACTTCATGGCCTACCCCCAGAGCGTGAAATTGAATTTTGTATCGACCTTGAACCCGGTACAAAACCCATTTCCAAAGACCCATATCGAATGGCTCATATTGAACTTCAGGAGTTAAAAACCCAACTACATGAATTGTTAGATATCGGTTTCATTCGGTCCTAAGACGCGTCTCCTTGGGGTGCTTTCATGTTCTATTCGTGAAGAAGAAAGATGGAAGTATGCGACTTTGTATTGATTATCGGGAGTTGAATCATGTCACCATAAAAATAGTACCCGCCATTTCTCGCATTGATGACTGTTTGACCACCGCAAGGAGCCAAATTCTTTTCAAAGATTGATCTTCGCTCGGATATCATCAATTGAAGATTAAAACCGATGACATTCCAAAGATCGCTTTGAAACTCCTGAAGACGAGCATTATGAATTCTAGTCATATCTTATGGATCGACTAATGCTCCTCGCCGCCTTCATGGACATGATGAACCGAAGTTTTTAAGAATATTTGGATCACTTTGTGGTCGTCTTTATTGATGACATCCTCATATACTCCATAAGTAGTGAAGACCATGAAGCAACACTTGAGGTCGATATCTCCAAGCTTCGTGAAAACAAGCTTTATGCAACGTTGAAGAAATATGAGTTCTGGCTTGAGGAAGTTGCATTCCTTGGGCACGTGATATCAAATCATGGAATATCTGTTGACCCAGCAAAGATTGAAGCAATCCAAAGCTGGGAGCAACCAAAGTCGATGGATCAAGACGTAGCTTTCTCGGCTTAGCTGGTTATTATCGGAGATTCGTGGAAGAATTTTCTCGAATCGCTACTCCATTAACTCAGCTGACTCGAAAAGATAAAAAGTATGGTTGGAGCGAGGAATATGAGAAGAGTTTTCAAGAACTCAAGAGAAGACTCATTTCAGCAACTGTTCTGACAATACCATCTGGTTCGGAGGGATTTGCCATCTACAGTGATGCTTCAGGCAAATGTTTAGGATGTGTTCTCATGCAACATGGGAAAGTCATTGTGACGCCCCCAAAATAGGTCCATTCCATCCAACCCATTCCGAGTTGTCAAATACATGGTACAGAAATAACTACAACTTTATTAATACATTTGTCGTGCAAAATACGACAACACTTAAACTGTGAATTTAAATTGCAAATATTGTCTTCTAGACAATATCCACAACCAAATAAATCCTCATCACAATTATTGATACATTATTTTATAAAAATAGTGAGGACTACTAAAACAACTTCTAGAACCATCACTCCATACCCCGACTCGTACTCGCTACATTCTTGCCTCCTGAGAAGAAAAATGGAACAACAAGGAAAAAGGTGAGCTCAACTAGCCCAGTAAAGAATATTATGACTAAGATAATATAAAAAAAATTATCGTTAGTCCTCAATAGTGAAAAATCTGATAGAATATAATAGACAACAAGTTTCAGATCAATATTCGGAAATAATAATTCATAGAAGAGTTACATAGAGAATGAAATCTACTAGTATCTATGAATTTAAAAGTCCATCATCAATATTTTATCCATGTAACATCAATCAATATACATCTTCAATCAAATATTCATCTCTGCACTACAGGCCAAAGATATTCATCAGTTGGTCATGTTTATCTCAACACCTGTTCACCTTTGCACTACGGGCCAAAGATATTTATAAGAAAATCAACCATCTTTGCACTACAGGCCAAAGATATTTAGTAACATCATCATTTAGGACTGAGGATGATGAAAAATATTTTTAAAGAAACGAATCCAGTGAAACAAAAGACAAGGATTAAGGATTCGTAATTCGATTTATCCATATCCAAAAATACCTCAATAACAATCATAGTGGAGTAAAATTCAAGAATGATCAAAACATGGATACAATCAAAGCTAGTATCCATAATAGATATTTTGGACAAAAACGAAAATTTAACTTTTCTGTGAATAGAGCCGTATTCGTGAATAAGATCAGATATCGTGAATAAAGGTTAGATCGTGAATAAGAACCCCGACACCAAAAGTTCCAAATTTGATAAAAACTTCACATCAATATTTCGGCATAATGATATTGAAGAAATTATATTATTTACGAAAAAAATAATATCCCTTACCTCGTAAAGACAGTACTTCTAGTTAAAACACCGGATATAGGCTATGACTTGAACTTGCACCGTATAGCAACACTCAAAGTATTAAAATACTCACAAGAATACGCTCGATAATATAGAGAAAGAAAACTTCAGTTTAAAAGTGATTTTCAATTCTAACCCAAGACCCTATTTATAGAAAAATGCTTAGAACACCAAAGCAGAAAATTTATTAAAATAATTTTATTTAATAATAATCAAGCCCACCACCCAAGAATTCGTATTTAGTTCATTTACCACACATGTGGCTTTGCAAAAAAAATGTTTTTCATGAATAAAACAATTAAAACCTCCAAAAATCAATTATTCTGGAACTTCAGAACTTCAATAATTCATAATAAATAGCCCTTTTATCAGAAAAATTCAAAACTCGCGTATTTTTATAAGAAATTCAATTCTCTACAACTTTGCAGAAGAAAGTTTTTCCAAATTCCAAACAAAAATTGACCAAAATCCACAAACGGGTGATTTTACAAGCTATAATCAAATTTCAGTCAAGAAATGGGGTCCACCGAGACACAAAACATGTGTTAAATCATTTAATGAAACAAAAATACTCTTCCTCCTCATATACTCATATATCCCACATTCACTGTAAAAATATCACCATTATTATATTATTAAAATAATATATTCAAATGAATTATTTTATCAGAAAAGATAAAATATTAATTTTCAACAATTGTCACATTTAAAAATTTTCTCCATCTATATCCACATAAAATCAATATTTTTTTCATCATATAAATCAATAATTAATTATTCACAAATAATATTACAGAATCACAATATTGACAACCGTGTAGTTCCTGGAAAGAGGGGGCCTTCCTAAGAAGATTTCTCCTCATCGCAAGCAAATTAAATAACCTCTCCTTAGATGTAACTTTCTAGACATTGCCAATAATGTTATCTAATAATATTATTCGAGATAATATGAATTATTGTCTGATAATGGAAAATACTTGTGTAGTGACAATTATTGAAACAACAAGAATAATAAATATCAACACAAGAATTATTGAATCAATAAAATAAAATATTGAAAAATAATTACTATAACAATTATTGAGTAAAGGCCTTCACGTAAGAATCAATAATTGGTGCAATACCGCGTGTCTTCTTTGTGTTTTAACCACCGGTATTTTGACAAAGATTAATTGGTAATAACTACGCCTGGCCATTTATAAACAACTTATACTTGTCGCTTTCTTCATCCAATCTCTTTCCACGTTATGGGGCCCACACAAGGTCAAGGCTGGCAGCATTTAATATTCCTCGACAAAGAAGAATATTCCACGACCAAACGAATATTCCCCAACAACAATGAATATTTTATAACCACTTATTTATTTGCGCATTTTACCCATAACTAACCACATTAATCAAATCAACCCTTACTATTTCAAATAATAAATAGAGGAAATTCCATTTTATTTAAAAAAATTCAGGGTCTTACAACCTCCCCTCCTTATGAAATTTCGTCCTCGAAATTGACGTGACGTCATGCTGTGTTTCAAAAGGTGAGGATACCTCGCTTTCATTTCCGCTTTCCAACTCCTGTGTCATTTCTCTATAGTATGGTTCCTCCACAAAACTTTGACTTGTGGTATGACCTTTGTGCGTAGGACATACTCCTTCATATCCAAGATCTTGACAGGTACCTCCTCGTACGTTAAGTCTTCAGCTATCTCATCTGGTTCTAACTCAATGATGTTGTTCGGGTCGTCCACATATTTACGTAACATCGGTACGTGAAAAAATGTTATAAACACGCGATATACTTGGTAGTAAAGCGAGTCTATAGGCCACAGTTCCTACTCGATCGAGGATTTCAAATGGACCAATAAATTGAAGGTTTGAGCTTTCCTCACATCGCCGATTCTCGCTTTTGGAATAACAACTTCTTACACCTCCTTCTTCATACGCATCAGCTTCGGTGTGTAGCTTGAGCAGTTTTAACTTTATCGATCAAAGTCGATTCTACTTGTATATCATCACGTGAGTCCCTAGAGTCTTTAACTCTATATCTATCATTTCTAAGTTATACGAAATGGGTCTTTGACAATATCGCACTCGTACTCGTATACGATTTTCTACTCAACACGTCAGCTACCACGTTCGCTTTTCCAGAATAATATGTGCCGAAATGAGTCTCCTTTTGATTTCTTCAAAGCTCTTCCCACATTCCTTGCTCTATTCGAACTTTGTATCTTTTCGAGTCAGCTGCGTTAATGGAGTAGTGATTCAAGAAAATCCTTTCACGAATCTCCGATAATAACCAGCTAAGCCTAGAAAGCTACGTATTTCGATTACCGACTTAGGTTGCTCTCAACTGTGACTCATATCCCAATCTTGGATAGCACGTCAAAATGACACCTATCAGTTTACTACCACACGAATATGGCGTCCTCTATGGAGAGTCTGGCTTCGGTGCATTCCACAAAGGAAGTCACCAGATAGAGGCTCGGTTATCAACTTCTATAGTTGGGTTTTTAACTCCTAAAGTTCAATAATAGCCATTCGATATGAGATTTTAGAAATGAGTTTTGTACCGGGTTCAAAGTCGATACAAAATTCAATATCACACTCTGGGAGTAGGCCAGGAAATTCTTCAGGAAATACGTCAGGAAATTTACTAACAACAGAAATATCATTCAAATCTGACTTATTTTTGTTCAAGTCCATGACATGGCTAAGAAAACTTGACATCCGTTTTCAATAAACGAATGACTTTATGGCTTGATATAAAAGTGTTTGACTTCAATGGTTTGGTTGCTTGAATTCGAATAACAGGTTGCTTAGGAATATGAAAACTAACAACCTTACGAAAGCAATCAATTTTGGCAAGATGAGTAGTAAACCTTAAAATCACATCAAAAGCAAATATCTTTAAAGAAATAAGGTCAACAGGTAATGTGATAGTGCCAACCTGAATCAAGCAAGATTTCTAAACAGTGGATGAAATGAAAGTTTCTCCAAACGGAGTCTCCACGGATAGGTCAAAGTCTAATTTCTCCGGAGTCAAGTTTAAACGTTGAACGCAAGCAAGAGAGATAAAATAATGGGTAGAACCGGTATCTAATAAGGTATAAACTTCGCAAGAATTTATAATAAACTAACCCGTGCTAACTTTTTTCGGGTTCCTCACATTCTGACCAGTCACAACAAACGCTCTTCCAGGAACCGTTGACTTTGACTTTTCTAGGATAGCCTTTTGAGTCACCATCCCCGTTGGACTTGGTTTCGCTACCGTACAATCGCGAGCGATATGTCCTTCATTTCCATAATTATAACATACCTTGAATTGTTGTGGACAGTTTGGATTGATATGTCCCTCTTTCCTGCATCTGTGGCATCTAACTGGCGGTCTTTCTCCTCCCCTAGAATTTGTTCTTTGGTCTTTGTGTCACGCCGACGCCTTCCGTCATCGTTAAATCTTCTCTTCTTAGATCGGACATCTCTTTCTATAATATCAACGCTGTCGTGCTTTTTTACCCATGCATCACTCATTCTCACTGCGTTCAGCTTATTTCTTCTTTCACTTTCAGATTCCACTTTATCATCTTATACTCGCCAAAGAGTGCTTCTATTCAAGATCACATATCGGGTAACACAAGCTTGAATCGTTGCATCCTTTTGCTCCACGATTGCTCGCAATTCTTCAAATTTCGCTTCTTCTAACTCATGAATACGATTTTGCAATTCTACATTTTGATCATAAAATACCTCTAATAAATTCTCCTCGTACCTCTTCTTCTTCTCTTCTTCCTCATTCTCGGTTGTTACCTCTGCGACTATCTCAAAAAGCAACTATCAATTCTTCACTCACCACATTGATATCTCTAATTCCTTCTTCGCCTGACATCACATTATCCTGGTTGGCGATTAGAGGTGTCTCCACGATCTCATTCACTCTATTGTTAACGTTCTCAGCAGCCATTCTTAAAAACTATCATAAAACAAGGGTTAATTAAACAAATTAACATATCACATAATATCCCTATACTCTGACCAACCAACAAATAAAATTAGGTAGGACACACTAGCGACTGATTTACTCGTCTCTCCCCTCCTAATTCTATTCTCCGATCTCCGCCAGAGATCATATCCCTAAGCTCTGATACCAACTGTGACGCCCCCAAAATAGGTCCATTCCATCCAACCCATTCTGAGTTGTCAAATACATGGTACAGAAACAACTACAACTTTACTAATACATTTGTCGTGCAAAATACGACAACACTTAAACTGTGAATTTAAATTACAAATATTGTCTTCTAGACAATATCCACAACCAAATAAATCCTCATCACAATTATTGATACATTATTTTATAAAAATGGTGAGGACTACTAAAACAACTTCTAGAACCATCACTCCATACCCCGACTCGTACTCGCTACATTCTCGCCTCCTAAGAAGAAAAATGGAACAAGAAGGAAAGGGTGAGCTCAACTAGCCCAGTAAAGAATATTATGACTAAGATAATATAGAACAAATTATCGTTAGTCCTCAACAGGAAAAATCGATAGAATATAATGAGACAACAAGTTTCGGATCAATATTCGCAATGAAATAATAATTCATAGAAGAGTTACGTAGAGAATGAAATCTACTAGTATCTATGAATTTAAAAGTCCATCATCAATATTTTATCCCTGTAACATCAATCAATATACATCTTCAATCAAATATTCATCTTTGCACTACAGGCCAAAGATATTCATCAGTTGGTTATGTTCATCTCAACACCTGTTCATTTTTGCACTACGGGCCAAAGATATTCATAAGAAAATCAACCATCTTTGCACTACAGGCCAAAGATATTTAGTAACATCATCATTTAGGACTGAGGATGATGAAAAATATTTATAAAGAAACGAATCCAGTGAAACAAAAGACAAAGATTAAGGATAAGGATTTGTAATTCGGTTTATCCATGTCTAAAAATACCTCAATAACAATCATAGTGGAGTAAAATTCAAGAATGATCAAAACATGGATACAATCAAAACTAGTATGCATAATAGATATTTTGGACAAAAACAAAAATTTAACTTTTCTGTGAATAGTGCCGTATTCGTGAATAGTCTTGAAGATATCGTGAATAGTCTTGATATCATACGTGAATAAGAACCCCGACACCAAAAGTTTTAAATTTGATAAAAACTTCGGATCAATATTTCTAATAATAATATTGAAGAAATAATATCATTTACTGAAAAAATAATATCCCTTACCTCAGAAAGACAAAGATTTTAGTTAAAACAGGATATAGGCTATGACTTGAACTTCCACCGTATAAAGAACACTCAAAGTATTAAAATACTCACAAGAATACGCTTTCGATAATATAGAGAGAAAACTTCAGCTTACGTGTGATTTTCAATTCTAACCTAAAGACCCAATTTATAGAAAATGCTTGTAACACAAAGCGTAAAATTTATAACTTAATTTTATTTAATAATAATCAAGCCCAAAGACCCAAGAATTAAGTATTTAGCTCATTTACCACACATGTGGCCTTGCAAAAAACGTTTTTCATGAATAAAACAATTAAAACCTCCAAAAATCAATTATTCTAGAACTTCAGAACTTTAATAATTCATAATAAATAGCCCTTTTATCAGAAAAATTCGAAACTCACGTATTGTTATAGGAAATTCAATTCTCTAAAACTTTGCAGAAGAAATTATTTCCAAATTCCAAACAGAAATTGACCGAAATCCACAAACGGGCTATTTTACAGGCTATAATCAAATTTCAGTCAAGAAATGGGGTCCACCGACACACAAAACATGTGTTAATCGTTTAATGCAACAAAAATACTCTTCCTCCTCATATACTCATATATCCCACATTCACTGTAAAAATATCACCATTATTATATTATTAAAATAATATATTCAAATGAATTATTTTATCAGAAAAGATAAAATATTAATTTTCAACAATTGTCACATTTAAAAATTTTCTCCATCTATATCTACATAAAATTAATATTTTCCTCATCATATAAATCAATAATTAATTATTCACAAATAATATTATAGAATCATAATATTGACAACCGTGCGCTTCTCGTGAGAGGGGCCTTCCTAAGAAGATTTCCTCTTCTTGCCGCAATTAAATAACCTCTCCTTAGATGTAACTTTCTAGACATTGCCAATAATGTTATCTAATAATATTATTCAGATAATATGAATTATTGCTCCGATAATGGAAAATACTGTGTAGTGACAATTATTGAAACAACAGTAATAATAAATATCAACACAGCAATTATTGAATCAATAAAATAAAATATTGAACAGTAATTACTATAACAATTATTGAGTAATGTCTTCTTACGTAATAATCAATAATTGGTGCAATACCGGTGCCTTCGTGTTTTTAACCAATTTAGTATTTTGACAAAGATTAATTGTGAATAACTACGCCGCCATTTATAAACAACTTATACTTGTCGCTTTCTTCATCCAATCGCTTTCACATGGGGCCACACAAAGTCAGTGTCGAGTCGCATACGAATATTCCTCGACAGCAAGAATATTCCACGACTAAACGAATATTCCCCGACAACAATGAATATTTTATAACCACTTGCTTATTTGCGCATTTTACCCATAACTAACCACATTAATCAAATCAACCCTTACTATTTCAAAATAATAAATAGAGAAAATTCCATTTTATTTAAAAAAATTCGGGGTCTTACAGTCATAGCCTATGCCTCACGACAACTCAGAAAATATGAGAGGAATTATCCTACTCATGATCTAGAGTTAGCGGTAATGCGTTTTATGCTTAAGATTTGGAGGCATTACATGTATGGAGAGAAGGTGGAGATCTATACGGATCATAAAAGCCTCAAATATTTCTTCACTCAAAAGGAACTCAAATGCGACAACGACGATGGCTTGAGCTGTTGAAAGATTATGATCATACCATCCAATATCATCCTGGAAAAGCGAACGTAATAGCTGACGCATTGAGTAGAAGATTATATGCAGGTACGAGTGCAATATTATCAACACAAAGACCTATTTTGTATGACTTACGAAGGATGAAGATAGAGTTAAAAACTCCAGGGACCCATGTGATGATGATGAATATACGAGTAGAACCGACTTTAATCAATAAAGTTAAAGTTGCTCAAGCTACGGACACGGGAGCCGTCGTATGAGGAAGAAAGTGCAAGAAGGTGCTATTCCTGAAGCAAGAATCGATGAAGAAGGAATACTTCGAGTCAACTCCAGACTTTATGTTCCTAACGATTCTGACTTGAAGTATAAAATCATGATGGAGGCGCACAACACACCGTTTACAATCCATCCTGGGAGTACCAAAATGTATCGTGATCTTCGACATACATTTTGGTGGATCAATATAATGAGAGATAGCGGGGTTTATCTCAAGGTGTCTAACTTGTCAACGAGTCAAGGTGGAGCATCAAGTGCCAAAGGTCCATTCTAACCACTTGAAATTCCGAAATGGAAGTGGGAGCACATTACCATGGATTTCAAGCATCGGTCTTCCCAAGGTTTCTCAAGGCATAGATGCGATTTGGGTCATTGTTGATAGATTGACCAATTCAAATCATTTCTTCACCGATACGAGAAACTTATACACTTGAACGCCTTCTTAGTATGTACATAAACGATATTGTAAGATTGCATGGTATGCTAGTATCCATAGTTTCTGATCGGGACCCAAGATTCACTTCAAGATTTTGGGTTAGTTTGCAAAAAGCTATGGGCACGGATTTACGATTTAGATCGGCATATCATCCTCAAACGGACGGGTAGTCGGAAAGGACTATTCAAACTCTTAAAGATTTAGTAAGACTCTGTGTCCTTAACTTCAAGGGAAGTTGGGACAAGTTCTTACCATTGGTGGAGTTTTCCTACAATAACAGTTATCAAGCAAGTATTGGCATGACTCCATTTGAGGCGTTGTATGGAAGAAAGTGTCGTTCTCCAGTAAGCTGAGATGAGGTGGGTGAAGCAACATTGTTGGGACCGAAATTGGTACGTATGACTACGGAAAAGATTCAAACGATCCGACAACATATAAAAACCTCACAAGATCGACAAAAGAGTTTTGATGATCTTCATCGAAAGGACGTGGAATTCAATATTGGAGATCTTGTGTTGTTACGTATTGCTCCATGGAAAGAAGTTACGAGATTTGGAAAGAGAGGAAAGCTCAATCCTCGATTCATTGGCCCATTTCTAATCCTCAAGCGAGTAGGAACTGTGGCCTATAGACTCGCCTTACCGCCAAGTATGTCTCGTGTTCATAACGTTTTTCACATATCTATGTTACGTAAATATGTGAAAGACCCGAACCACATTATTGAGTTAGAACCAGACGAGATAGAGGAAGATTTAACGTATGAAGAGTTACCTGTTAAAATCTTGGATAATAAGGATCATATTCTACGCTCCAAGGTTATACCTTAAGTCAAAGTTTTGTGGAGAAACCACGATGTGGAGAAAATGACCTGGGAGTTAGAATCTGAGATGAAGTCAAGATATCCTCACCTCTTCGATATACCAGGTACGTACCCTAATTTCGAGGACGAAATTTCATAAGAAGGGGAGGTTGTAAAACCCCAACTTTTATGAATAAAGAATAATTTTCTCGAAATATATTTTTGAATATTATGATGTGGATTTGATATAATGTTATAGTTGTGGGTAATATTTATAAATTTTGCAAAGTATGCAAGTTGTTATAAAATATTCATTTGGTCGGGGAATATTCTTTTTGTCGAAAATATCTGTACGACGGCACAATCATTGGTGGACCCCACAACGGAAGTATTGTTGTATTTACAAAACGACGGAATTATCTTTTAATAAAAATAACGGCAAAAGTGTTACCGTTAAAACTGTTAAACTACCCGGTAGTAAAAGTACAGCAATACGCGTGGTTGCACAGTAGTATACTGTAAGACCCCGAATTTTATGAAATAAAAGTATTCAATTTTCTTATAATTATTATTCAGTAAATGGTTAAATTGATAAAAAGTTAAAGTTATGGGAGAAATGTGCAACTTTTTCAAAATAAGCAAGTGGCTATAAAAATTCTTATTGTTGTCGGGGAATATTCGCATTTACGACTAGTAGCCCATTTAGGGGCCCATAATGTAATAACTGTCGAATGAAGAAAACGATAAGTTTGAGTTTTTATAAATAACGACGTAGTTATTACTGATTAACAATGTTGGAATACCCTGGTTTAAAATACGAATACGCATTGTTAGCGATGTAGAAGATACATGGTATTGCACATTATATATGAATTATTGATCCTTACGTAAGAAGGCACTACTCAATAATTGTTACAGTAATTACTGTTCACTATTTTATTTTATTGATTCAATAATTGCTGCGTTGATATTTTATATTATTGTTGTTCAATAGTTGTCACTGAATAATATTTCTCATTATCATATCAATAATTCATATTATTTGACTAATATTATTAGATATCATTGTGACGCCCCCAAAATAGGTATGCAACACCCATTCTGAGTCGCCAAAATACATGGTATAGAAAGCAAATTACAACTTTGACAATACAAATGTCGTGTAGAATACGACAATACAACTGTGAGTTTGAATACAAATATTGTCTTCTAGACAATATACACACCCAAATAAGTCCTCATTAATTATTCATACACTATTTTACGTAAATAGTGAGGACGACTAAAACATCTTCCTAGAACCATCACTCCATACCCCGACTTCGATCCTCGCTTATGTTCTCACCTCCCGAGAAGAGAAAATGGAACAAAAAGGAAAAGGTGAGCTCAACTAGCCCAAAGAAAGAATATTATGACTAAGATAATATACAACAAATTATCGTTAGTCTTCAACAGGAAAAAATCTAATAGAATACAATAGACAACGAGTTTTAGATCAACAAATGCAATGAAATTGAAGAATCCATTAGAAGAGTCACGTAGAAAAGAATTCTACCGTCTTCTAAGGTTTAAAAGTCCATCATCAATAGTTTATCCTCGTAATAACAATCAATATACATCTTTAATCATCTTTGCACTACTGGCCAAAGATATTCATCGATTAATCGTTCATCTTTGCACTACAAAGCCAAAGATATTCATTTATATCACCATTTAGGACTCGAGGATGATGAAAAACATTTTTAAAGAAACGAATCCAAAGGAAACAAAATGACAAGGATTAAGGATTAAGGATTCGTACTTTGTTTTACCCATGTCCAAAAATACTTCGAAAGTAATCAGATTGGTGTAAAATTCAAGAATGATCAAAACCTGGATACAATCAAAGTTAGTATCCAGAATAGATATTTTGGACAAAAAGAAAAATTTTTATTTTTACGATTGAATAGTCTTAGTATATAAATGAATAGTATCGTGATCGTGAATAGTCTTGAGTATCGTGAATAAGAACCCCGACATAACAAGTTCCAAATTTGATAAAAAGTTCACCAATACTTCGGCATAATGATATTGAAGAAAAATATCATTTAAGAAGAAAATAATACCCCTTACCTCAAAATAACCATACTTACATTGAATTTCGGATATAGTCTTGTGAAACTCGCACCGTATAAAGCAACACTCAAAGTATACTCACAAGAATACGCTTCGATAATATAGAGAGAAAGAGAAAACTTAGTTTACGTGTGATTTTCAATTCTAACTTAGCCTCTATTTATAGGAAAATGCTAGAACATGAAGAGACTAAAATAATAAATTAATATTATTTATAAACCAATTTCTCGCATGCTTTTCAAATTTCAATGCTGAAAATTTCAGCAAATTTACCATGTGCATTCAACACCCACCAAAAAGTGGGTCCCACCATAATTAATAAAAAAAAATTATTTTATTTTCCGTAACTTCAATAATTCATAGAAAATAGCTCGTTTATCGTAAAAATTCAAACTCGCGACTTTCCATGGGAAATTCCATTCTCTACAACTTTGCGAGAAGAAAATTTTTCCAAATTCCAAACATAAATTGACCGAAATCCATAAGCAGACGATTTTACATACCTATAATCAATTTTCTATTCAAGAATTGTGTCCACCAACATACAAAAAACATATGTTAAACATTTAATGCCACAAAATACTCTACCTCCTCATATACTCATATATCCCACAATCATTATAAAATATCACAGATTAATATATTATTAAAATAATATATTTAAATGTATTATTTTATCAGAAAAAGATAAAATATTAATTTTCAACAATTGTCACATTAAAAATTTTCTCCATCTATATCCACATAAAATAAATATTTTCTTTATCATAATAATCAATAATTAATTATTCAAAATAATATTACGTAATCACAAGATCGACAACCGGTAGTCCTCAGAAAGAGGGGCTTTCCAATAAGGATTTCTCCTTCTTGGCAGCCGCAATTAGGTGACGAAAACCTCTCAAACCTCTCCTTAGACAGAACTTTCTAGACATTGCCAATAATGTTATCTGATAATATTATTCAAATAATATGAATTATTGATTTGATAATGGAAAATACTGTGTAATGACAATTATTGAAACAATAATAATATAAATATCAACGCAGCAATTATTGAATTAATAAAATATAATATTGAACAGTAACTACTGTAACAATTATTGAGTAGTGCCTTCTTACGTAAGGATCAATAATTCAACAATAATCACATGCAATACCGCAATCTTCTTGTCTTACCACGCATATTATCAGTATTTTAACCACCGGGTAACCCAACAAAGGTTAATTGGTAATAATTTACGCCGTTATTTATAAAACTCAATCTTTGTCGCTTTCTTTCATCCAACCGCTTTTCCGTTATGGGGCCCACCAATGATCAAGGCCGTCGTCATTTGAGATTCCCGACAAAAAGAATATTCCACGACCAAACGAATATTCCCTAGCAATAATGAATATTTTATAACCACTTGCTTATTTTGTAAACTTTGCACATTTCACCCATAACCAAAGAATTATATCAAATTAACCCTTATTAATTTAGAATAATGAATAAAGAAAAATTCAATTTTATTTATAATAAGTTGGGGTCTTACAACCTCCCTCCTTATGAAATTTCGTCCTCGAAATTGACGTACGTACTTGGTATATCGAAAAGGTGAGGGTACCTCGCTTTCATCTCCGATTCTAACTCCCATGTCATTTCTTCAATTGTATGGTTTCTCCACAAAACCTTAACTTGTGGTATAACCTTCGATGCGTAAGACATGCTCTTTCTATCCAAAATCTCAACAGTATCTCCTCGTAGGTTAAATCTTCTGCTATCTCGTCTGTTCTAATGCAATAATGTGGTTCGGGTCTTTCACATATTTACGAAGCATAGATATGTGGAATACATTGTGAACACGAGACATACTTGGAGGTAACGCGAGTCTATAGGCTACGCTTCCTATTCCCAATCAAGAATCTCAAATGGACCAACAAACCTTGGATTGAGCTTTCCTCTTTCCCAAATCTTGTAACTCCTTTCCATGGAGCAATACGTAACAATACATGATCTCCAATATTAAACTCCACGTCCTTTCTATGAAGATCAAGATAACTCTTTTGTCGATCTTGTGAAGTTTGAATCGTTGTCGAATCATTTGGATCTTTTCACGTAGTCATGCGTACATTAATTCGGTTCCAACAATGTTGTTTCTCCCACCTCGTCCCAAAGATATCGGAGAAGCGACATTTTCGGCCCATACAACGCCTCAAATGGAGCCATGCCTATACTTGCTTGATAACTTGTTGTTGTAGGAGAATTCCACCAGGTGGTAGGTACTTATCCCAACTTCCTTTGAAATCTAGGACACGAGTCTTAATAGATCTTCAAGGGTTTGAATAGTCTCTCTCGATTGTCCGTCTGCTTGAGGATGGTATCTTTGAATCAATCAGAAATCCGTGCCCATAGCTTTCTGTGCTAACCCAAAATCTTGAAGTGAATCTCGGTCACGATCCGAAACTATGGATACTTGGCATGCCATGCAATCGTCTAATCTCATTCACGTCACATACGAGCAAGACGTTCAAGGGATAAGTCTCACGTGTCGGTAAAAATGGGCGACTTGGTTAATCTATCAACAATAACCCAAATTGCATCTACGCCTTGAGAAACTTTGGGAAGACTGTAAACAAAATCCATAGTAATGTGTTCCCATTTCCATTCCTAATCTCAAGTGGTTGCAATGGACCTTTTGGCACTTGATGCTCCGCCTTTACACGTTGACAAAGTTAAACATCTTGAGATAAACTCCGCAATCTCTCTCTTCATATTGTTCCACCAAAATGTATGTCGAATATCATGATACATTTTGGTACTTCCGTGATGGATTGCAAACGGGGTGTTGTGTGCCTCCATCATGATTTTATGCTTCGTGTCGAATCGTTAGGACGCAAAGTCTAGAATTGACTCAAGTATTCCTTCCTCATCAATTCTTGCTTCCAAATAGCTCCTTCTTGCACTTTCTTCTTCATACGATCGCCCTGTGTCCGTAGCTTGAGCGAATTTTTAACTTTATCGATTAAAGTCGGTTCTACTTGTATATTCGCCATCATTATGTGGGTCCCTGAAGTCTTTAATTCTACCTCCATCCTTTGCAAGTCATACAAAATGGGCCTTTGCGTTGACAATATCGCACTCATGATTTGCATATGATCTTCTACTTAATCGCCGCCTACTACGTTCGCTTTTCGAGGATGATATTGAATAGTGTGATCGTAATCTTTTAATGCCTCCGACCAACGTCGTTGCCGCATGTTGAGTTCTTTTTGGGTGAAGAAATATTTGAGACTTTTATGGTCCGTATAAATCTCCATTTTCTCTCCATACAAGTAGTGTCTCCATATCTTCAACGCGAATACGACTGCTGCCAACTCTAGATCATGAGTAGGATAATTCCTCTCATATTCTTTGAGTTTTCGTGAGGCATAGGCTATGACTTTCCCATGTTGCATGAGAACACATCCTAACCCCTTGCCGTAAGCATCATCAGAGATAACAAATCCATCCGAACCAGATGGTATTGTCGTAACAAATGCCGAAATGAGTCTCCTCTTGAGCTCTTGGAAGCTCTCTCTCGCGTTCCTCGTCAAGATAAGAATTTTGCATCCTTCCGAGTCACCGAGTTAATCTGAGTAGCGATTCGAGAAAATCCTTCCACAAATCTCCGATAATAACCAATTTAAGCCCGTAAAGTCGCGTTTGATCACCGACTTCTCGGTTGTTCCCAACTTTGTATTGTTTCAATCTTCGTCGGGTCAACAGATACTCCTTGTTTTGACACCACGTGCCCAAGAAATGCTACTTCCTCGAAGCCGAACTCGCATTTCTTCACACGGCATAAAGCTTGTGTTCACGAAGTCTTTGTAGTACCGAGCCTTCAAATGGTGCTCATGATCTTCACTATTTTGAATAGATGAGGATGTCATCAATAAAGACAACAACGAATCGATCCAAATATTCCTTGAACACACGGTTCATCATATCCATGAAAGCGGCGGGAGCATTAGTCAATCCAAAAGACATGACCAAGAATTCATAATGCCCGTGTCGAGTCCTAAATGCCGCCTTTGGAATATCCTCGGTTTTAATCTTCAAATGATGATATCCGAGCGAAGATCGATCTTTGAAAAGAATTGTGCTCCTTGCAATCGGGTCAAACAGGTCATCAATGCGAGGTAATGGATACCTATTCTTGATGGTGACATAGTTCAATTCTCGATAGTCAATACAAAGTCTCATACTCCCGCCTTTTCTTCTTTACGAATAAAATAGGAGCACCCCAAGGAGACGTCTTGGGGCGAATGAAACCGATGTCTAATAACTCCCAGCAGTTGGACTTTTAACTCCTCAAGTTCAATAGGAGCCATTCGATATGGGGTTTTAGAAATGGGCTTTGTACTTTTGGTTCAAGGTCAATAAAGAATTCAACATCACGCTAAGGGGGGTGACCAAAAGCTCTTCGAAATACATCGAGAATTCTTTAACCACGTAAATATTATTCAAATCGACTTGTCTTTGTTCAAATCCATAACATGGGCTAAGAAAGCTTGGCATCCGCTTTTCAATAAACGAATAGCTTTGTGGCTTGATATGACAAAATGATGATTTTAGTGGTTTAGTGGTTTGAATTAAATATGACAGTTGGTTTGGGAATATGGAAACTAACAACCTTACGAAAACAATCAATTTTGGCATGATGAGTGGTTAACCAATCAATTCCTAAAATCACATCAAAAGCAAGTATCTTTAAAGAGATAAGATCAACGGTAAATGTGATAGTGCCAACTTGGATCATGCAAGATTTATAAACCGTAGATGTAACAAAGGTTTCACCCAACGGAGTTTCAACAGATAAATCAAAATCTAATTTCTCCTGAGTCAAGTTTAAACGTTGAGCACAAGCGGGAGAGATAAAAAGAATGGGTAGAACCCAGGTTCAGTAAGGTATAAACTTCGCAAGAATTCAAGATTAGCTTACCCGTGATCACCTCGTTTGGGTTCCTCACGTTTTGGCGACCACGACAAAAAGCTCTTCCAGAACCGATTTCGACTTATCCGGAGGAATGACCCTTGGAATCACCAATCCTACCAACTTGGTTTCGCTTATAAGTACGATCTCGAGCGATGTGGCCTTCCTTTCCACAGTTTGTAACATACCTTGGATTGTTGTGGGCGATTTTGGTGATATGTCCCTCCTTCCCGCATTTGTAACATCTAACCGGCGGTCGTTTCTCCCCAGCATTTGTTGTTGGTCTTTGGTCTTCTTTGTTGATATCTTCCCGCCACCGTTGAATCTTCTCTTCCCAAATTTCTACTTGAGTCACCTCTCCTATTATCATGTCCACGATTACCACCGAGTGGTTACCGCCTTTGTCCAGTATTCTTTCCTCCTCATTGGTTATCATCGCTACGATGACTACCTCGATTGTGGTCCCTCGATTGAGTATACTCACTATCTCGCTCTAATAATCGAGCCTCATTGACAACATCTGAATACGAGAGAAAATTTATGAGAGATAAGGTATTGACCGAATCTCCGGTTTTAGACCTCTCGAAACATACGCGTCATTCGCTCCTCATTCTCCACCAAATGAGGTGCGAACCTCGATAATTTCGCGAACCTTGCCGTCTTTGAGAGACACCGCGTGTTGTTCTCGCTCGAGTCTAATAAACTCTACCTCCTTCATATGACGAATACTTTCTGGAAAGTACTTGTCATTGAACAGTTTCTGAAATCTTTCCCAAGACATGTTAAGTGCATCTGGCTGGGTACGCTTCACAGATTCCCACCAGTAATCTGCTTCACCACGAAACATAAAAGTGGCGAATGGAACCTTTTGTTCCTCCGTGCACCCCAAGACATCGAATATCTTGGTAATTTGCTTGACCCACGTTTCTGCCTTGATCGGATCCGGCTTTCCATGGAAATCTGGTGGTCCCAACTCCTTGAACTGCTTGGCTGTGACAGACCGCGCGTTGCCATCATTTCCACCCGTATTTTGTACACGAGTCTCCCTCGTCTGATTTTGCATGAACTGCAAAAAGCTTCTAAACATCCCGTCGTTCATCATTTGCTCAGTGGCGTTGTTCATAGGAGGAACATTGCCACTGTGCTTGCGTTTCTCCTCGTTGGTGAACTGCAAAGGCGTCTCCACGGTCCTCATAAACTCCATTGTTAACATTCTCGCAGACCATTCTTAAATCGCCATAAAACAAGGGTTAATTAAACAAATTAACATATCACATAATATCCTATATTATGACCACCAACAAATAAGCTTAGGTAGGACACACTTTAGCGAAGGATTTACTCGCCTCTCCCTCCAGCTTCTATTCCCCGATCTCCGCCAGAGATCATATCCCTAAGCTCGATACCAACTCGTGACGCCCCAAAATAGGTATGCAACACCCATTCTCGAGTCGCCAAAATACATGGTATAGAAAGCAAATTACAACTTTGACAATACAGATGTCGTGTGAGAATACGACAATACAACCGTGAGTTTGAATACAAATATTGTCTTCTAGATAATATACACACCCAAATAAGTCCTCATTAATTATTCATACACTATTTTACGTAAATAGTGAGGATGAATTAAAACATCTTCCTAGAACCATCACTCCATACCCCGACTCGATCCTGCTATGTTCTCACCTCCCGAGAAGAAAAATGGAACAAAAAGGAAAAGGGTGAGCTCAACTAGCCCAAAGAAAGAATATTATGACTAAGATAATATACAACAAATTATCGTTAGTCTTCAACAGGAAAAATCTAATAGAATACAATATACAACGAGTTTTAGATCAACAAATGCAATGAAACAACAATCCATTAGAAGAGTCACGTAGAGAAAGAATTCTACCGCCTTCTAAGGTTTAAAAGTCCATCATCAATAGTTTATCCTCAGTAATAACAATCAATATACATCTTTAATCATCTTTGCACTACAGCCAAAGATATTCATTTATATCACCAATTGGTCATGTTCATCTCAACACTTGTTCATCTTTGCACTACTGCCAAAGATATTCATCGATTAATCGTTCATCTTTTGCACTACAGGCCAAAGATATTCATTTATATCACCATTTAGACCGAGGATAATGAAAAGCATTTTTAAAGAAACGAATCCAAAGTGAAACAAAATGACAAGGATTAAGGATTAAGGATTCGTGTACTTTGTTTTACCCATGTCCAAAAATACTTGAAAATAATCATATTGGTGTAAAATTCAAGAATGATCAAAACATGGATACAATTAAAGCTAGTATCCGAATAGATATTTTGGACAAAAGAAAAATTTTATTTTTCTATGAATAGTCTTAGATTCGTGAATAATAGTGTAGTATCGTGAATAGTGCCATATACGTGAATAAGAACCCCGACACAACAAGTTCCAAATTTGATAAAAGTTCACCAATACTTGGCAGATAATGATATTGAAGAAAATATCATTTAAGAAGAAAATAATACCCCTTACCTCAAAATAACCGTATTTCTTGATTGAATTTGGGTATAGTCTTGTGAAACTCATACCGATATAGCAACACTCAAAGTATACTCACAAGAATACGCTCGATAATATAGAGAGAAAGAGAGAAAACTTAGTTTACGGTGTGATTTTCAATTCTAACTTAGCCTCTATTTATAGGAAAATGCTAGAACGCATGAAGGAGACTAAAATAATAAATTAATATTATTTATAAACCAATTTCTCGCATGCTTTTTCAAATTTCAATGCTTTGAAAATTTCAAAGCTGATTCTATGTGCATTCAACACCCACCAAAAAGTGGGTCCCACCATAATTAATAAAAAAATTATTTTATTTTCCGTAACTTCAATAATTCATAGAAAATAGCTCGTTTATCGGAAAAATTAAAACTCACGTTTTTCCATGGGAAATTCCATTCTCTACAACTTTGCGAGAAAAAAATTTTTCAAATTCCAAACATAAATTGGCCAAAATCCATAAACAGACGATTTTACGATCTATAATCAATTTTCTATCAAGAATTGTGTCCACCAAACACACAAAACATATGTTAAACATTTAATGCCACAAAATACTCTACCTCCTCATATACTCATATATCCCACAATCATTATAAAAATATCACCAGTTAATATATTATTAAAATAATATATTTAAATGTATTATTTTATCGTAAAAGATAAAATATTAATTTTCAACAATTGTCACATTAAAATTTTCTCCATCTATATCCACATAAAATAAATATTTTCTTTATCATAATAATCAATAATTAATTATTCAAAATAATATTACGTAATCACAAGATCGACAACCGTGGTAGTTCCTGGAGAAGAGGGCTTTCCAATAAGGATTTCTCCTTCTTGGGCAAGCAATTAGGTGACCAAACCTCTCCTTGTATGTAACTTTCTAGACATTGCCAATAATGTTATCCGATAATATTATTCAAATAATATGAATTATTGATTTGATAATGGAAAATACTGTGTAATGACAATTATTGAAACAATAATAATATAAATATCAACGCAGCAATTATTGAATTAATAAAATATAATATTGAACAGTAACTACTGTAACAATTATTGAGTAGTGCCTTCTTACGTAAGGATCAATAATTCAACAATACTGCAAGCAATACCGTACGGTATCTTTGTGCAACCACGATATTATCAGATTTTAACCACCGTAACCCAACAAAGTGTTAATTCAGTAATAATTTACGCTGTTATTTATAAAACTCAATCTTTGTCGTTTTCTTTCATCCAACCGCTTTTCCGTTATGGGGCCCACTAATGATCTAGCGGCCGGTAAATTTTAGATTCCCGACAAAAAGAATATTCCACGACCAAACGAATATTCCCGACAATAATGAATATTTTATAACCACTTGCTTATTTTGTAAACTTTGCACATTTCACCCATAACCAAAGAATTATATCAAATTAACCCTTATTAATTTAGAATAATGAATAAAGAAAAATTCAATTTTATTTATAATAAGTTGGGGTCTTACAATCATTATTGGCAATGTCTAGAAAGTTCTGTCGAGGAGAGGTTAGATAATCTAATTGCGCGTCAGTAAGAAGAAATCCTTATTGGAAAACCCCCTCTTTCCTGGGAACTGCTTGGTTGTCGTTATTGTGATTCTATAATATTATTTGTGAATAAATAATTATTGAATTTTATGATAAGAAAATATTTATACGATGTGGATATAAATGATGGATTTATTTATGTGGTTATAAATGAAGAAATTACTGTTGAGGTGTTTTATCAGTATTTTGTCGGATTGGAGGTATTAAAAACTCAAATCGGTGTTATTAAAGCTTGATTGCGTGAGTTATAATTTTAATCCGACCGTTGGATCGTTGTGATTTTTGGATATGTTATACATATATGAGTTGGATATATTTCCACAAATTTTGAACCGTTAAAAATTAACGCATGATTTGTTATGAATTTTAAAAGGTGTTGAAACGATGTTTAAAATCATCCGTTTGTGGATTTCAGATATTTTCGGTCTGGAATTTGGAAAAACTATCTTCTGTAAAGTTGTAGAGAATTCGATTTTGTGTGAAATAGACATAAAATTCATATTTTTCTGATAAACAAGCTATTTTTTATAAATTCTTGAAGTTTCAGAAAATAAAATAATTTTTATTAAAAATGGGGTGGGACCCACTTTTATTTTTTTTGAAACATGTGGGTTGAATTTGTTCTTCCAAGTTGGCTGCTCAACTTTCATAATGGGGGGGCTAATTTTTCCAACAAGCATGTGACGCCCCAAAAAATAGGTATACATCATCCATCTTGGGTCGCCAGATACATGGTACTGAATACAAATACAAACTAATTATACAACAGTCGTGTAAGATACGACAAAACATAATATAAGAGTTTTAATAAGAATATTGTCATCTAGACAATATCAACACTCAATGAAGTCCTCATTACATTTATTGTCACACTATCTAACAGAATAGTGAGGATTACTAATGCTATCATCTGGACTGTCACTCCGTTCCCCGACTAGTTCCGGTTACGTTCTCATTTTCTGAAGAGAAAAGTGAAAGAAAGGGTGAGCTCAACTAGCCCAGTAAGAAATATTATGACTAAGATAATGCAGAACAAATTATCATTAGCCTTCAACAGTATAACAACTGATAGAATATAATAGACAACAAGTTTTAGATCAAAAACTGCAGCGGAAATAAGCAATCCATTAGAAGAGTCAAGTAGAGATTAAAATCTATTATCTTCTATGACTTAAAAGATTTTTCATCACTTTTATCGCTGAGACTCAGCTTAATAAATAATCCACATCATCCCTCCACTACGGCCAATGATATTTATTAGTATTACAACCACAAATTATCCATGCACTACGGGCCAAGGATATTCGTGTATTCATTAATGGTCATGATCATGCCAACAACTGTCCATCAATGCACTACGGGCCAATGAGGACTTTTATCACATCATTTGTAACATTACTACCATAATTACAATCAAAAAATCCTCATCATAATCATACCAAGTCCATCTATGCACTACAAAAGCCACGAGATGACTTTCAATAAAATATAAACATGAGGATGATGACAATGATATAAGAATTCAATAAAACAAGTTCAAGAATTAATTTATCCAGGAACTAATAACGTCTAAATTGTCAACAAGATACTGTTTTGTGGGGTAAAATTCAAGAATGCTCAGAAAAATATTTTCATGAAAAGATATTGGATGAAGCGCAAATATCAAGGATATTTTACTAATTTCATGGAGTATAGAAGTCAAAACATTAACCAACTAAGTATAATAAAGAATGGAATAACAAAAGAAATCACCATGCATGCGATACTTCGCATAGACAGGTTATTCCAACATAATAATAAGTAATTCAACCAGTCGAGCAAAATTACGCCGCAAGCGAGGATGTTCCAAATGAAATAATAAAGAATGAAATAACAACAGAAATCACCATGCATGCGGTATTGTGATAGACGGTTATTCTAACGAATACTAAATAACGGAACCGTGTCCCGCCTAAAAACGCATGCATACGATATGATATTCTAATGTAATAATAAAGAATGGAATAATGTAAGAATTTCACCAAGTATAGGGTAGCAGCAGATCAAAGTTATTCCAATGTAATAATAAAGAATGGAATAATGTAAGTTCTCTTCATGAATACAAAGAAATAATACCCCTTACGAATACAATAAATAATATCCCTTACCGTAAAAGAAATTGGATATAAGAGTAGGGAGGTAGCAGAATACTTTTCTTCTTTCTCTCTATAATTTTCCCTCTCTAGAGTTTCAGTGAATTCGTAAGAAATAATGAAGGAATGAACTTCTATTTATAGGAGAATTGAAGAGGTACTGTTTAAGAAAATCACGGACGAAAATAATTCAAAGACTTACGGCCATCACACGCCACCTTTGGTTTATTGAAAAGCAATCAAACTATCTAATACAAACAAAACTAAAATAATATATATATATATATATAATAAATATGACACATGTTATTTGAATTCTTACTCCCACCCGTGAACACTTGTTAGATTCTTTTCCTTCAAATTCATTTTCTCCCCTGTGGGCCCCACATGTTTCCCTCCCACCAACATGTCATAATCACAGGTGGTCCCATTATATTTAATTAACTTTCTACCAATTATTTTGAAAAATGGGTAAATGCGGTCCAAAAAAATAAGCCAAAAATTATAACAAATACATCATAAAAATCACCTCAATATTTTTAACAACATTTATCATCATTATTATAATTCACAATATTAATCGACCAGGTCGTTCTCAGGAAAGAGGGGCCCTTCCGGTAAGGATTTCTCCTTACTGGCGCGCAATTACCTAACCTCTTCTTGAGAGAACTTCTAGACATCGTTAATATTGTAAATAATAATATTAATAACTTTATCGTCTCAATTAATGATTTAAAATATATGAAATATTGACAATAATTGAATCAAATAACGTGAGATACTATGAAGCAAATACTGTAGCAATAATTGAACAAAACTGAGTGACTTCTCACGTAAGCATCAATAATCAATACCGTGTGTTACTATGCAACCACGCGTATTACTGTACTTTTAACATCGGGTGTTTCAACAGTTAACGGTAAAACTTCCGCCGTTATTTTTATAAAAATATATTTTTGTCGTGTTCTCAATCCGACAAAAATTCCGTTGTGGGGTCCACCAATGATTGTACCGTCGTACGGATATTCTCCGACAAAAAGAATATTCCCTGACCAATCGAATATTATACAACAACTTGCATACTTTTCAAAATTTATAAATATTACCCACAACTATAACATTATATCAATTTGATTCCATAATATTAAAAAAAATATTTTGAGGAATTTAAATCTTTATTCATAAAATTTGGGGTCTCATAAAACATGCGTAGAATAATAATTATATTATTTTATTAATTTAGTCTCCTTTGGCATTCTAGCATTTTCCTATAAATAGGTGCTTATGTTAGAATTGAAAATCACACCAGAAACATAAGTTTTCTCTCTCTATACTATCGAGCGTATTTTTATGAGTATTTAGATACTTTGAGAATTGCTATTCAGTGCAAGTTTCCTTCGGCTTTACATCCGATGTTCCAGTCAGAAATACTACTCTTTTGAGGTAAGGGATTTTAAGGGTTATTATGTTTTTTTCAGTTTCATAATTTTTTCGACCTTTAAAAATTCTGGAAAAATTTGAAATAATAATTTGATGAGTTTTCTAGATTGTGTCCTAAAAGGACAATTTTTGGATGTATATATCAGGAGTTATGAATTTTATGGAAAAAGACTATTTTTAAAATAAACCCTTATAACTCCTTGTGGTGAACTCTAAAATTGGTGAAATTTTTATTGGGAGTACATGTATATAACAGAAGTATATTCTGTAAATTTTGAAATTTTTGGACAAAAGTACAATTTATGATAAATGTCTAAATATTCGACAGGTTTGGCCATATGAAAAATAGTAAATGAATTTTAAAAATTCTGAGAAAAATATGTTTTCAATATGGGACTATATTCTGCTAAATCCTAGAAAAAAAAATATTTTTGGGACTGATTTGGTATTTTTCATGAAAATGGTTTAGTTATGAACATATGAATTAAATATGTTATGTGAAGTTAAAAAATTGGTAAATAGGATTTTATGGCTTGGAAATCCTATATAAGGTATATGCAGATTTTTGATGAGGGTTTTGGTTATTGGTGATGAAATCTTATGAGTTTAGCATTTTAAGATGATTAAATGCATTAATTGGTAAAGTGTAAGCAACTGAAATAAATTGTTTATAAGTTTAAGAAATGATTAAAATATTATTGTAATATTAATAATATTAGATTATGAGATTATTAAGTGATTTATAATATTTAGATTAAGGTGTTATAAATATTGATATTAATTTTATTGAGAAACGTTATCTGTTTGTGTTGGAGTTACTATTCACGGGGTACTATTCATAATAAAATTGGTTTCCTTTTCTGACCAAATTATCGTTGATTTATGAATCTTACTCTTGAAATTAAATCCATATTTTGATTATATTATCATATATAAATTTTTTATAATACCGGTGATGAAATTTCTCTTTGACTTGAGTGTAAAGATGAGTAAATTATTGGTATGATCGTGACTATGGGTTCTCTTTGGCCAGTAGTGCAAAGTTGAATTGTTGACTGGTATGATCATGACCATTGAATTTATAATTGAATATCTTTAGCTTAAGTGCAAATGTGAATTGATCAACATAGTTATATTTCTTTGTGATATTAATATATTTGGCCTGTAGTGCAAAGATGAATTATTGATGAATATCTTTGGCCCGTAGTGCAAAGATAACCTGTTGTTTAATATATTTGGCCCGTAGTGCAAAGATGACTTATTGTTGAATATCTTTGACCTGTAGTGCAAAGATGAAATGTTAATGAATATCTTTGGCCCGTAGTGCAAAGATGAATTTATTAGTATGATTATAAACATGAACTGTGATTTGGTATAACCATGATATTTGATGTTTCAGGTAAAGACAGGTGATAAAAATTATCTTCGTCCTGGGTGCGAAGAGGAATTTAGAATTACAATTATGATTATGAGTTATTCACATAAATGTGGACAGGAACTGTTGATTGATGTTACAGGGATAAAACATTGTTGGTGGATTTTTAACATGGAGAAGATAATAGACTTTATGGTCTATTTGACTCTTCTAATGGATTGCTCGTTCCACTGCAACTATGGTTGAAAATTTTATCATCTACCATATGATCTAAATCTCTGATTTATTATTGACGAAGGCTATTGATAATTTAATTATCTTTAGTCATGATATTATTTACTGGGCTATTTGTGCTCACCCTTTTGCTTCACAATTCCTTTCAGGTAATAAGAGTGTAATTTGGGTCCAATGAGGGATAACAGGGAATAGAATCTTGATCTATAATTGTTGAGGTTCCCCCTAAAGAGTATGGAAATGATTTTATTGAGGACTTTAGATACGAGTGTTGTATTTTATACGTCATTTAATAGTTATATTTGGTGAATCAAATAGGGTGAGGCGAACCAAACTTTGGAAGGGTGTTTTGCCACTATCATACAAGATGTCTAATGACATACAACCTCGTGTTATCATAAGACAGAGTTGTGCACATCCACTTGCTGAGTATAACTACGAGCACTACCTATATGATCTTGGAGTTTGGTTGAAATATAATTTTTAATTGCAGACATTAGAGATAGTTATATGTCAAGAGAAGACTCAACATTGGAATGAATATGATAGTAATCTTCTCGTTTTTCTTTGGGGTCTATTGGATCAACCAAGGATAATTCTGTGGACATATGATATCTATCATAACCTAGACGCATTGCCTCCCATGTACGAAGGTTTCCTTGAGCACTTTCCAAAAGTTTTAATTTCTAAAATAGTTATTGACTGTACCTTTATGTAAGGTATCATTGTGACATGCTATCCAAGGTTGGGACATGAGTCACAGTTGGTATATATTTGTATCAAAACTCACAGCATATGTGTTGTTGTATTTTGCCCGACAATTGTGATAATGAAGTTGTTGTTATTTTCTGTACCATGTATTTGGCGACTCAGAATGTGTTGATTGTTGTATACCTATTTTGGGGGTTGCCACATTTGGTATCAGAGCTTAGGGATATGATCTCTGGCGGAGATCCGGGATTAGAACTAGGAGGGGAGAGATGAGTAAATCCTTTGCTAATGTGACTTACCAAAGCTAAAATTTCTTATTTGATAAATTGACAAATTGTATGTCAGTTAACCTTTGTTTTGAAGCTGTATTCTAGAATGATATTGGAAATACAGGAGATGAGCAATGGAGAAATTAAGAGGACAGGGAAGATGGAATCTGAAATGAAAGCAAGGTATTCTCAACTCTTTGAAATACTAGGTACGTAAATTTTGAGAACGAAATTTCATAAGGAGAGGAAATTGTAAGACCCCAAATTTTATAAAATAAAAGTATTCAATTTTCTTATAATTATTATTCAGTAAATGGTTAAATTGATAAAAAGTTAAAGTTATAGGAGAAATGTGCAAATTTTTCAAAATAAGCAAGTGGCTATAAAAATACTTATTGTTGTCGGGGAATATTCGTACGACGGCGTATCCATTTGTGGGCCCCATAACAGAATAACTGTCGAATGAAGAAAATGACAAGTTTGAGTTTTTATAAATAACGGCGTAGTTGTTACCGTTAACAATGTTGGAATACCCGGTGGTTAAAATACGATGTCTGCTGCGTTGTTGCACATATAGATATACACGGTATTGCATTATTATTTATGAATTATCGATCCTTACGTGAAGAAGGCACTACTCAATAATTATTACAGATAATTATCGCTCACTATTTTATTTTATTGATTCAATAATTGCTGCGTTGATATTTTATATTATTGTTGTTCAATAGTTGTCACTGCACAATATTTCCTATTATCATATCAATAATTCATATTATTTGAATAATATTATTAGATAACATTATTGGCAATGTCTAAAAAGTTCTGTCGAGGAGAGGTTAGATACTCTAATTACGCACCGGTAAGGAGAAATTCTTATTGGAAAGCCCCCTCTTTCCTAGGAACTGCCTGGTTGTCGTTATTGTGATTCTGTAATATTATTTGTGAATAAATAATTATTGAATTTTATGATAAGGAAATATTTATTTGATGTGGATATAAATGATGGATTTATTTATGTGGTTATAAATGAAGAAATTAATGTTGATGTATTTTATCAGTATTTTGTCGGATTTGAGGTATTAAAAACTCAAATCGGTGTTATTAAAGCTTGATTGCGTGAGTTATAATTTTAATCCGATCGTTAGATCATTATGATTTTTGGATATGTTATATATATATGAGTTAGACATATGTCCACAAATTTTGAACCGTTGAAAATTAATGCATGATTTCTTATGAATTTTAAAAGGTGTTGAAACGGTGTTTAAAATCATCCGTTTGTGGATTTCGGATATTTTCGGTCTGGAATTTGGAAAAACTTTCTTCTGCAAAGTTGTAGAGAATTCGATTTCGTGTGGAATGAACATAAAATTCATATTTTTCTGATAAACAGACTATTTTCTATGAATTGTTGAAATTTCAAAAAATAAAATAATTTTTATTAAAAATGGGGTGGGACCCACTTTTGTTTTTTTTTGAAACATGTGGGTTGAATTTGTTCTTCCAAGTTGGTTGCTCAACTTTCATAATGGGGGGGCTGTTGAATTTTCCAACAAGCATGCGTAGAATAATCAATATATTATTTTATTGATTTAGTCTCCTTTGGCGTTCTAGCATTTTCCTATAAATAGGTGCTTATGTTAGAATTGAAAATCACACCAGAAACATAAGTTTTCTCTCTCTATATTATCGAGCGTATTTTTATGAGTATTTAGATACTTTGAGAATTGTTATTCAGTGCAAGTTTCCTTCGGATTTACATCCGATATTCCAGTCAGAAATACTGCTCTTTTGAGGTAAGTGATTTTAAGGGTTATTATGTTTTTTTCAGTTTCGTAATTTTTTTGACTTTTAAAAATTCTGAAAAAATTTAAAATGATAATTTGATGAGTTTTCTAGATTGTGTCCAAAAATGACAATTTTTGGATGTATAGATCAGAAGTTATGAATTTTATGGAAAAAGACTATTTTAAAAGTAAAACCCTTATAACTCCTTGTGGTGAACTCTAAAATTTATGAAATTTTTATTGGGAGTACATGTATATAACAGAAGTATACTCTGTAAATTTTGGAATTTTTGGACAAAAGTAAAATTTATGATAAATGTCTAAATATTCGGCAGGTTTGGCTATATGAAAAATAGTAAATGAATTTTAAAAATTCCGAGAAAAATATATGTTCAATATGAGACTATATTCTGCTAAATCTCAGAAAAGAAATATTTTTGGGACTGATTTAGAATTTTTTATAAAAATGATTTAGTTACGAACATATGAATTAAATATGTTATGTGAAGTTAAAAAATTGGTAAATAGTATTTTATGGTTTGGAAATCCTATATAAGGTATATGCAGATTTTTGATGAGGGTTTTGATTATTGGTGATGAAATCTTATGAGTTTGGAATTTTAAGATGATTAAATGCATTAATTGGTAAAGTGTAAGCAATTGAAATAAATTATTTATAAGTTTAAGAAATGATTAAAATATTATTGTAATATTAATAATATTAGATTATGAGGTTATTAATTGATTTATAACATTTAGATTAAGGTGTTATAAATATTAATATTGATTTTATTGAGAAACATTATCTTTTTGTGTTTGAGTTACTATTCATGGGGTACTATTCACAACAAAATTGGTTTCCTTTTTTGACCAAATTATCGTTGATTTATGAATCTTACTCTTGAAATTAAATCCATGTTTTGATTATATTATCATATATAAAATTTTTATAATCCCGGTGATGAAATTTCTCTTTGACTTGAGTGTAAAGATGAGTAGATTATTGGTATGATCGTGACTATGAGTTCTCTTTGGCCAGTAGTGCAAAGTTGAATTGTTGACTGGTATGAGCATGACAATTGAATTTATAATTGAATATCTTTAGCTTAAGTGCAAAGGTGAATTGATCAACATGGTTATAATTATTGTTTATATAAATTCTGAAATAATTATATATTTCTTTGTGATACTAATATCTTTGGCCTGTAGTGCAAAGATTAATTATTGATGAATATCTTTGGCCCGTAGTGCAAAGATAACCTGTTGTTGAATATCTTTGGCCCGTAGTGCAAATATAACTTGTTGTTGAATATCTTTGGCCTGTAGTGCAAAGATGAAATGTTAATGAATATCTTTGACCCGTAGTGCAAAGATGAATTTATTAGTATGATTATAAACAAGAACTGTGATTTGGTATAACCATAATCTTTGATGTTTCAGGTAAAGACAGGTGATAAAAATTATCTTCGTCCTGGGTGCGAAGAGGAATTTAGAATTACAATTATGATTATGTGTTATTCACATGAATGTGGACAGGAACTGTTGATTGATGTCACAGGGTGCTTAGGTTAGAATTGAAAATCACACCAAAAACAAGTTTTCTCTCTCTTTCTCTCTCTATATTATCGAGCGTATTCTTTTGAGTATTTTAAAACTTTGAGTTTTGCTATACGGTGCAAGTTTCCTTCAGCACTATACTTAGTATTCCAGTCAGAAGTACCGTCTTTTCGAGGTAAGGGATGTTATTTTTTTTCGTAATGATGCTATTCTTTCAATATCATTATGCCGAAATATTAATCTGAAGTTTTTATCAAATTTGGAACTTTTGGTGTCGGGGTTACTATTCACGTATACGACACTATTCACGTATACGACACTATTCATGAATACGACACTATTCACAGAAAGTTAAATTTTCGTTTTTGTCCAAAATATCTATTATGGATACTAGCTTTGATTGTATCCATATTTTGATCATTCTTGAATTTTACTCCACTATGATTATTATTGAAGTATTTTTGGACATGGATAAACCGAATTACGAATCCTTAATCCTTAATCCTTGTCTTTTGTTTCACCTTTGGATTCGTTTTTTTAAAAATATTTTCATCATCCTCGATCCTAAATGATGATGTTCTTGAATATCTTTGGCTCATAGTGCAAAGATGGATGATTTTCTTATGAATATCTTTGGCCCGTAGTGCAAAGATGAACAGTATTGAGATTAACATGACCAATCGATGAATATCTTTAAATTTGTAGTGCAAAATGAATATTTGATTGAAGATGTATATTGATTGATGTTACAGGATATAAAATATTGATGATGAACTTTTAAATTCATAGATACTAGTAGATTTCATTCTTTACGTAAATATTCTATGAATTATTATTTTCCGCTGCGAATATTGATCTGAAATTTGTTGTCTATTGTATTCTATCAGATTTTTCCCTGTTCAGGACTAACGATAATTTGTTTTATATTATCTTAGTCATAATATTCTTTACTGGGCTAGTTGAGCTCACCCTTTTCCTTGTTGTTCCATTTTTCTTCTCAGGAGGCGAGAATGTAGCGAGTACGAGTCGGGGTGTGGAATGATGGTTCTAGAATGTTGTCTTAGTAGTCCTCACCATTTTTGTATAATAAAGTTTCAATAATTATAATGAGGACTTATTTGGTTGTGGATATTGTCTAGAAGACAATATTTGTTATTAAACTCACATTTTAAGTATTGTCGTATTTTGCACGACAAATGTATTAATAAAGTTGTAGTTGTTTCTGTACCATATTTTTGACAACTCAGAATGGGTGATGTATACCTATTTTGGGGGCGTCACAGTTGGTATCAGAGCCATAAGTAAAGAGCCCCGAGCCTCTATCTGGTGGCTTCCTGTTGATGAGGGATGCACCGAAGCCAGACTCTCCGTAGGGGACGCCGTTCTGCGGTGGCAAACTGATAGGTATCACTGTGAGGTGCTATCCAAGGTTAGGATGGGAGTCACAGTTGGCATCAGAGCTTAGAGATATTATCTCTGGCGGAGATCGGGGAATAGAACTAGGAGGGGAGAGACGAGTAAATCCTTCGCTAGTGTGTCCTACCTAAGCTTATTTCTTAGTTGGTCAGTATATAGGAATATTATGTGATATATTGATTAACCTCTGTTTTATGGCAGTATTTGAGAATGTCGACTGAGAATGTTAACAATGGAGTAAATGAGACCGTGGAGACGCTTTGTACTCACCAATGAGGGAGAACGCGTCGTGTTTCAAGAATGTTCCTCCCGTGAACAACGCCAATTGGCGTATGATGAATGACGGGATGTTTAAAAGCTTTTTGCAGTTCATGCAAAATCAGACGAGGGAGACACGTGCACAAAATACAGGTGGAAATGATAACAACGCACGATTTGTCACGGCCAAGCAGTTCAAAGAGTTGGGACAACCAGAATTCTGGGGAAAGCCGGATCCGATTAAGGCGGAGACGTGGGTCAAATATATTACCAAGATATTCGATGTCTTGGGATGCACGAAGGAACAGAAGGTTCCATTTGCTACTTTTATGTTCCGTAATGAGGCAAATTACTGGTGGGAATCTGTGAAGCGTACCCACCCAGCCGCGCTCATCATGTCTTGGGTGACATTTCAGAAACTTTTCAATGATAAGTACTTTCCTGAAAGTATTCGTCATATGAAGGAAGTGGAGTTCATTAGACTGGAACAAAACAACTTGACGGTGTCCCAGTACGAGGCAAAGTTTACAGAGTTATCCAGGTTTTCACCTCATTTGGTGGAGAATGAGGAATGTATGACGCGGATGTTTCTGAGAGGTTTAAAACCCGACATACGTCAATATTTCATTTCTCATAAATTTTCTCTCTATTCAGATGTTGTCAACAGGGCTCAATTGTTAGAAATGAGATAACGAGTACTAATTAACCAGATGGATCACAACCGAGATTATACTTTGAGATAGCGATCAAAAGAATAACGATAACCAGCGGAGAAAGAAAAAGACGGACAAAAATGTTAACCACTCTGGTGGTAGTCATGGCTATGAAAATAGAAGAAGCGAGTCGGGAGGAGATTTTAAAAAGAGGAGATTCAACAACGATCATGTGAAGACAGCACCAGCAACAACTGGTTCTAAGGGAGGAGAACGACCACTGGTCGTATGCTACAAATGCGGAAAAGAGGGACATATCAGTCCAAACTGTCCACAACAGTTCAAGGTATGTTATAATTGTGGGAAGGAAGGACATATCGCTCGAGAGTATACGATAGCGAAACCAAGTCCAGTGGGGACGGTGACTCAAAAGGCTGTCCCAAAAAATTCAAAGTCAACGGTTCCTGAAAGAGCGTTTGTCGTGACTGGTCAAAATGCGAGAAACCCAAACGAGGTTATCACGGGTAAGCTAATCATTAATTCTTGCAAAATTTATACCTTACTTGATACCGGTGCTACCCATTCATTTATCTCTCCTGCTTGTGCTCAACGGTTAAACTTGACTCGGAGAAATTAGACTTTGATTTATCTGTGGAGACTCCATTAGAGAAACTTTCATCACATCCAATCGCTTATAAATCTTGTTTGATCCAAGTTGGCACCATCACATTACCTGTTGACCTTATCTCTTTAAAGATACTTGCTTTTGATGTGATTTTGGGGATTAATTGGTTAACTACTCATCATGCCAAAATTATTTGTTTTAAGTAAGGTTATTAGTTTTCATATTCCTAATCAACTCGTGTATGCAATTCAAGCAACTAAACCATTAAAATCAATCATGTCATATCTAGTCATAAAGCTATTCGTTTATTAAAAAACGGATGTCAAGCTTTCTTAGCCCATGTTATGGATTTGAATAATATTCCTGTTGTTAGTAAATTTCCTGACGTGTTTCCTGAAGAACTTTCCGGTCTACCCCCGGAACGTGAAGTTGAATTCTTTATTGACCTTGAACCTGGTACAAAGCCTATTTCTAAAACCCCTTATCGAATGGCTCCTATTGAACTTCCTGAGTTAAAGGTTCAACTACAGGAGTTGTTGGACATCGGTTTCATTCATCCTAGTACATCTCCTTGGGGTGCTCCTGTTTTATTCGTAAAGAAGAAAGACGGGAGTATGAGACTTTGTATTGACTATCGAGAATTGAACCATGTTACCATCAAGAATAGGTATTCGTTACCTCGTATTGATGACCTGTTTGACCAGTTGTAAGGAGCACAATTCTCTTCAAAAATCGATCTTCGTTCTGGATATCATCAGCTGAAGATTAGAACTGAGGATATTTCAAAGACTGCCTTCAGAACTTGGTACGGGCATTATGAATTCTTAGTCATGTCTTTTGGATTGACTAATGCTCCTGCGGCTTTCATGGATATGATGAACCGAGTATTCAAGGACTATTTAGATCGATTTGTTGTTGTCTTTATTGACTAATGCACGTAGACAGATCATTTCCACAATTTAATAAGGAATGAATATGAAGGATCATTCCCCATGCACGCAGAATCCACATGATATGTGTTATTCTAATGTAATAATAAAAATGGAATAACGAAGAATTCACCATGCATGCGATAGTAATCGCATGACGCATGTGTTATTCCAATAGAATAATAAAGAATGGAACCAGTCACGCCAGTGTCCGTATAGATGTGAAATTCCAATGTAATAATAAAGAATGGAATAACAACATAATTCACCGCGCGCGATAGACCACCACAAACAAGTTATTCTAATGTAATAATAAAGACCGGAATAATGTAAGAATTTCACCATGTATGAGGTACTTCAGCGTGATGTTTATTCCAATATAATAATAAAGAATGAAATAACAACCCTTACGGTATTGAAAGAAAATAACTCTCTTCATGAATACAAAGAATAATACCCCTTACCTCAGAAGAAAACTGGATACTGGAATAGTGAGGTAGCAGACTTCTCTTCTTCTTTCTCTCTAAAATTTCTCTCTATAATAATTGCTCTATAACTTTAGTGAATTGGTGAAAAATAATGAAGGAATGAACTTCTATTTATAGAAAAATATAGTTTCAATAATTGCACGTTTTGGGGCTAAAAATATTACAGTATAATACCTTCCTCTCTTTTTTCATTTTTAATTTAGTCCCGCAAGTATTATCAAATTTGTACCACCTCCCCTAATAGTAAATCATGTGAATTAGTAGTTCAATCATGTGACTCAATTGTTCTATACATGTGAAAATACGAATTACAGTATAGTACCTCCATCTATACCTCCATTTTTAACTTAGTCATGCAAGTATTATCAATCTTGCACCAACTCCCCTAATAGTAAATCATGTGAATCAATAGTACACACATGTGAACATATAATTATAATCATGTGAATTAGTAGCAATTAATTACTCATTTATCCAGTTAATTACTCGAATGGTCAACATAACCTCCAGACATCAATTATTATCGAAATAAATGTCGATTTCCATTAACACTAATAATTCCAACACAATGGAGCTATCAATTTCATCTTTAATCAACACGAAATTATTCATCATTAATATTATAACTCACAATATTTAACAACCAGGACGTTCCTAGGAAAGAGGGGGCTTTCCGATAAGGATTTCTCCCTATTGGTGCGTAATTAGATTATCTAACCTCTCCTTGACAGAACTTCTAGACATTGTAAATATTACAATTTAATAATATGAATAAGTTTGTCATCTCAATTATTGATTTAATAATATATCATATTATGCAGATGATACTATGACAATAATTGAATCAATAATATGAGAGATATGATGCGTTAATTCTCGTAGTAATAATTGAGTATAAGCTGAGTGACTTCTTACGCAAAGATCAATAATCAATACCGTGCATACTACTATGCAATCACGCCAGACATCGTATTTCTTTAGGGTAGTTTAACAGCTTTAATTCGGTAACACTTTCGTTGTTATTTTTATAAAAAGATAATTTTATCGTTTTCTAAATACGACAATACTTTCGTTGTGGGGTCCACCAATGATTGTGCCGTCGTACGGATATTCCCGATAAAAAGAATATTCCCCGACCGAACGAATATTTTATAACAACTTGCATACTTTGCAAAATTTGTAAATATTACCCACAACTATAACATTATATCAAATCCACACCATAATATTCAAAAATATATTTCGAGAAAATTATTCTTTATTCATAAAAGTTGGGGTCTTACACATGTCACAAATTTAAATAAAAATATGTCAGATTTGAATGATATTTCTAATGTTAATAAATTTCCTGACGTATTCCCCGAAGAACTTCCTGGACTACCCCCGGAGCGTGAAATTGAATTTTGTATCGACCTTGAACCCGGTACAAAACCCATTTCCAAAGCCCCATATCGAATGGCTCCTATTGAACTCCAGGACTTAAAAATCCAACTGCAGGAATTGTTAGACATTGTCTTTATTCATCCTAGTACGTCTCCTTGGGGTGCTCCTGTTCTATTCGTAAAGAAGAAAGATGGGAGTATGTGACTTTCTATTGATTATCGGGAGTTGAATCATGTCACCATCAAAAATTGGTAAACATTGCCACGTATTGATGACCTATTTGACCAGTTACAAGGCGCTAAATTCTTTTTAAAGATGGATCTTCATTCTGGATATCATCAGTTAAAGATTAAAACCGATGACATTCCAAAGACAGCTTTCAGAAATCGATACGGACATTACGAATTCCTAGTCATGTCTTTTGGATTGACTAATACTCCTGCTGCCTTCATGGATATGATAAATTGAGTATTCAAAGAATATTTGGATCATTTTGTGGTTGTCTTTATTGATGACATTCTCATATATTCCAAAAGCCGTGAAGATCCTGAGCAACACTTGAGGTTGATACTTCAAAAGCTTCGTGAAAACAAACTTTATGTCAAGTTAAAGAAATGTGAGTTCTTGCTTGAGGAAGTTGCATTCCTTGGGCACGTGATATCAAATCACTTTAATATCTGGCTTGACCCAAGAAGATTGAAGCAATTCAAAGTCGAGCAACCTAAGTCGATGATCGAAATACGTAGCTTTCTCGCACCGGGTTATTATCGAAAATTCGTGGAAGGATTTTCTCGAATCGCTACTCCATTAACTTAGCTGACTCAAAAAAGATACAAAATTCGGTTGGAGCGAGAAATGTGAGAAGAGTTTTCAAGAACTCAAGAGGAGACTCATTTCAGCACCTGTTCTGACAATACCATCTGGCTCAGAGGGATTTCTGTTAGGTTTGTAATATTCATGAACGCAATCAAATTGCACAAAATAAGCGGAAACGTGGAAAATCAGAGTTTTAAAATTTTATAAACCATATACCCGGATCACCCTTTATGCACAATTATTAATTAAACGAAAAAGAAATGAATAAGAATCATACCCTTGAAGATCCGAGCTTCCTCAGGTACAAGTTCACCTCCAATCCTTTTCGCGTTCAACTTGAATCCACCGGGTTTGGTTCCTTCCTTTGATCAACGTTAGCCACCCGAGTGTTTGGCCTCTAGAGGTGATCCACCAAGGAAGAAGAAGAATTCAAGAAGATGGGTATTTGGCAAAACCCTAGTTTTTCTATCTCTCATAGAAAAGACGTACTTTCCCAACTATTGGAATTACGTATTCACGTGTTGTGAAAGTGTCAACCTCCCACCCATAATAAGACTCCTCTTATTTATAGATGTGGGCAACCCTCCTTAACAATTAAGGAATTGGATTTTATTTTAATTAATTAAATTCCTTTAATTAATTAGGCTCCCAATCTTATTAGGAATAATTAATTAAACTCTTTTAATTAATTGACCTCCTAATCTTATTAGATATATGAGAGTAATTTTATTAAATTAATTCCTAAACTCTTTAGAAATTAAAATAATAATAATTGTAATAATATTAATAAGACTCCTCTTATTAATTTATATTTAATATTTCTAAAATATTAAATAATAATATTAAGCTATTTAATTTATTCTATCACCATAGATTAAATTAAATATACTTAACATATTATTACGATTATGCCATTAACTTCTTAAATAATTATTCTTCCTTTTATGGTGTGACCCTTTAGTGTTCTCCATATTAAACCTATTGTGAAATAAATCAATTAGAATAATTCTAATCTTATTTAAATAAATAAATTAAACTAATAATTTATTTAAATAAATAATATTTATTCTACAATAGGATAAGTCTCCTAATGATCAACGACTTTCCGGATAATATAGATTTCAACATTAATCATAAAAGAACCTTTTGAGTAAATAGTTACCGATAATTCAATCCTTCCACCATACAATGTCCCAATTAAATATAAGACTTGGAATTTCTCATCAAGTCTTATTTTATTTAATTATATGTGTTTCGACTCTTAAATGCATTAACTCAAATAATGCAAATTAGAAACTCCTTTCTAATTTCATTCTCTTATTGCCAAGGACTACTTGGGTTGTCATTTATCGAATCACATAGAACATATCTCTTCTTTTACTAGAAGTGGTAGATTCTTTATCGATCATACATTATCTCCATGTATTTAACTTATTATACCTAAGCATACCCTTTGATATACCCTAAGGGTCTTAAGGAATAAGTCAAAGCATAACTCATCATACACAAGATACTATGATGATCTCAAGTCCAAGGATCACTTGACTACTATCACTACAGAATTCCTATCGACAAAGTAAAACTCCATTAGGTATTCCTTAGCGAGCCAATGCTTCAAAGGAACTTATTCTCCAATAAGCACCTACATACTTGCTTTAGTGTCTCCACACAAAAATGATCATGAGATCAATCATCCTCATCCAATGAAGAAGCAACGATGTACTTAATCTATTCGGATTCACTAATCCCCAATTTAGTAATCCAACGATTGGGAACTATTTTAGTTTTAAGCTTTCTAAGAATTTAGATCTCATTAGAATGATCATCATCATTATTCTAAAAGCATTGCTTAAAACTATGAGTTTATCACATATTATGAAACAACATCATGTAGATAATTAAACGCCTTTAATAAATGAATACTTTTTATTAATAAATGAATAAGATTGTTTCAAAGTATATGTTTTATCATCAAACATGATTGGCTTGTATGCATACTACTTTTAATCTCCCACTTGCACTAAAGCCAATCGTCATGGTATCTCATACTCTTCTTCTCTAAGTGATGATTATCCTGCTGTTGGATAAGCTTCAGTAAATGGATATGTAATGTTGTTCTTGAGAGTCCACTATCTCTATAGTGATTTCCCATCTTTCAATGATTCTTATAATCAAATGAAAGTGCCACAACACATGTTTAGATCCAAGATGAGACTTAGGAACTATTCCTAGTTCTGTAATAAACTTTTCATCCAAACAATCAACTTGCAGCTTCATTTATAGCTATATACTTTGTCTTTATCACTAAACCAACAACCTTTTGCTAGTTGGAACCTTTTAAATTCATTACACCACTGTTCAAGGTAACGCTTTACCTTAAAGTGGATTTTCTGTCGTCTTGGTCTGTCTGAAAAAACTTGAGTCTGTAAAGCCCTCTAGTTTTAATTCAGACCCACCATGTATGATCATATCCTTAGTGCCGGTTAAGTACTTTAAGATATTTTTCACTGTCTTACAGTGATCTTCTCCAGAATATGACCGATTAACATCGGGTCTCGTACATTTCATTGCATACATGATAATTACTCATGCGATCTCTCTTTTAAGAGTCTTTGGGGACTATTAAGAGAGATACACTCCATAGCTCATCAACATGAGACAACTATTGGAGTTTCCCATGCTAAACGACTTTAGCATCAAATGAATATACATTCCTTGGGTTAATTCGAGCATCCTCTTAAATCTATCTATATAGATTTGTATCCCCAATTAAGATACTCTTCCCAAATCATTCATGGAGGAATGTTTAGACAACTTTATCTTTACTGATTCTAGCATTGGCATGTCATTCTTATCCGTATTATATCAACATATAGTACTAGGAATGTCACAACGCTCCCACTGACCCTTTTGTACACACTAGAACTTTTACCTCATCGTATGTAACTCTAGATCATCATCTTCTATGATGCGTACCTCATCATCATCATCATCCATGATGAATCCATACCTCCTAGGTATCTTCGGTACTATTCCAGCTTTACGATTCGGTTGTGGTATAATAGATCTATCTACAGGTTCCTTTTATTTAACTTATAGTGTTTTGTGGTTCTTGAACTCTTCAAGATCTATTATCCTCCCACTAGCCCCTTCAATGATAAACACCTTTATCTTAGAAGGTATCGTGTTTCACAACAAACGCCTTTTGCTAAGTAAGATTATAGAACATATACCCTAAACTTAATTTAGGATGTCCCACAAATTTGTTCATATCAAACCTTGTCCCAAGCTTATCCTTTGAAACCTTTTCACATAAGTTGGACAACCCCTTATCTTAACATACTTAAGATTAGGAATCCTCCCTGTCCATAACTTTTATGGAGTCTTGGGGCCGGATTTTGAGGTTACCTTTTGTAGATATGCAGCCATTTCTAGGACATGACCCTAGAGGGATACTGGATTGTCGATAAAATCATTATGGATCGTACCATGTCCAACAAGGTATGATTTTTTCTTTCAGATACATCAATCAATTATTACGTATCAGGAGGCATCCATTATGAGAAAACCATTTGAGATGATCTAGAAACTTATTGCACAAGTATTTATTCCTCGATCTAATCAAAGAATCTTAATACTTTGCCAATTTGTTTCACTTCTGAATTCTTTGAACCTTTCAAATAATTCATACTTGTATTTCAGCAAATACATAGATTCAACTCTTTGAATGATCATCTCCTTTTCTTATAATAATTTGTTCAATATGTAAAATTATTTTCATATAAGTCAAGTATACAAAATCCATTAAGTAATATTTCAGTTCTATACAAAACATTATTATTATAAATAGAACAACAACTGTTCTTAATTATAATACCAAAGATTTTATTGTCCAACAATAAAATGGAAATAATGTTTCTAACGAGAACTGGAATACAATAACAACTTATTGACTTAATAGACTTGCCCGTAGGCAATGCTAAATAATAAATTCCTATGGCTAATGTAGCAACCTTTACTTCATTTTTTACACATAGGATTACTTATCTTTATTTAGCTTTCTACTTCTGCTTGGTCCCTTCACAAATCTATATTTATGATAACCAAAGTCGGTATCAAATACCCAAGTAGAACCTTGACTTAAAGAAAAATTATTTTAAATCATGAACAAATTTGTATTTATATCCGAAACTTCACTAAGCTTCTTTAGTTAGCCTCTGCAAGATGCTTTTGCGCTTTCTTTCCAAAGGTCCAAAGCTTATTGCGGGAAAGCAAACTCCTTTCTTATCCGTGACGCTTTTATTCTTATTATCCTTTGTTTTGCCTTTTTATATTTACCTTCTTAGAATCGCTTCTTCTTTTCAAAGATCCTTTGGCCCCTACCAGTAAGACATGGTCTTTCTTGGTTGGAAAGTGACTCTCAATATTTTCAACATGTTAAGCAAATCAGTGAGGCTGATATCTAGCTTGTTCATATGAAAAATTCACAACAATTGTGAAAGGAGTCTGGAAGTGAGTGAAAGATCAAATCTTGGCTCAACTCTCCATCCATGACAAAACCCGTTGTCCTAACTGATCAATCAAATTGATTATGTTAAGGACTTTTATCTGTACTGTAGTGTCATCGGTCATTCAAGATCGGAAGAGCACCTTAGATATCTGATATCTATCGGTCCTACTTTCCTCACCATCAACTACTTGATGCGTAGGAATATAGTAGGAGCATCCATAGTTTCATACTGATGCTGAAGCACGTTACTCATGGATGCGAGCATGATGCATTGAGCCAACCGTGCATCATCTTGCCAATTTCTAAAAGTAGCAATCTCTTCCTCAGAGTCATTGTCTGCAACCATTGCAGGGGTAGGCGTATTAAGGACATAAGATAGCTTTTCATCCATGAGAACTATTCTCAATTTTCTTAACCAATCCATTTAATTCGGTCCGGTTAATTTAGCATCTAATATGCTTCGCAATGATAGTGATTTAGACATTGTAAAATTATGTAAATGAATTTGTAATTAATAACATTTTAGCATACATTCTTTTATTAATTACCAAATTAAATTAGGTCTTATTTTAAATTGGTATCTCCCACTATTTTCTTCAAACTATATTACCCTCAATATATATAGTTCAGCAATATCTAATTAAAGATATGCTAGTGAGAATAAGGATCTCATTTCAAATGTATATAGCCTTGTGTGTGCACAACAAACTATATATAAATAAATAGGTAGACAACTCTTGTCAATTACATCAACTATGTAACTCCTTGTATTTTGCCTCTTAAATCATAATGGTCAAGTGTGTTCACATCCAACTAAAATGATTTAAGTTAAATCGCACTCCAACATTTCCATATAAGTGAAGAGAAACTCACGTTCTTGTGTGTGCAACAAAGCAAGAATGTTCAATTCCTTATAAACATCATATGTAATAAAAAACAACATCTTAAATATTTAATACTACCTTGTGTGTGCACAACAAACTCATATTAAATATTCAATACTCTATTATTTCTATCATTGTAGAAGGCGACGTTCGATATTCCAAATATTTTTGAACGTTACAACTTAATATAAAATATTTAAGGGGTTTGTTATTAATTTGTCTCATTTTGTTTAGCGCGCATGCACATATATATATAAAATACGCGCCATATTAATAAATATGCGAAGAATGTTTGCATAATATATAATATATATAACATAAGTATGCACATATAGAATACTATATTCTACCTGGATTGATTATGAACTTTTATTCTAGTTTGGTTCACTAGTGTGACGCCCCCAAAATAGGTATGCAACACCCATTCTGAGTCGCCAAAATACATGGTATAGAAAGCAAATTACAACTTTGACAATACAGTATGTCGTGTGTAGAATACTTACAATACAACCGTGAGTTTGAATACAAATATTGTCTTCTGCATAATATACACACCCAAATAAGTCCTCATTAATTATTCATACACTATTTTACGTAAATAGTGAGGATGTTAAAAACATCTTCCTAGAACCATCACTCCATACCCCGACTCGATCCTCGCTATGTTCTCACCTCCCCGAGAAGAAAAATGGAACAAAAAGGAAAAGGGTGAGCTCAACTAGCCCAAGAAGAATATTATGACTAAGATAATATACAACAAATTATCGTTAGTCTTCAACAGGGAAAAATCTAATAGAATACAATAGACAACGAAGTTTTAGATCAACAAATGCAATGAAACAATAATCCATTGTAAGAGTCACGTAGAGAAAGAATTCTACCGCTTCTAAGGTTTAAAAGTCCATCATCAATAGTTTATCCCTGTAATAACAATCAATATACATCTTTAATCATCTTTGCACTACAGGCCAAAGATATTCATTTGTATCACCAGTTGGTCATGTTCATCTCAACACTTGTTCATCTTTGCACTACAAGCCAAAGATATTCATCAGTTAATCGTTCATCTTTGCACTACAGGCCAAAGATATTCATTTATATCACCATTTAGGACTGAGGATGATGAAAAACATTTTTAAAGAAACGAATCCAATGAAACAAAATGACAAGGATTAAGGATTAAGGATTCGTACTTTGTTTTACCCATGTCCAAAAATACTTCAAAAATAATCATATTGGTGTAAAATTCAAGAATGATCAAAACATGGATACAATCAAAGCTAGTATCCAGAATAGATATTTTGGACAAAAAGAAAATTTTTTATTTTTCTATGAATAGTCATGTATTCGTGAATAGTGGTCAGATACGTGAATAGTCTTAGATACGTGAATAAGAACTCCACACAACAAGTTCCAAATATGATAAAAAAGTTCACCAATACTTGAAGCATAATGATATTGAAGAAAAATATCATTTAAGAAGAAAATAATACCCTTAACTCAAAATAACCGTATTTCCGATCAATTTCAGATAGTCGATGATGTAAACTCGCACCAGATAAAGAACACTCAAAGTATACTCACAAGAATACGCCGATAATATAGAGAGAGAGAGAGAAAAACTTAGTTTCGTGTGATTTTCAATTATAACTTAGCCTCTATTTATAGGAAAATGCTAGAACGCCAAAGGAGACTAAAATAATAAATTAATATTATTTATAAACCAATTTCTACGCATGCTTTCAAATTTCAATGCTGAAAATTTCAAAGAAATTTATGTGCATTCAACACCCACCAAAAAGTGGGTCCCACCATAATTAATAAAAAAATTATTTTATTTTCCGTAACTTCAATAATTCATAGAAAATAACTCGCTTATCGTAAAAATTGAAACTCGCAATTTCCATGGGAAATTCCATTCTCTACAACTTTGCGTAAGAAAATTTTTCCAAATTCCAAATGTAAATTGACCAAATCCATAAACAGACGATTTTACGCCTATAATCAATTTTCTACAAGAATTGTGTCCACCGACACACAAAAAACATATGTTAAACATTTAATGCCACAAAATACTCTACCTCCTCATATACTCATATATCCCACAATCATTATAAAATATCACCGTTAATATATTATTAAAATAATATATTTAAATGTATTATTTTATCGTAAAAAGATAAAATATTAATTTTCAACAATTGTCACATTAAAATTTTCTCCATCTATATCCACATAAAATAAATATTTTCTTTATCATAATAATCAATAATTAATTATTCAAAATAATATTACGTAATCACAAAGATCGACAACCGTGCCGCTCCTGTGAAGAGGGGCTTTCCAATAAGGATTTCTCCTCATCACCTGGCCAGCAATTAGGTGACCAAACCTCTCCTTAGATGTAACTTTCTAGACATTGCCAATAATGTTATCTCGATAATATTATTCAAATAATATGAATTATTGATTTGATAATGGAAAATATCGTAGTAATGACAATTATTGAAACAATAATAATATAAATATCAACGCAAAGAATTATTGAATTAATAAAATATAATATTGAATAAGAATTCACCGTAATAATTATTGAGTAGTGGCCTTCTTACGTAAGGATCAATAATTCAACAATATTGTGCAATACCGCAAATCGCTTGTGCAACCACGATATTATCGTATTTTAACCACCGTGTAACCCAACAAAGGTTAATTCAGAATAATTTACGCCGTTATTTATAAAACTCAATCTTTGTCGCTTTCATCCAACCGCTTTTCAAGTTATGGGGCCAATTAATGATCAAGGCCGTCGCATTTGAGATTCCTCGACAAAAAAGAATATTCCACGACCAAACGAATATTCCCCGACAATAATGAATATTTTATAACCACTTGCTTATTTTGTAAACTTTGCACATTTCACCCATAACCAAAGAATTATATCAAATTAACCCTTATTAATTTAGAATAATGAATAAAGAAAAATTCAATTTTATTTATAATAAGTTGGGGTCTTACAACCTCCCCTCCTTATGAAATTTCGTCCTCGAAATTGACGTACGTACCTGGTATATCGAAAAGGTGAGGGTACCTCGCTTTCATCTCCGATTCCAACTCCCATGTCATTTCTTCAATTGTATGGTTTCTCCACAAAACCTTAACTTGTGGTATAACCTTCGTGCGTAAGACATGCTCTTTCCTATCCAAAATCTCAACAGGTATCTCCTCGTAGGTTAAATCTTCTGCTATCTCGTCTGGTTCTAATGTAATAATGTGGTTCGGTCTTTCACATATTTACGAAGCATAGATATGTGGAATACATTGTGAACACGAGACATACTTGGAGGTAACGCGAGTCTATAGGCTACGCTTCCTATTCGGTCAAGAATCTCAAATGGACCAACAAACCTTGATTGAGCTTTCTCTTTCCCAAATCTTGTAACTCCTTTCCATGGAGCAATACGTAATAATACATGATCTCCAATATTAAACTCCACGCCTTTTTCTATGAAGATCAACATAACTCTTTTGTCGATCTTGTGAAGTTTGAATACGCTGTCGAATCATTTGGATCTTTTCTCGTAGTCATGCATTTCAATTCTCGTCCCAACAATGTTGCTTCTCCCACCTCGTCCCCAAAGATATCGAGAACGACATTTTCGGCCCATACAACGCCTCAAATGGAGTCATGCCTATACTTGCTTGATAATCAGTTGTTGTAGGAGAATTCCACCAAAGGTAGTAGTACTTATCCCAACTTCCTTTGAAATCTAGGACACGTAGTCTTAATAGATCTTCAAGGGTTTGAATAGTCCTCTCGATTGTCCGTCTGCTTGAGGATGGTATGTTGAATCAATCAGAACTGCGCTCCATAGCTTTCTCGCAAGCTAACCCAAAATCTTGAAGTGAATCTCGGTCACGATCCGAAACTATGGATACTCGCATGCCATGCAATCGCATAATCTCATTCACGCATATATACGAGCAAGACGCTCAAGGGATAAGTCTCGCGATTCGAAGAAATGGGCGACTTGGTTAATCTATCAACAATAACCCAAATTGCATCTACGCCTTGAGAAACTTTGGGAAGACTCAGAACAAAATCCATAGTAATGTGTTCCCATTTCCATTCCGGAATCTCAAGTGGTTGCAATGGACCTTTTGGCACTTGATGCTCCGCCTTTACACGCCGACAAAGTTAAACATCTTGAGATAAACTCCGCAATCTCTCTCTCATATATTGTTCCACCAAAATGTATGTCGAATATCATGATACATTTTGGTACTTCCGTGATGGATTGCAAACGGGTGTTGTGTGCCTCCATCATGATTTTATGCTTCAGTCGAATCGTTAGAACGCAAAAAGTCTAGAATTGACTCAAGTATTCCTTCTTCATCAATTCTTGCTTCCTAATAGCTCCTTCTTCGCACTTTCTTCTTCATACGCATCGCCCCCTGTGTCCGTAGCTTGAGCAAATTTTAACTTTATCGATTAAAGTCTGGTTCTACTTGTATATTCGCCATCATTATGTGGGTCCCCTCAAGTCTTTAATTCTACCTCCATCCTTTGCAAGTCATACAAAATGGGCCTTTGCGTTGACAATATCGCACTCAGTGCTTGCATATGATCTTCTACTTAATGCGCCGCCACTACGCTCGCTTTTCGGTGATGATATTGAATAGTGTGATCGTAATCTTTTAACAGCCCCACCAACGTCGCTGCCGCATGTTGAGTTCTTTTTTTGGGTGAAGAAATATTTGAGGCTTTTATGGTCCGTATAAATCTCCACTTTCTCTCCATACAAGTAGTGTTCTATATCTTCAACGCTGAATACGATCACGCTAACTCTAGATCATGAGTAGGATAATTCCTCTCATATTCTTTGAGTTGTCGTGAGGCATAGGCTATGACTTTCCCATGTTGCATGAGAACACATCCTAACCCCTTGCCGTAAGCATCATCAGAGATAACAAATCCATCCGAACCGGATGGTATTGTCGTAACAGTCTGCCGAAATGAGTCTCCTCTTGAGCTCTTGGAAGCTCTCTCGCATTCCTCGCCCATAAGAATTTTGCATCCTTCCGAGTCACCGAGTTAATCTGAGTAGCGATTCGAGAAAATCCTTCCACAAATCTCCGATAATAACCAAATTAAGCCCGTAAAGTCACGTCTTTCTGGCCACCGACTTTTGCTGTTCCCAACTTTGTATTGCTTCAATCTTCGTCGTCAACAGATACTCCTTGTTTTGACACCACGTGCCCAAGGAATGCTACTTCCTCAAGCCGAACTCGATTTCTTCAAATTGGCATAAAGCTTGTGTTCACGAAGTCTTTGTAGTACCAAATTTCAAATGGTGCTCATGATCTTCACGGCTTTTGGAATAGATGAGGATGTCATCAATAAAGACAACAAACGAACTCGATCCAAATATTCCTTGAACACACGGTTCATCATATCCATGAAAGCAAAGCAGGAGCATTAGTCAATCCAAAAGACATGACCAAGAATTCATAATGCCCGTGATCGAGTCCTAAATGCCGCCTTTGAATATCCTCGCTTTTAATCTTCAAATTGATGATATCCAGAATCGAAGATCGATCTTTGAAAAGAATTGTGCTCCTTTGCAATCGGGTCAAACAGTCATCAATGCGAGGTAGCGGATACCTATTCTTGATGGTGACATGGTTCAATTCTCGATAGTCAATACAAAGTCTCATACTCCCGCCTTTCTTCTTTACTTAATAAAACAGAGCACCCCAAGGAGACGTCTTGGGACGAATGAAACCGATGTCTAATAACTCCCCAGTAGTTGGACTTTTAACTCCTCAAGTTCAATAGAGCCATTCGATATGGGGTTTTAGAAATGGGCTTTGTACCTTGGTTCAAGGTCAATAAAGAATTCAACATCACGCTCGGGGTAGAATCGGAAGCTCTTCAGAAATACATCGTGAATTTCTTTAACCACGTAAATATTATTCAAATCTGACTTGTCTTTGTTCAAATCCATAACATGGGCTAAGAAAGCTTGGCATCCGTTTTTCAATAAACGAATAGCTTTGTGGCTTGATATGACAGTGACTGATTTTAGTGGTTTAGTGGTTTGAATTCGTATGACAGGTTGGTTGGGAATATAAAAACTAACAACCTTACGAAAACAATCAATTTTGGCATGATGAGTGGTTAACCAATCAATTCCTAAAATCACATCAAAAGCAAGTATCTTTAAAGAGATAAGATCAACGAGTAATGTGATAGTGCCAACTTGGATCATGCAAGATTTATAAACCGTAGATGTAACAAAGGTTTCACCCAACTGAGTTTCAACAGATAAATCAAAATCTAATTTCTCCTGAGTCAAGTTTAAACGTTGAGCACAAGCAGAGAGATAAAAAAGAATGGGTAGAACCGATCTAGTAAGGTATAAACTTCGCAAGAATTCAAGATTAGCTTATACCTGCGATCACCTCGTTCGGGTTCCTCACGCTTTGGCCAATCACGACAAAAGCTCTTCCAGAACCGCCGATTTCGACTTATCCGGATGTACTTGGAATCACCAATCCCACCGAACTTGGTTTCGCTTATAATAGATCTCTCGAGCGATGTGGCCTTCCTTTCCACAAAGCTTGTAACATACCTTGATTGTTGTGACAGCTTAATGATATGTCCCTCCTTCTCGCATTTGTAACATCTAACTCAAGCGGTCGTTCTCTCCCCAGCAGCATTTGTTGTTGGTGCTTTGTCAGCCTTTGCTGATATCTTCCCGCCATCACCGTTGAATCTTCTCTTCCTAAATTTCTACTTGAGTCACCTCTCCTATTATCATGTCCACGATTACCACCGAGTGGTTACCGCTTTGTCCGTATTCTTTCCTCCTCGCCGGTTATCATCGCTCGATGACTACCTCTCGATTGTGGGGTCCTCGATTGAGTATACTCACTATCTCGCTTCTAATAATCGAGCCTCGCTGACAACATCTCAATACAGAGAAAATTTATGAGAGATAAGGTATTGACGAAATCCTGGTTTTAGACCTCTCGTAAACATACGCTGCGTCATTCGCTCCTCATTCTCCACCAAATGAGGTGCAAACTCGATAATTCTGCGAACCTTGCCTCGTCATCGAGACACCGCCATGTTGTTCGCTCGAGTCTAATAAACTCTACTCCTCCTTCATATGACAAATACTTTCTCGGAAAGTACTTGTCATTGAACAGCTTCAAATCTTTCCCAAGACATGTTAAGTGCATCCGGTTGGTACGCTTACGATTCCCACCAAAGAATCTGCTTCACCACGAAACATAAAAGTGGCGAATGGAACCTTTGTTCCTCAGCACCCCAAGACATCGAATATCTTGGTAATTTGCTTGACCCACGCTTTTTGCCTTGATCGGATCCGGCTTTCCATGGAAATCTGTGGTCCCAACTCCTCGAATCGCTTGGTCGTGATGCATCATCATGTTGCCATCATTTCCACCAGTATTTTGTACACGAGTCTCCTCGCCGATTTTGCATGAACTACAAAAAGCTTCTAAACATCCCGCTGCTCATCATTTGCTCAATTGGCGTTGTTCATAGGAGGAACATTGCCAAACTGTCAGCGTTTCTCCTCGTTGGTGAGTACTGCAGCGTCTCCACGGCCTCATAAACTCCATTGTTAACGCTCTCAATGAATGCATTCTTAAATATCGCCATAAAACAAGGGTTAATTAAACAAATTAACATATCACATAATATCCTATATTATGACCACCAACAAATAAGCTTAGGTAGACACACAATGAAGGATTTACTCGCCTCTCCCTCCTAGTTCTATTCCCCGATCTCCGCCAGAGATCATATCCCTAAGCTCGATACCAATCATGACGCCCCCAAAATAGGTATACAACACCCATTCGAGTCGCCCAAAATACATGGTATAGAAAGCAAATTACAACTTTGACAATACGTATGTCGTAGTAGAATACGATAATACAACCGTGAGTTTGAATACAAATATTGTCTTCTGATAATATACACACCCAAATAAGTCCTCATTAATTATTCATACACTATTTTACGTAAATAATAGTGAGGACAACTAAAACATCTTCCTAGAACCATCACTCCATACCCAGGACTCGATCCTCGCTATGCTCTCACCTCCCGAGAAGAAAAATGGAACAAAAGGAAAAGGGTGAGCTCAACTAGCCCAAGAAGAATATTATGACTAAGATAATATACAACAAATTATCGTTAGTCTTCAACAGGAAAAATCTAATAGAATACAATAGACAACGAAGTTTTAGATCAACAAATGCAATGAAACAAAGAATCCATTGTAAGAGTCACGTAGAAAGAGAATTCTACCGCTTTCTAAGGTTTAAAAGTCCATCATCAATAGTTTATCCCGTAATAACAATCAATATACATCTTTAATCATCTTTGCACTACAAAAGCCAAAGATATTCATTTGTATCACCAAATGGTCATGTTCATCTCAACACTGCTCATCTTTGCACTACAGCCAAAGATATTCATCGCTTAATCGCTCATCTTTGTACTACAGCCAAAGATATTCATTTATATCACCATTTAGGATCGAGGATGATGAAAACATTTTTAAAGAAACGAATCCAAAGAAACAAAATGACAAGGATTAAGGATTAAGGATTCGTACTTTGTTTTACCCATGTCCAAAAATACTTGAAAATAATCATATTGGTGTAAAATTCAAGAATGATCAAAACATGGATACAATCAAAGTTAGTATCCGTAATAGATATTTTGACAAAAAGAAAAATTTTTACTTTTCTATTGAATAGTGGCCAGATTCGTGAATAAAGGTCAGATACGTGAATAAAGGTCGATATCGTGAATAAGAACTCCCACACAACAAGTTCCAAATTTGATAAAAAGTTCACCAATACTTCTAAGATAATGATATTGAAGAAAAATATCATTTAAGAAGAAAATAATACCCTTACCCTCAAAATAACCGCATTTCCGATCGAATTTCGGATATAGTCTTGATGTAAACTCGCACCGTATAAAGCAACACTCAAAGTATACTCACAAGAATACGCTTGATAATATAGAGAGAGAAAGAGAAAACTTAGTTTCGTGTGTGATTTTCAATTCTAACTTAGCCTCTATTTATAGGAAAATGCTAGAACGCCTAAAGGAGACTAAAATAATAAATTAATATTATTTATAAACCAATTTCTACGCATGCTTTCAAATTTCAATGCTTTGAAAATTTCAAAGAAATTTCATGTGCATTCAACACCCACCAAAAAGTGGGTCCCACCATAATTAATAAAAAAATTATTTTATTTTCCGTAACTTCAATAATTCATAGAAAATAGCTCGCTTTATCGGAAAAATTGAAACTCGCGAATTTCCATGGGAAATTCCATTCTCTACAACTTTGCAGAAGAAAATGTTTTCAAATTCCAAATGTAAATTGACCAAAATCCATAAACTGACGATTTTACGATCATAATCAATTTTCTCAAGAATTGTGTCCACCGACACACAAAACATATGTTAAACATTTAATGCCACAAAATACTCTACCTCCTCATATACTCATATATCCCACAATCATTATAAAATATCACCATTAATATATTATTAAAATAATATATTTAAATGTATTATTTTATCGAAAAAGATAAAATATTAATTTTCAACAATTGTCACATTAAAATTTTCTCCATCTATATCCACATAAAATAAATATTTTCTTTATCATAATAATCAATAATTAATTATTCAAAAATAATATTACGTAATCACAAGATCGACAACCGTGCCGCTCCTGTGAAAGAGGGGCTTTCCAATAAGGATTTCTCCTTATCTGGTAGCAATTAGGTGACCAAACCTCTCCTTGATGTAACTTTCTAGACATTGCCAATAATATTATCTCGATAATATTATTCAAATAATATGAATTATTGATTTGATAATGGAAAATATCGTAAATGACAATTATTGAAACAATAATAATATAAATATCAACGCAAAGAATTATTGAATTAATAAAATATAATATTGAATAATAACTCATCAGAATAATTATCGAGTAGTGCCTTCACGTAAGGATCAATAATTCAACAATATCAGGTAATACCGTGCAGCTAGCATCTTTGTGCAACCACGCATATTATCAGATTTTTAACCACCGTAACCCAACAAAGTGTTAATTCAGGTAATAATTTACGCCAAGTATTTATAAAACTCAATCTTTGTCGCTTTCTTTCATCCAACCGCTTTTCCATTATGGGGCCCACCAATGATCAAGCTACCGTCATTTGAGATTCCCGACAAAAAAAGAATATTCCACGACCAAACGAATATTCCCCGACAATAATGAATATTTTATAACCACTTGCTTATTTTGTAAACTTTGCACATTTCACCCATAACCAAAGAATTATATCAAATTAACCCTTATTAATTTAGAATAATGAATAAAGAAAAATTCAATTTTATTTATAATAAGTTGGGGTCTTACAACTAGAGCCACCAAGTGAACCAAAAGGTCAAACCCTAGGGTGCAAGAATTAATATTTAAATATAACTATTACATTTAAACCCGGGCTCCATTACAAACGGGCCTTCAAGCGCTCCTTGCTCCTTGATCTCCAATTCTTCAAAATCAATTCTAACTATTCCTATTACAAAACTATTTAATATAAATAGAAACCTTGATCGTGATCGAGGGAAGTACATAGGAGGAGGATAGAATTTACATTAAGAAAAATTAGAGAAGACGAGGTACGCAGACCCCATTTAATAAAACCCATACATTCAAGCATCCAACTAAAATAAAATCCAATCACATTGGTCAATAGTCCATAATCAATCCCATTTATTATCATACACATCACCATATGCATCAGTAAATAATATCCATCTCATGAATAAAAAAACATTCAATATATATATTGATATCATTTAATGGGCAAATTTAGTTAGTATAAAATCTAATTTTTGAATAAAAATAAACTCCTTTATTTTAATCCAAATTTAAATCAAAATAAAACTATTTTATTTTAATTTATCCAATTTTGAATAAAATAAACTATTTTATTTTAATCAAAATAAACTCCTTTATTTTAATTAATTATGGAATCCAATTCCATGTAAAAAAAAATAACTCCTTTATCAAAGGAAACACGGATTATTTTTCTATTAACAAATAATCTCTTTTATTTTGAATAATATGAAATCTTATTTCATATCTAAATAAACTCCTTTATTTAAGGAAATACGGATTCTCTTTCCTATTTATAAATAAACTCCTTTATTTAAGGAAACATAGAATCCAATTTCAACTCCAATTAGTTATCATAGAATCAAATTCCAACTCTAATTAGTTAGCATGAAATCTAATTTTAAAATTAAAATAAACCTTTTATTTTAATATCAAAATAAACCTTTTATTTTAAGATTAAAATAAATTTTTATTTTAATAATAAAATAATTAAAATATTATATATATATATATAATATAATATATTCACGTGGGAACACTTGATCACATTTTTCTAAAATATATATATACTAGATGTGTCCCGTGCCTCCGGCACTGTATGAACGGTGAGATTTATCCCAAACTTTAGAAGGCCCAGATGATTTATTGAGTGAGCAGGAAATTCAAAATCATTTGTATTTTATTAGATAGATAATAAGATTCTTGAAATCCTGTAATCATGTATATGCCCAAGTAATCTCTTGATCCCTTTCCCTTGAATCACGCGGATCATTTAATATCTTGCCCACGTGAATCAGAAACATGTTTTATAATAATAAACTATGATTCAGCAAAAAAAAAAATATAAAATCCGGATTCGTGATTTTTTTTTATTATAAATTTTATACAAAAAAATTATGCCCAATTAAATTGTTCTAAACACATATCAATATATATATTAAATTAACACAATTAATAATTTGCATAAAGGTTTGGCTCAGATGCCACTGTTAAGTTTGTAATATTCATAAACGCAATCAAATTGCACAAAATAAGCGGAAACGTGGAAAATCAGAGTTTTAAAATTTTACAAACCATATACCCGGATCACCCTTTATGCACAATTATTAATTAAACGAAAAAAAAATGAATAAGAATCATACCTTTGAAGATCCGAGCTTCCTCAGGTACAAGTTCACCTCCAATCTTTTCGCGTTCAACTTGAATCCACCGGGTTTGGTTCCTTCCTTTGATCAACGTTAGCCACCCAAGTGTTTGGCATCTAGAGGTGATCCACCAAGGAAGAAGAAGAATTCAAGAAGATGAGTATTTGACAAAACCCTAGTTTTTCTATCTCTCATAGAAAAGAGGCACTCTCCCAACTATTGGAATTACGTATTCACGTGTTGTGAAAGTGTCAACCTCCCACCCATAATAAAACTCCTCTTATTTATAGATGTGGGCAACCTTCCTTAACAATTAAGGAATTGTGTTTTATTTTAATTATTTAAATTCCTTTAATTAATTAGGCTCCCAATCTTATTAGGAATAATTAATTAAACTCTTTTAATTAATTGACCTCCTAATCTTATTAGGATATATGAGAGTACTTTTATTAAATTAATTTCTAAACTCTTTTAGAAATTAAAATAATAATAATTGTAATAATATTAATAAGACTCCTCTTATTAATTTATATTTAATATTTCTAAAATATTAAATTGTAAATATTAAGCTATTTAATTTATTCTATCACCATAGATTAAATTAAATATACTTAACATATATTATTATGATTATGTCATTAATTTCTTAAATAATTATTCTTCCTTTTACTATGTGACCCTTTAGGTTCTCCATATTAAACCTATGTGAAAAAAATCAATTAGAACAATTTAATCTTATTTAAATAAATAAATTAAACTAATAATTTATTTAAATAAATAATATTTATTCTACAATAGGGATACGCCTCCCTAGCGATCAACGACTTTCCAGATAATATAGATTTCAATATTAATCATAAAAGAACCTTTGAGTAAATATGTAAGACCCCACTTTTATGAATAAAAATAAATTTTCTATAATTATCATTTTTGAATATTATGGAGTAAATTTGATATAAAGTTATAGTTGTGGGTAATATTTATAAATTTTGCAAAGTATGCAAGTTGTTATATTATATTCGATTGGTCAGAGAATATTCTTTGTGTTTTAGAATATTAAATATTTACGACAAGACAATCATTGGTGGACCCCATAATCGGAATTATTGTCGGATTGAAAAACGACAAAAATATTTTATTGAAAATAACGGCGGAAGTTTTACCGATTAATCTTTGTTGAGCTACTCATTAGTAAAAGTATAATGTCTGGCGTGGTTGCATAAGTAGCACACGGTATTGATTATTGATGCTTACGTGAGAAGTCATTCAGTTTTATTCAATTATTGTTATAGTAATTATTGCATAGTATCTCACGTTATTTGGTTTAATTATTGTCGATATTTTATATATTATTAAATCAATAATTGAGACGACAAAGTTATTAACCTTATTATTTGTAATATTAACGATGTCTAGAAGTTCTGTCAAGGAGAGGTTAGGTAATTGCGCGCCAGTGAGGAGAAATCCTTACCGGAAGGCCCTCTCTATCCTGGGAACGACCTGATCGATTAATATTGTGAATTGTAATAAAGATGATAAATGTTGTTAAAAATATTGAAAGGATTTTTATGAGGTAGTTGTTGTAAATTTGACGTATTATTTAGACCCTCATTTATTTATTTTTCAACATTTTTGATAGAAATTTATTTAAATATAATGGAACCCTTGTGATTATGACATGTTGGGGGGAGGGGAACATGTGGGGTCCACAGTTTGAAAATTGAATGGGTGGGAGGTTTTGATTTTTGGTTTATACGGAGGGAGTATTATTGTTATCATTATATATGTATATATATATATATTATATACATATATAATATATATAATATATATTATATATATAATATATATTTTTTTAAAAGATTTTGCTTTAATTATGGACCGTCCGATTAAAAGTAAATCAATCTGGACCGTTCATGAATTAGTTACTATATACGATCCATTCTTCTATAAATAGAAGTTCATTCCTTCATTATTTTCTTACGAATTCAATTGAACTATAGAAGAAAGTTATAGAGAGAAATAAGAAGAGAAGTCTGCTAACTTTCTTTTCCTTTATCCAGTTTCTTTTACGGTAAGGGATATTATTCTTTTGTATTCATGAAGAGAACTCCTGTTATTCTATTCCTTATTATTACTTGGAATAACTTTTGTATAAGCGGGCAACCCTATACTTGGTGACATTCTTCTATTATTACTCGTATTTATTATTACATTGGAATATCCTCGTCTGCTATCTACTGTGGGACTGGTTCCGCTTTAATTATTCATTCATTACATTTGGAATATCCTCATCATGCATCTTTATACGTTGGACTGGTTCCATTTTAATTATTCATTTTTACATTGGAATATCCATGCATCTTTATCTGCCGGGACCTAGTTCCGCTTTAATTATTCATTCATTCATTTGGAATATCCGTCTGTCTTTATCTGCCGACTGGTTACTTTTTAATTATTTATTATTCTATTGGAACGTCACATCGGTTGTGAATTTCACCCGACCGGTTCCGTTATTATTATTCTGTTGGAATAACTTTTGTCTGTCTGCAAGTCTTTGCATGCATGGTGATTTCTTTTGTTATTCCATTCTTTATTATACTCAGTTGGTTAAAGTTTTGACTTCTATACTCCATGAAATTAGTGGAATATCCTTGATATTTGCGCTTCATCCAATATCTTTTCATGGAAATATTCTTCTGAGCATTCTTGAATTTTACACCACAAAACAATATCTTGTTAACAATTTGGACGTTATTAGTTCCTGGGTAAATTAATTCTTGAACTTATTTTATTGAATTCAAATATCATTGTCATCATCCTCATGTTTATATTATGTTAAAAGTCATCTGTGGCCTGTAGTGCATAGATGGACTTGGTATGATTATGACCAGGGATTATTCGGTATAATCATGACCATAATGTTACAAATGATGTGGTAAAAGTCCTCATTGGCCCGTAGAGCATTGATGAACAGTTGTTGGCATGATCATGACCATTGATGAATACACAAATATCCTTGGCCCGTAGTGCGTGGAATTTGTGGTCGTAACCCTAATGAATATCCTTGGCCGTAGTCAGGGGGATGATGTGGATTATTTATTTAATTTGATCTCAACGATAAAAGTGATGAAAAACTTTTTAAATCATAAAAGATAGTAGATTTTATTCTCTACTTGACTCTTTTAATGGATTGCTTGGCCGCTGCAGTTAAACTTGAAAGTGTCAACCTCCCACCCATAATAAGACTCCTCTTATTTATAGATGTGGGCAACCCTCCTTAACAATTAAGGAATTGGATTTTATTTTAATTAATTAAATTCCTTTAATTAATTAGGCTCCCAATCTTATTAGGAATAATTAATTAAACTCTTTTAATTAATTGATCTCCTAATCTTATTAGGATATATGAGAGTAATTTTATTAAATTAATTCCTAAACTCTTTTAGAAATTAAAATAATAATAATTATAATAATATTAATAAGACTCCTCTTATTAATTTATATTTAATATTTAAAATATTAAATAATAAATATTAAGCTATTTAATTTATTCTATCACCATAGATTAAATTAAATATACTTAACATATTATTACGATTATGCCATTAACTTCTTAAATAATTATTCTTCCTTTTATGGTGTGACCCTTTAGGTTCTCCATATTAAACCCATTGTGAATAAATCAATTAGAACAATTCTAATCTTATTTAAATAAATAAATTAAACTAATAATTTATTTAAATAAATAATATTTATTCTACAATAGGGATAAGTCTCCTAGCGATCAACGACTTTCCGGATAATATAGATTTCAACATTAATCATAAAAGAACCTTTGAGTAAATAGTTATCGTATAATTCAATCCTTCCACCATACAATGTCCCAATTAAATATAAGACATGGAATTTCACATCAAGTCTTATTTTATTTAATTATATGTGTTTCGACTCTTAAATGCACAACTCAAATAATGCAAATTAGAAACTCCTTTCTAATTTCATTCTCGCCTTAACCAAGGACTCTTTGGGTTGTCATTTATCGAATCACATAGGACATATCTCTTCTTTTACTAGAAGTGGTAGATTCTTTATTGATCATACATTATCTCCATATATTAACTTATTATACCCAAGCATTCCTTTGATATACCCTAAGGGTCTTAAGGAATAAGTCAAAGCATAACTCATCATACACAAGATACTATGATGATCTCAAGTCCAAGGATCGCTTGTCTTACTATCACTACTGAAATTCCTATTGATGACACAAGTAAAACTCCATTAGGTATTCCTTAGCGAGCCACGTTCAAAGATGAACTTATTCTCCAATAAGCACCAACATACTTGCTTTAGTGTCTCCACATAAATGATCATGAGATCAATCATCCTCATCCAATGAGCAAGCAACGTATGTACCAATCTATCTGGATTCACTAATCCCCAATTTAGTAATCCAACGATTGGGAACTATTTTAGTTTTAAGATTTCTAAGAATTTAGATCTCATTAGAATGATCATCATCATTATTCTAAAAGAATTGCTTAAAACTATGGGTTTATCACATATTATAAAACAGCACCATGTAGATAATTAAACGCCTTTAATAAATGAATACTTTTTATTAATAAATGAATAAGATTGTTTCAAAGTATATGTTTTATCATCAAACATGATTGGCTTGTATGCATACTACTTTCATTTGTCATCTACAGTGATGCTTCAGGCAAAGGTTTAGGATTTATTCTCATGCAACATGGGAAAGTCATAGCCTATGCCTCATGACAACTCAAAGAATATGAAAGGAATTATCCTACTCATGATCTAGAGTTGGCAGTAATTATTTTCGCACTAAAGATCTGGAGGCATTACCTGTATGGGGAGAAAGTGGAGATCTATACGAATTATAAAAGCCTTAAATATTTCTTCACCCAAAAGGAACTAAATATGCGAAAATGAAGTTGGCTTGAATTGTTAAAAGATTATGATCATACCATTCAATACCATCCTGGAAAAGCGAACGTAGTAGCTAACACATTGAGTAGAAGATTATATGCGGGTACGAGTGCGATATTGTCAACGCAAAGGCCCATTTTGTATGACTTGTAAAGGATGGAGATAGAGTTAAAGTGTGACGCCCCCAAAATAGGTATACGTCACCCATCTTGAGTCGCCAGATATCACTCTATAAAAATCAAATACAAACTTCATTTATACCACTGTTGAACTGTCGTGCATAGTACGACAACAGATAAGCTGTGAGTTTCAATACAAAATCTATGTAACTCTCATAGTGCCTCGACCACAATACCTTATAAAGGTACTTTACATAAAAGTATAGTCAAAAACTGTTTTAGGAATTAAAATCTTTGGGAAGTGCTCAATGAAACCTTCGTACATGGGAGGCCATGCGTCTAGGTTATGGTAGATATCATATGTCCACAGAATTATCCTTGGTTGACCCAATAGACCCCAAAGAAAAACGAGAAGATTACTATCATCTTCTTTCCAATGGTGAGTCTTCTCTTGGCATATAAATATCTCTACTGTCTCCAAGTGGAAATTATATTTCAAATAAACTCCAAGATCATATAGTAGTGCTTTCTCGAGATATACTCAAAGAAGTGGATGTGCACAACCCTGTCTTATGATAACCCGAGGTTGTATGTCATTAGACATCTTGTATGATAGTGACAAAACACCCTTCCAAAGTTGGGTTCGCCTCACCCTATTTGATTCACCAAATATAACTATTAAATGTCGTATTATCACACTATTTCACAGAATAGTGAGGACTACAAATGCAGCCATCTGGACCGTCACTCTATTCCTCGACTAGTCCCAGCTACGTTCTTATTACCTGAAAGGAATTGTGAAACAAAAGGGTGAGCACAACTAGCCCAGTAAAGAATATTATGACTAAAGATAATTACATTATCAATAGCTTTCATCAATAATAAATCAGAGATTTAGAACATATGGTAGATGATAAAACTTTTCAACCATAGTAGCAGTGGAACGAACAATCCATTAAAAGAGTCAAATAGACCACCAGGTCTATTATTTTCTCCATGTTAAAAGTCCACCAATAATGTTTTATCCCTGTAACATCAATCAACAATTCTTGTCCACAATCATATAAATAACTTATAATCATAATTGTGATTCTGAATTCCTCTTCGCACACAGGACGAAGATAATTTTCATCACCTATCATCACCTGAAACATCAAAAATCATGGTTATACCAAATCATAATTTCTGCTCATAATCATACTAATTAAATCATCTTTGTACTACGGCCAAAGATATTCATTATTATCACATCCATAAATTAATATTTCATTGTTGGGACTCAGCTCAATAATTAATCCATGTCATCGATTCATCCCTGCACTACGGCCAAGGATATTCGTTAATATCATATCCATGAATTATCCATGCACTCCGGGCCAAGGATATTCATTATTATCACATCCATAAATTAATATTTCATTCTTTGGGACTCAAATTTCGATAATTAATCCACATCATCGAATCATCCACGCACTACTACGGCCAAGGATATTCTTTAGTATCACGACCACGAATTATCCATGCACTACGGGCCAAAGATAATCGTGTTTTCATCAACTACCGATCATGCTTATAAAATAATTCATCTTTGCACCCTTGGCGAAGAGAATCCATAGCCATAATCATACCAAAAAGCGTCCATCAATGCACTACGGGCCAATGAGGACTTTTTTCACATCATTTGTAACATTACGGTCATGATTATCTTAGAATGATCCCTGGTCATAATCATACCAAGTCCATCTATGCACTACAGGCCACAGACGACTTTCAACATAATATAAATATGAGGATAATGACAATATTATAAGCATTGCATCAACTAAATCAAATTACTCATCAAAAATATGCACATACTTTATATAGGATTCCCAAGCCATAAAATCCTATTTACCAATTATTCAACTTCACATAACATATTTAACACATGTTTGTAACTAAACTATTTTCATGACAAATACAAAATCAGTCCCAAAAATTATTCTTTTTTGGGATTAAGCATAATATAGTCTCATTTTGAACATATATTTTTCCCGAAATTTTTAAAATTCATTTACTATTTTTCAAAAATCAATTTCTAATTAATTCCTTAAGAAATTAGCTACCTCAAGTTTAACTCCAAAAATTCCAAAATCTTGGCAGAATCTTACACATGTTAATGTGAGCTTCCAGTTTAAATTTCATGGTCATCGGAGTTATAGAACTCCGGTTATAGCATTTTTCGTCGAAAAAACCTAAATATTGAAATGGTCATAACTTGCTCATTTTAAGTCAGAATGAGCTCATTTTTGGACAGGAGGTACTTTATACCATATAATTTCATATCCCAAAAGGCCAAAATTTTTCTCACAAATTAAGTGGCCGAAACAGCCCTTAAAGTTTAAAAGAGAGCATTTTACATTTTTTGCACTTTGCACTCCTTTCCTAAAATCACCCCACAAAAAATCTACAACACCTTTTCCAGTGATTCCACTTGGATAAGCTACAAAACTCATAGATCTAACTCTAGGACTTGACCACACTCAAAAATTCGAAATATAACCAGAGATATGGTCAATTGAATTTCATGTTCCGTTTTCACCAAAATCTGATTTTCAACCCTTTGTGATTTCTAAGAAACTTTCATGTTTTCACATAATAACCAACATAACTCATCATAACACTTAATAATACCACATATACTCATGATTTTCATCAGTCCAATACTTTTATTATGACTCTCATCATAATCAACGTAAATAGATCATTTTTATAAAGGATCATTCACCATGCATGCGATAGAGACCGCACAGACAGGTTATTCCCAACAGAATAATAAATAACGGAACCAGGTCAGGTGAATTTCACACCGACGGGATATTTCAACAGAATAATAAATGCGGAATAATAAATAATGGAACCAGGTCCGGCGTAAAACGCACAAACATGATATTCTGACAGAATATTAAATACGGAATAATAAACAATGGAACCAGGTCCGACGTAAAACGCACCGACAGGATATTTCGACAGAATATTAAATGCGAAATAATAAATAATGGAACCAGTCCTATGTAAAATGCATGAATACAAGATATTTCGACGAATAATAATAAAGATGAACCGAGTCCGATGTAAACACACGACGAGGATGTTCCAATGAATAATAAAAAAGATTTTAACCAGAGTCCAATGTAAAAACACACGACGAGTGATATTCCAATGAATAATAAAGAGAATAATAGAAGAATGTCACCAAGTATAAGGTAGCCACAGATACAAAAGTTATTCAAATGAATAATAAATAATGGAATAACAGAAGTTCTCTTCAGAATATGAAATAAATAATATCCCTTACAGGTACAACAAGTAATATCCCTTACCGTAAAAGAAACTGGATATAAGAGTAGGGAAGTAGCAGAATACTTTTCTATAGTTTCTATAATTTCTCTCTACGAGTTTCGATGAAATTAAATGAAAATAATGAAAGAATGAGCTTCTATTTATAGGAGAATAGAAAGGCACTATTCATGGATGAAATAGTTTTACAAAATTATTTTTCAATTAACTAATAATTAAGTCAATCAACTAACCAATAAAATCACAACAAAAATTAAAATATAATACATATATATAAACACATGTTTTCAACTTATATATATCATTATTATATATACACGACTAGATTTTTCTCCCCCATAACCAACATCAATTCCCCACCCACTTAAAAATCAATTCACTACACTCTTACACACCACTATCACACTACCACTTTTCCACCATTTTCCACTCACACACCTATCACTATCATATATCCTTTTCTCCCACCATATACTCAATACATACATATACTACCATACGTATACTCATCAATTTCCAAAATCATGTTTTCAACACATATGGGCCCCACATGTGGCCCCCACATGTGGGCCCCACCTTTAAAAATTTTCTACCGATTATTTTGAAAATTGGGTAAATAGGGATCCATAAAATAAGCAAAACTTCATAAAAATCACCTTAATAATTTTAACAACATTTATCATCTTTATGACAATTCACAATATTAATCGACCAGGTCGTTCCCAGGAAAGAAGGGGCTTTCCAATAAGGATTTCTCCCTATTGGCGCGCAATTAGATTATCTAACCTCTCCTTGACAAAACTTCTAGACATCGTTAATATTGCAAATAATAATATTAATAACCTTGTCGTCTCAATTATTGATTTTAACAATATATAAAATATCGACAATAATTGAATCAAATAACGTGAGATACTATGCAACAATTACTATAACAATAATTGAACAAAACTGAGTGACTTCTCACGTAAGCATCAATAATCAATACCGTGTGCTACTATGCAACCACGCGTATTACCAGATTCGTATTACTGTACTTTTACTAACGAGTAGTTCAACAGTACTAACGGTAAAACTTCTGCCGGTATTTTCAATAAAAATATTTTTGTCATTTTTTCAATCCGACAATAATTCCATTGTGGGGTCCACCAATGTTTGCGTCGTTGTACGAATATTCCCTGCTAAAATGAATATTCTCCGACCAATCGAATATAATATAACAACTCGCATACTTTGCAGAATTTATAAATACTACCCACAACTATAACATTATATCAAATCCACACCATAATATTCAAAAAAATATTTCGAGAAATTTAAATCTTTATTCATAAAATCTGGGGTCTCACATAAAGACTCCAAGGACCCACGTGATGATGGCAAATATACGAGTAGAACCGACTTTAATTGATAAAGTTAAAAATTTGCTCAAGCTACTGAGACTGAAAGTGATGCACATGAGGAAGAAAGTGCGAAAGGTTATTATTAGGAAGTAAGAATCGATGAAGAAGGAATACTTCGAGTTAACTCCAGACTTTGTGTTCCTAACGATTCTGACTTGAAATATAAAATCATGATGGAGGCGCACAACACACCATTTGCAATCCATCCTGGGAGTATTAAAATGTATCGTGATCTTCGACATACATTTTGGTGGAGCAATATGAAAAGAGAGATCGCAGAGTTTATCTCATGGTGTTTAACTTGTCAACGAATCAAGGCGGGACATCAAGTGCCAAAAGGTCCATTGCAACCACTTGAAATTCCATAATGGAAGTGGGAGAACATTACCATGGATTTCGTTACTGGTCTTCCTAAGGTTTCTCAAGGCATAGATGCAATTTGGGTCATTGTTAATAGATTGACCAAGTCTGCTCATTTCTTACCTATACGAGAAACTTATACACTTGAACGTCTTGCTCGTATATACATAAACGAGATTGTAAGACTGCATGGTATGCCAGTATCCATAGTTTCTGACCGAGACCCAAGATTCACTTCAAGATTTTGGGTTAGTTTACAAAAAGCTATGAGCACGGATTTACGATTTAGTTCGGCATAGCATCCTCAAACGGACGGGCAGTAGGAGAGGACTATTCAAACTCTGGAGGATATATTAAGACTCTGTGTCCTTGACTTCAAGGGAAGTTGGGACAATTTCTTACCATTTGTGGAGTTTTCCTACAACAACAGTTATCAAGCAAGTATTGGCATGACTCCATTTGAGGCATTGTATGGAAGAAAGTGTCGTTCTCCAGTATACTAGGATGAGGTGGGTGAACAACGTTGTTGGGACCGGAGCTGATACGTATGACTATGGAAAAGATTTAAACCATCCGACAACGTATGAAAAACTCACAAGATCGACAAAAGAGTTATGCTGACTTCATCGAAAGGACGTGGAATTCAATATTGGAGATCATGTGTTATTACATGTTGCTCTATGGAATATATGTTATAATAAGTATGTGTTTGAAGAATTGGTGTAGGATTTATGGTAAGCCTTTGTCATAAAGCAAGGTGTTATATATATATATATATATATATATATATATATATATATATATATATATATATATATATATATATATATATATATATGTGACGCCCCCAAAATAGGTATACAACACCCATTCTAAGTCGCCATAATACATGGTACAGAAAGAAAACTACAACTTCACTATTACAATTGTCGTGCAAAATACGACAACACATGCTGTGAGTTTAAATACAAATATTGTCTTCTAGACAATATCCACAACCAAATAAGTCCTCAATACATTTATTGAAACACTATTTTACAAAATAGTGAGGACTACTAAAATAGCTATCTTGAATCATTACTCCATACCCCGGCTAGTCCCTGCTATATTCTCACCTCCTGAGAAGAAAAATGGAACAACAAGGAAAAGGGTGAGCTTAACAAGATAATATACAACAAATTATCATTAGTCCTCAACAGGGAAAAATCTGATAGAATATAATAGACAACAAGTTTTAGATCAACAAATGCAATGAAGCAAAGAATCCATTAGAAGAGTCAAGTAGAGAATGAGTTCTACTATCTTCTAAGATTTAAAAGTCCATCATCAATATTTTATCCCTGTAACAACAATCAATATATCTTGAATCAAATATTCATCTTTTGCTACTACTGAGCCAAAGATATTCATTTGTATCACCAATAGGTCATGTTCATCTCAATACATGTTCATCTTTTGCCTGCAAGGGCAAAGATATTCATTTATATCATCGATTGGTCATGTTCATCTCAACACTGTTCATCTTTTGCTTTCTACGGGCCAAAGATATTCATCAATTAATCATTCATCTTTGCACTACAGGCCAAAGATATTCATCAAGTATCACCATTAAGGACTGAGGATGATGAAAAATATTTTAGAGAACGAATCCAGTAAGACAGAAGGACAAATATTAGGGATTCGTATTTCGGTTTATCCAAATTCAATAATACTCCATAATAACCAAGTGTGAAGTAGAATTCACAAATAAAGATCAAAATATGGATACAATCAAAGATAATAACCATAAAAGACATATGAAAGAAAAGAAAATTTCATTTTTGGGTGAATAATCTTAGATATTTGTGAATAGTCTTGAGTATCGTGAATAGTAACCCAGAGCACAAAAAGGTAGAAATTCCACAAGAAAAATCATACTTAAGTGAACAATACTTTTCGTGAATAATGTCGATTATCGTGAATAGTACCATATCGTGAATAGTAACCCCGACACAAAAAAGTTCCAAATTTGATAAAAGTTCATATCAATATTTGAAAGATAATGATATTGAAGAAAGTAATATCATTTACTGAAGAAAATAACATCCCTTACCTCAAAAAAGACAAGTACTTTTGAATTTGAATCTTTGGATATAGTCTTTGAAGGAACTTGCAATCAGTATAGCAACACTCAAAGTATCAAAATACTCACAAGAATACGCTCGATAATATAGAGAGAGAAAGAGAGAAAACTTGTTTTTGGTGTGATTTTCAATTCTAACTTAGCCCTCTATTTATAGGAAAATGTTAGCACGCCGAAGCAAACTTGACCTGCTACCTGATGGCTTTACCTGCTACTATTTTCACCCACCACATTTGAAATTAAATTTCAGCATATTTCTTCACCAACCACAGGTAGGGCCCACTCAATTCTAGAATTTTCCACCAAAATCATTTATAACCCTAATTTCTGAAGTAGTTACCTCTTAAAATTCATAACAAATCATACGTTCATTTTTAACGGTTCAAAATCTGTGGACATATACTCAACTTATATATGTATAACATATCCAAAAATCACAAAGATCCAACGGTCGGATATAATTCACGCAATATACCTCAAGAACACTGATTTTTCGGATTATGTGTCCTTCGAACCAATTTCATTTAAAAATTCACCACAAAATATCCACAAAGAATTTTTGGGTGATTCCAATTTCTACGGTTAGCTTACTTCCAGGGCTTTCTTTTGATATATGGTTCATCTCTTAACTCATTATACACAAAGAGTTATGGATTTTACAAAATCAAGTAATAAACTAATTTTTTGAAAATCCCATATTTTGTTCTCCATTTCAACAAAATACTGATAAAACACCTCAATATTAATTCCTTCATTTATAACCACATAAATAAATCCATTATTTATATCCACATCAAATAAATATTTCCTTATCATATAAATCAATAATTAGTTATTCACAAATAATATTACAGAATCACAATAATGACAACCAGGCAGTTCGCAGGAAAGAGGGCTTTCCAATAAGGATTTCTCACTTCTTGGCGCCTGTGATTAGATGACCTAACCTCTCCTTGTGAAACTTTTTAGACATTGCCAATAATGCTATCTAATAATATTATTCAAATAATATGAATTATTGATCCGATAATAGAAAATCTTTATGCGATGTCAATTATTGAACAACAATATTATAAAAATATCAACGCAAACAATTATTGAACCAATAAAATAAAATATTGAGCAGTAATTCATCATAACAATTATTAAGTAGTGCCTTCTTACGTAAGGATCAATAATTCAAAATCTTGTGCGTCTGGTATATCTTCTTGTGCAACAACGCGTATTACCATATTTTAACCACCAGGTAATCCAACAGTGTTAACGATAACAACTACGCCGTTATTCATAAAAACTCATACTTTATCGTTTTCCTCATCCGAGCGGTTATTACATTATAGGGCCCCTGAAATGATTTGCTATTGCGTCGTCTTGATATTCCCTACAAAAAGAATATTCCACGACCAAACGAATATTCCCCGACAACAAATGAATATTTTATAACCACTTGCTTATTTTGAAAATTTTGCACATTTCACCCATAACCAAAACATTATATCAAATTACCACCTTATTAATCAAAAATAATAATTAGAGGAAATTCAATTTTATTTATAAAAAGTTGGGGTCTTACATATTATAAGTTTTATTTTATTTGATTATAAATAGAATACATTATATTTTATTTAAAGTTTTTGTTTTATTAGAATATTTTATTGCACAATAATGAATAGTGAAATTCAAAAATCAGACGAATTCGTTCACCCGATTGTTACTGTTGATCCGTGATTTTATTTTCTAAATAGTATCATTTCTATTCTCCTATAAATAGGATGCTTAGTTAGAATTGAAAATCACAACAGAATCAGAGAATTCTTCTTCTATAATATTGAGCGTATTTCTTTAGAGTTTAAAGAAGCTTTGAGCGTAGAAAACAGTTCAAGTTTTCTTTAAGAATATCCCCGCTATACCAGTTGGAATACTTTTCTTTTCAAGGTAAGAGATGTTATTTTTGTTCAATATTCGTATGAAATAATATTTTCTTCCATACTCTGTAGTATGTAAGTAATAATATTTCGTTTCAGATTTTGAATTCTATACTCATTTTGTTAAAGTTTTGGCTTCTATACTCCATGAAATTAGTAGAATATCCTTAAATTTTGCGTTTCATCCAATATTTTTTCATGGAAATATTATTCTGAATATTCTTGACAAGTTTTAATTTTTTCATGCCAGAGTACTATTCATGGGGTACTATTCCTGAATTACTATTCACGTGGTATTGTTCACCCGGGTACTATTCATGATAAAAATTGATTCGTTTTCGGTCAAAATTATTTTTGGTACAATATTATTCTTGAATTTTACTCCACAAAACAGTATCATGTTGACAATTTGGACATTATTGAATTCTGGATAAATTAAATTATAAATCTTTAAAAACTTATCCTTTGCTTTTATTTAATTGAATTCTTATATCATTGTCATCATCCTCATGTTTATATTATGATGAAAGTCATCTGTGGTCGTAGTGCATAGATGGACTTGGTATGATTATGACCAGGGATTATTCGGTATAATCATAACCGTAATGTTACAAATGATGAGGTTAAAGTCCTCATTGGCCCGCAGTGCATATTGATTGTGATGCCCCCAAAATTAGGTATACGTCACCCATCTTGGGTCGCCACTTACATGGTACATAAATCAAATACAAACTTAATTATACAACAGTCGTGTAAAATACGACAAAACATAAACTGAGAGTTTTAATAAGAATATTATCATCTAGACAGTATTCAAACACAATGGAGTCCTCATTACATTTATAATCACACTATTTCACAGAATAGTGAGGACTACTAATACACCATCTAGGACCATCACTCTGTTCCCCGACTAGTCCCTGCTACATTCTCATTTCCTGAAGAGAACAGTGAAAGAAAAGGTGAGCTCAACTAGCACAGTAAGAAATATTATGACTAAGATAATGCAGAATAAATTATCCTTAGCCTTCAACAGTATAACAACTGATAGAATATAATAGACAACAAGTTTTAGATCAAAAACTGCAGCGGAAATAAGCAATCCATTAAAAAAGTCAAGTAGAGAATAAAATCTACTATCTTTTAAGATTTAAAGGTTTTTCATCACTTTTATCATTGGGACTCGACAATAAATAATCCACATCATTGAACCACCCTGCGACTACTACCAAGGATATTCATTAGGTCAAGCGACCACAAATTGTCCATGCACTACGGGCGAGGATATTCGTGTATTCATCAATGGTCATGAACATGCCAACAACGATCCATCAATGCACTACGGGCCAATGATGACTTTTATCACATCATTTGTAACATTACGGTCATGATTATACCGAATAATCCCTAGTCATAATCATACCAAGTCCATCCATGCACTACAGGTCACAGATGACTTTCAACATAATATAAACATGAGTATGATGACAATGATATAAGAATTCAATAAAATAACTTCAAGAATTAATTTATCCAGGAACTAATAATGTCCAAATTGTCAATAAAATACTGTTTTGTGGGGTAAAATTTAAGAATACTCAGAAGAATATTTCCATGAAACGATACTGGATGAAGCGTGAATATCAAGGATATTCCACTAATTTCATGGAGTATAGAAGTCAAAACTTTAACCAACTGAGTATAATAAAGAATGGAATAACAACGAAATCACCGTGCATGCGATTGCTTGATGCATAGGCGAGTTATTCAACGAGAATAATAAAGAATGGAATAACAACGAAAATCACCATGCATGCGGTACTTCTCATAGACGAGTTATTCCAACGGAATAATAAATCTGAAATAATAAATAATGGAAGCAAGTCGGTGAAATTCACAATCAAGCGGGATATTAAACAGAATATTAAATGCGAATAATAAATATTGGAACCGAGTCGGTGAAATTCACACAAGCGGGATATTAAACGAGAATATTAAATGACGAAATAATATAAAGATTTCACCAAGTATCGGTATATGCCATTTATACGAGTTATATATAGGGTATCTGGCGTATCTGAGTTATTCCAATGAAATAATAAAGAAGCGGAATAACATAAGGATTTCACCAAGTATAGGGTATGCCGCTTATACAGGTTATGTATAGGGTATGCCACGTATACAAGTTATTCCAACAGAATAATAAAGAATGGAATAACATAAGGATTTCACCAAGTAAAGGGTATGCCGCTTATACATGTTATGTATAGGGTATGCCCCGTATACAGGTTATTCCAAGAGAATAATAAAGGATGGAATAACAGAAGTTCTCTTCATGAATAAGAAAGAATAACACCCACTTCACAAAAAGAAACTTGATATAGGAAAAGAAAGTTAGCGAGACTTCTCTTCTTTTCTCTCTATAATTTCTCTCTAGAGTTTCGATGAAATTAAATAAGAAAATAATAAAGGAATGAGCTTCTATTTATAGAAAAATGGAATGCATAATAACTAACTCATGAGCGGTCCAGATTGATTTACTTTAATCTAACGATCCATATTTAAAAGCGAAATCTTTTAAATAAAATATAATATATTATTTATAATCTAATAAAACGAATAACTTTATAAAAGATTTTACTATGCAAATACTATCGCGAGCACTTATGCAAACACTATGCATAATAAAATATAATTTAATCTAATTATTATCTAATAAAACGAATAACTTTATAAAAGTATTACATTTTATATAAAAAGATTTTACTTATTAGCTTTAATAAAACGAATAACTTTATAAAAGTATTGGTTTTATATAAAAAGTTTTTCATTTTATTACGTTAATAATACTAATAAAACAAAACTTATAAATCAACAATAATTGAATCAAATAACGTGAGATCTTGTCAAGTGACTCATCATAGCAATAATTGAACAAAAGCTGAGTGTTTTCTCACGTAAGCATCAATAATCAATCTGGTATGCTACTATGCAACCACCCAGCATCATTCTTGTACTTTTACTACTGAGTAGTTCAACGGTTTTAACGGTAAAACTTCCGTAGATTATTTTCATAAACATATTTTTGTCGTTTTTTCATTCCAAATGATAATTACATTGTGGGGTCCACTGATTGTTGTGTCGTCGTCACGAATATTCCTGTTAAAAACGAATATTCCCGACCAATCGAATATTATATAACAACTTGCGTCTTTGCAAAATTTTCAAATACTACCCACAACTATAACATTATATCAAATCCACATCATAATATTAAAAAAATATTTTGAGAAATTTAAATCTTTATTTATAAAATCGGGGTCTCACAATCTCCCTCCTTATGAAATTTAAGCCCTCGAAATTTACGTGCATACTGGTATCTTAGAATAATGAGGATACCTTGACTTCATTTCGATTCTAACTCTTGAGTTATAACCTTTGAGTGTTGAATCGATTCTTCTTATCCAAGATTTTAACAGTACATCTTCATACGTTAAGTCTTTTCGCTATTTAAATCCTGTTCTAACTCAATAATGTGGTTGAATTAGTCCACATATTTACGTAACATCGATCGTTACAAAACGTTATAAACACACGATATTTTTTTACGGTAAAAGCGAGTCTATAGGCCACGATTCTCTTTCGATCGAGGATTTCAAATGGGCCAATTAAATCGAGGGTTGAGATTTCCTCTCTTGAAAGACTCTTGCTTTTAAAATAATGCCCTCTTGAACCTTCTTCTTAGTATTCATCAGCTCCGGGTCTGTAGCTTGCATGGCTTTAACTTTATCGATTAAAGTCGATTCTACTCGTATATTCGTTATATTCATATGGGTCCCTCGAGTCTTTAACTCTATCTTCATCATTTGTAAGTTATACGAAATGGGTCTTTGTGTTAATAACATCACACTTGTAAGCATATCACGATCTTACTACTCAACACGTCGGCTACCACCGTATTACGACTTTCCACGATGATATTGAATGGTACGATCGTAATCTTCAACAGCTCGAGCCAACGTCTTTGGCGCATGTTATGTTTATTTTAGTTGAAGAAATATTTGAGGGTTTAAGAAATGGGTTTTGTACTAGGGTCAATACAAAATTCGATTTCACGCTCTAGGGTAGGCTAAGAAGTCTTCAGAGAATACGCCAGGAAATTTATTAACAATAAAAAAAATGTCATTCAAAACTGTGACTCTTATCCAAGACTTGGATAGTACGTCATATTGATACCAACTGTGACTTCTATCCCTTAACCTGGATAGCACCTCATAATGATACCTATCAACTTGTCATCTTCATTCACGATGTCGCCTATAGAAAGTCTGGCTTCGGTGCATTCCACACAAGGAAGTCAACAATGAAAGGATCGGGGATCTTTACTTATGGCTTGATATGGCAATGATTGTCTTTAGTGGTTTGGATGCTTGAATTCGCATAACAGGTTGGTTAGGAGTATGAAAGTTAACCACCTTAAGAAAAGCATGATGAGTAGTTAACCAATCGTTTCCAAAAATCACATCAAAGGCAAGTATTTTCAAAGAGATACGATCGACAGGTAACGTGAAAGTGTTGATTTGAACAAGATTTATAAATAGTAGAGGTAACAAAGGCTTCTACTAACGAAGTTTCAACCAATAAGTCAAAGTCTAACTATAGGTCAAATTTAAGCGTTGAGCGCAAGAAGAGAGATAAAATAATGGGTAGAACCGGTGTCGAATAAGGTATAGACTTATGATTTATAATTAACTAACCTTGCATACTAACTTCGTTCGGGTTACTCGCTTTTGAGAAGTCACGAAAAACGCTCTTCCTGAAACCATCGACTTTGTTTTGTCCGTATCCGCCTTTGGTGCCACCGTCCCAGCTGGACTTGACTTTGGTGCACGACAAAATCGAGCTAAATGACCTTCTCTTCTTGAAATTTCGACTTCTATTATCTTGGCCATGATTACCACCGAAGTGGTTACCATTCTTGGCATGATAATTTCTCCCACGATGGTTATCATTGTTCCGATGGCCGTTGTCACCGGTACGATTATTATCGTGTTGTTGCAAGTTACCTTTTAGTTGAGCTGACTCATTATCGCGCTCCAATAACTAAGTCCTATTCACAACATCTGAATACAAACACTGTAACAAAACAAGGGGTAATTGACATATCACATATTATCCCTATACTCTGACCAACCAATTAAATACCAAATAAACTTAGGTAGGTCATACTAGCGAAGGAATTCTCCGTCTCTCCCCTCCTAGTTCTTGTCTCACATCTCAGCCAGAGATCATATCCCTAAGCTTTGATACCAACTGTGACGCCCCAAAAATTAGGTATACGTCACCCATCTTGGGTCGCCACTTACATGGTACATAAATCAAATACAAACTTAATTATACAACAGTCGTGTAAAATACGACAAAACATAAACTGAGAGTTTTAATAAGAATATTGTCATCTAGACAGTATTCAAACACAATGGAGTCCTCATTACATTTATTATCACACTATTTCACAGAATAGTGAGGACTACTAATACACCATCTAGGACCATCACTCTGTTCCCCGACTAGTCCCTGCTACGTTCTCATTTCCTGAAGAGAACAGTGAAAGAAAGGGTGAGCTCAACTAGCCCGATGAAATATTATGACTAAGATAATGCGAATAAATTATCCTTAGCCTTCACGATATAACAACTGATAGAATATAATAGACAACAAGTTTTAGATCAAAAACTGCAGCGAAAATAAGCAATCCATTAAAAAAGTCAAGTAAATAATAAAATCTACTATCTTTTAAGATTTAAAAGGTTTTTTTATCACTTTTATCGCTGGGACTCAGCTTAATAAATAATCCACATCATCGAATCACCCTGCTTACTACTGACCAGGATATTCTTTAGTATCACGACCACAAATTATCCATGCACTACGGGTCAAGGATATTCGTGTATTCATCAATGGTCATGATCATGCCACATCCTCCATGCACTACGACCAAGGATATTCATTAGGGTCACGACCACAAATTGTCCATGCACTACGGGCCAAGGATATTCGTGTATTCATCAATGGTCATGATCATGTCAATAATTGTCCATCAATGCACTACGAGCCAATGAGGACTTTTATCACATCATTTGTAACATTACGGTCATGATTATACCGAATAATCCCTGGTCATAATCATACCAAGTCCATCCATGCACTACAGGCCACAGATGACTTTCAACATAATATAAACATGAGTATGATGACAATGATTTAAGAATTCAATAAAATAACTTCAAGAATTAATTTGTCCAGGAACTAATAATGTCCAAATTGTCAACAAAATACTGTTTTGTGGGGTAAAATTTAAGAATGCTCAGAAGAATATTTCCATGAAACGATACTGGATGAAGCGCGAATATCAAGGATATTCCACTAATTTCATGGAGTATAGAAGTCAAAACTTTAACCAACTGAGTATAATAAAGAATGGAATAACAACGAAATTACAATGCATGCGATCTTGGCATGATACGAGTTATTCCAACGAATAATAAAGAATGGAATAACAATGAAATCACCATGCATGCGGTACTTCTCATGACGAGTTATTCCAATGAGAATAATAAATCTGAAATAATAAATAATGGAAGCAAGTCAGGTGAAATTCACCGCAAGCGGGATATTCCGACGAATATTAAATGCGGAATAATAAATATTGGAACCATGTCGGTGAAATTCACACCAAGCGAGGATATTACAACGAGAATATTAAATGATGAAATAATATAAAAGTTTCACCAAGTCAGGTATCTTTAACTTATACGAGGTTATGTATAGGGTATGTCGGCGTATCTGAGTTATTCAACAATGAATAATAAAAAAACGAAATAACATAAGGATTTCACCAATCACAGAATTATCTGCCGCTTATCAAAGTTATGTATAGGGTATGCCGCGTATACAAGTTATTCCAACAGAATAATAAAGAATGGAATAACATAAGGATTTCACCAAGTAAAGGGTATGCCGCTTATACATGTTATGTATAGGGTATGCCCCGTATACAGGTTATTCCAAGAGAATAATAAAGGATGGAATAATTCTCTTCATGAATAAGAAAGAATAACACCCCTTACCGTAAAAGAAACTTGATATAGGAAAAGAAAGTTAGCGGGACTTCTTCTTCTTTCTCTCTATAATTTCTCTCTCAGAGTTTTAGTAAATTAAAAGAAAATAATGAAGGAATGAGCTTCTATTTATAGAAAAATGGACCGCATAGTAACTAACTCATGAGCAGTCAAGATTGATTTACTTTAATCGGCAGTCCATATTTAAAGCGAAATCTTTTAAATAAAATATAATATATTCTATTTATAATCTAATAAAACGAATAACTTTATAAAAGATTTTACTATGCAAACACTATCTGAGGCCTTATCTGAACACTATGCATAATAAAATATAATCTGATCTAATTATTGTCTAATAAAACGAATAACTTTATAAAAGTATTACATTTTATATAAAAAAGATTTTACTATTAGCCTAATAAAACGAATAACTTTATAAAAGTATTAGGTTTTATATAAAAAGTTTTTACATTTTATTATGTTAATAATACTAATAAAAAAAAACTTATAAATCAACAATAATTGAATCAAATAACGTGAGATCTTATCACGTGACTCATCGTGTAGCAATAATTGAACAAAAGCGAGTGTTTTCTCACGTAAGCATCAATAATCAATCTGGTGTCTTACTTATGCAACCACAGCGTATTCTTTGTACTTTTACTACTGGAAGTAGTTCAACAGGTTTTAACGGTAAAACTTCCGCCGTTATTTTCATAAACATATTTTTTGTCGTTTTTCATTCCGACAATAATTACATTGTAGGTCCACTAATGATTATTATGTAAATCGTCGAATATTCCCCGTGTTAAAAGCGAATATTCCCAGACCAATCGAATATTATATAACAACTTGCGTACTTTGCAAAATTTTCAAATACTACCCACAACTATAACATTATATCAAATCCACACCATAATATTAAAAAAAATATTTTGAGAAATTTAAATCTTTATTTATAAAATCTGGGGTCTCACAATCTCCCCTCCTTGTGGAATTTCGCCCTCGAAATTTACATACGTACCTGGTATGCCGAACAGGTGAGGATACCTTGACTTCATTTCAGATTCTAACTCTTGAGGTATAACCTTTGAGTGTTGAATACGATTCTTCTTATCCAAGATTTTAACAGGTACATCTTTATACGTTAAGTCTTTCGCTATTTCATCCGGTTCTAACTCAATAATGTGGTTCGGGTCGTCCACATATTTACGTAACATCGATACGTTACAAACATTATAAACACACGACATTTTTTGCGGTAAAACGAGTCTATAGGCCACAGTTCCTACTCGATCGAGGATTTCAAATGGGCCAATTAAATCGAGGGTTGAGATTTTCTCTCTTCAGCAACTCTTGCTTTTAAAATAATGCCCTCTTGAACCTTCTTCTTAGTATTCATCAGCTCCGGGTTTATAGCTTGTACGACTTTAACTTTATTGATTAAAGTCGATTCTACTCGTATATTCGTTATCTTCATGTGGGTCCCTCGAGTCTTTAACTCTATCTTCATCATTTGTAAGTTATACGAAATGGGTCTTTGTGTTAATAACATCACACTTGTAAACGCATACGATCTTCTACTCAACACGTCAGCTACCATGTTCGCTTTTCCACGATGATATTGAATGGTACGATCGTAATCTTCAACAGCTCGAGCCAACGTCTTTGGCTCATGTTACATTCATTTTAGTTGAAGAAATATTTGAGGGTTTAAGAAATGAGTTTTGTACTAGGGTCAATACAAAATTCGATTTCACGCTCTAGGGTAGGCTAAGAAGTCTTCAGAGAATACGCCAGGAAATTTATTAACAATAAAAAAAATGTCATTCAAAATTGTGACTCTTATCCAAGACTTGGATAGTACGTCACATTGATACCAACAGTGACTTCTATCCCTTAACCTGGATAGCACCTCATAATGATACCTATCAACTTGTCATCTTCATTCACGATGTCGCCTATAGAAAGTCTGGCTTCGGTGCATTCCACACAAGGAAGTCAACAATGAAAGGATCGGGGCTCTTTACTTATGGCTTGATATGACAATGATTGTCTTTAGTGGGTTGGTTGCTTGAATTCACATAACAGGTTGGTTAGGAGTATGAAAGCTAACCACCTTAAGAAAAGCATGATGAGTAGTTAACCAATCGTTTCCAAAAATCACATCAAAGGCAAGTATTTTCAAAGAGATACGATCGACAGGTAACGTGAAAGTGTTGATTTGAACAAGATTTATAAATAGTAAAGGTAACAAAGGCTTCTACTAACGAAGTTTCAACCAATAAGTCAAAGTCTAACTTCTCCGGAGTTAAATTTTAACGTTGAGCGCAAGCAAGAGAGATAAAATAACGGGTAGAAGCAGATCGAATAAGGTATAGACTTCACATTTATAATTAACTAACTTGCGTCTTAACCCGTTCGGGTTACTCGCTTTTGAAAGTCACGAAAACGCTCTTTCCTGAAACCCACCGACTTTGTTTTGTCCAGTGTCACCTTTGGTGCCACCGTCCCAATGGACTTGAATTTGGTGCGACAAAAATTGAGCTAAATGACCTTCTCTTCTTGAAATTTCGACTTCTATTATCTTGGCCATGATTACCACCAAGTGGTTACCATTCTTGGCATGATAATTTCTCCCACGATGGTTATCATTGTTAGATGGCGGCTTGCCATAGAATGCGATTAATATCGTGTTGTTGCTTCGTTACCTTTTGGTTGAAATGACTTATTATCGCTTCAATTAATGAGTCCTATTCACAACATCTGAATACAAACACTGTCACAAAACAAGGGTTAATTGACATATCACATATTATCCCTATACTCTGACCAACCAATTAAATACCAAATAAACTTAGGTAGGTCATACTAGCGAAGGAATTCCCCGTCTCTCCCCTCCTAGTTCTTGTCTCACATCTCAGCCATGGATCATATTCCTAAGCTTTGATACCAACTGTGACGCCCCCAAAATTAGGTATACGTCACCCATCTTGGGTCGCCACTTACATGGTACATAAATCAAATACAAACTTAATTATACAACAGTCGTGTAAAATACGACAAAACATAAACTGAGAGTTTTAATAAGAATATTGTCATCTAGACAGTATTCAAACACAATGGAGTCCTCGTTACATTTATTATCACACTATTTCACAGAATAGTGAGGACTACTAATACACCATCTAGGACCATCACTCTGTTCCCCGACTAGTCCCTGCTACCTTCCCATTTCCTGAAGAGAACAGTGAAAGAAAGGGTGAGCTCAACTAGCCCAGTAAGAAATATTATGACTAAGATAATGCAGAATAAATTATCCTTAGCCTTCAACAGTATAACAACTGATAGAATATAATAGACAACAAGTTTTAGATCAAAAACTGCAGCGAAAATAAGCAATCCATTAAAAAATTCAAGTAGAGAATAAAATCTAATATCTTTTAAGATTTAAAAGGTTTTTTATCACTTTTATCGCTGGGACTCAGCTTAATAAATAATCCACATCATCGAATCACCCTTGCATTACGGCCAAGGATATTCTTTAGTATCACGACCACAAATTATCCATGCACTACGGGCCAAGGATATTCGTGTATTCATCAATGGTCATGATCATGCCAGATCCTCCATGCACTACGGCCAAGGATATTCATTAGGGTCACGACCACAAATTGTCCAAGCACTACGGGCCAAGGATATTCGTGTATTCATCAATGGTCATGATCATGTCAACAATTGTCCATCAATGCACTACGGGCCAATGAGGACTTTTATCACATCATTTGTAACATTACGGTTAAGTGATTATCTTAGAATAATCCACGAGTCATAATCATACCAAGTCCATCCATACTTCACTGGGCCACGATGACTTTCAACATAATATAAACATGAGTATGATGACAATGATATAAGAATTCAATAAAATAACTTCAAGAATTAATTTGTCCAGGAACTAATAATGTCCAAATTGTCAATAAAATACTGTTTTGGGGGGTAAAATTTAAGAATACTCAGAAGAATATTTCCATGAAACGATACTGGATGAAGCGTGAATATCAAGGATATTCCACTAATTTCATGGAGTATAGAAGTCAAAACTTTAAACAACTGAGTATAATAAAGAATGGAATAACAACAGAAATCACCATGCATGCGGTGCCTTGTGATGGGCAGGTTATTCAATGAGAATAATAAAGAATGGAATAACAACAGAAATCACCATGCATGCGATACTTCGCATAGACAGGTTATTCCAACAGAATAATAAATACGAAATAATAAATAATGGAAGCATGTCAGGTGAAATTCACACCGATAGGATATTCCGACAGAATATTAAATGCGGAATAATAAATATTGGAACCAGGTCAGGTGAAATTCACACCGACAGGATATTCCGACAGAATATTAAATGATGGAATAATATAAAGATTTCACCAAGTCTGAGGTATCACGCTTATCGAGTTATGTATAGGGTATCTGGCAGATCTGAGTTATTCAACGAATAATAAAGAACGGAATAACATAAAGATTTCACCAAGTACAGGGTATGCCGCAAATACAGGTTATGTATAGGGTATGCCGCGTATACAAGTTATTCCAACAGAATAATAAAGAATGGAATAACATAAGGATTTCACCAAGTAAAGGGTATGCCGCTTATACATGTTATGTATAGGGTATCTCAGCGATATCTGAGTTATTCCAAGAGAATAATAAAGGATGGAATAACAGAAGTTCTCTTCATGAATAAGAAAGAATAACACCCCTTACCGTAAAAGAAACTTGATATAGGAAAAGAAAGTTAGCAGACTTCTCTTCTTTTCTCTCTATAATTTCTCTCTACAGAGTTTGATGAAATTAAATAAGAAAATTATGAAGGAATGAGCTTATTTTATAGAAAAAGGGACTGCGTAGTAATTAACTCATGAATCGGTCCAGATTGATTTACTTTAATCTGACGGTCCATATTTAAAGCAAAATCTTTTAAATAAAATATAATATATTCTATTTATAATCTAATAAAACGAATAACTTTATAAAAGATTTTACTATGCAAACTACTATCACGTAACCTTATCAAAACAATATGCATAATAAAATATAATATAATCTAATTATTGTCTAATAAAATGAATAACTTTATAAAAGTATTACATTTTATATAAATTTTTAACTATTAGCCTAATAAAACGAATAACTTTATAAAAGTATTCGTTTTTATATAAAAAGTTTTCCGTTTTATTACGTTAATAATACTAATAAAACAAAACTTATAAATCAATAATAATTGAATCAAATAACGTTGAGATCTTATCGTGACTCATGTAGCAATAATTGAACAAAAAGCGAGTGTTTTCTCATAGCATCAATAATCAATATCGTATGCTTTCTTATGCAACCACAGCGTATTCATCGTACTTTTTACTACCGAAAGTAGTTCAACAGCTTTTAACGGTAAAACTTCCGCCGTTATTTTCATAAACATATTTTTGTCGTTTTCTTAATCCGAATGATAATTACATTGTGGGGTCCACTAATTGTTAATAGGTCGCCATACGAATATTCCTGTTAAAACGAATATTCCCAGGCCAATCGAATATTATATAACAACTTGCGTGACTTTGCAAAATTTTCAAATACTACCCACAACTATAACATTATATCAAATCCACACCATAATATTAAAAAAAATATTTTGAGAAATTTAAATCTTTATTAATAAAATGCGGGGTCTCACAATCTCCCTCCTTATGGAATTTACGCCTCGAAATTTACATACGATACTGATATCTTAGACGCAGATGAGGATACCTTGACTTCATTTCAGATTCTAACTCTTGAGGTATAACCTTTGAGTATTGAATACGATTCTTTTTATCCAAGATTTTAACAGGTACATCTTCATACGTTAAGTCTTTCGCTATTTAAATGCGTTCTAACTTTCGATAATGTGGTTCGAATTAGTCCACATATTTACGTAACATCGATCGTTACAAACGTTATAAACACGCGACATTTTTTGCGGTAAAAGCGAGTCTATAGGCCACGATTCCTACTTTCGATCGAGGATTTCAAATGGGCCAATTAAATCGAGGGTTGAGATTTCCTCTCTTGAAAGACTCTTTGCTTTTAAAATAACGCCTCTTGAACCTTCTTCTTAGTATTAATCGAATCAAGATTCAAGCGACTTGCGACTTTAACTTTATCGATTAAAGTCGATTCTACTCGTATATTGTTGATGGACTTTTAAATCATAGAAGATAGTAGACTTCATTCTCTACTTAACTCTTCTAATGAATTGTTGTTTCCGCTGCAGTTGTTGATCTAAAATTTGTTGTCTATTATATTTTATCAGATTTTTCCTTGTTGAGGACTAAGGATAATTTGTTCTACATTATCTTCGCCATAATATTCTTTACCGGGCTAGTTGAGCTCTCTTTTTCTCTTTTTTGTTCAATTTTTTTTCTTAGGAGGCGAGAATATAGCGGGAACTAGTCAGGTATAAAATGATGGTTCTAGACAGTTGTTTTAGCAGTCATCACTATTTTATAAAATAGTGTATTAATAATTGTAATGAGAACTTATTTGAGTGTGGATATTGTCTAGAAGACAATATTTATATTTAAACTCACAGTATATGTGTTATCGTATTTTGCAAGACAATTGTAATAATGAAGTTGTAGTTGTTTTTGTATCATGTATTTGGCGACTCAGAATGAGTTGTGTGGACCTATTTTGGGGGCGTCACATTTTGGACTATTATACCCTTACCAATATTAATATATTTTAGGCTATAATTTTAACTTGTTTATACATCAAAAAATGATGAACAATCAATTCGAAACTTTTAAATAAGTGGTTATATCATTCAATCAAATGTTCGTCGATACTAATTATATAATTTAACTTTAAATAAAATTATAATTTTATCGAAACAATTTATTTAGTACACACGTAATACTAGTTATCTAGTCATGCGTATACATGATATAAAATATTTGAGAATCAAATTATCATAAATTAACAAATAATAAATAGTACAAAAAATATAATATGTAAAATATTAAAATTTCATTATAAATTACCAAAACTAAAATTAAAATATTTTAATTTTCTTTATAAATAGTACAAAATACACGATATGCTGAAATTTACAACTCTAGATTTTAAGTTATTGTTATAATTTAAAATTCAAAAAACTAAAGTTATATATATATATATATATATATATAATTATTTTATATATATATAAATTATAGATATAGAGCAAAACATGATATTAAATAATCTCACATCTTAAGCTATTTTTTATAATTCCAGCACTAGTAGTTTGGAGCTCAAATTTAAAAAAAACAAAAAATTTGGAATTAATAGTATTATCCAAAGTGTAATATTTGTAAACAAACATAACTATTACAATAAAATTGAATGTTTAGTTCACTACCAAAGATATTACTAATGATATTAATATTAATAGAATTAATGATATTAATATTAATAAAATTGAATGTAATATTAATGATAAAATTGGGATTAATGTTTGGTTCACGCTATTACTAATGATTTTGAATGTTTAATTCAATATTTGTGATAATAAATTAAGTATATAATGTTATTTTATATTATCATCCAATCTAAAGAAATAAAAATATTTATTTTTCAGTAATTTTTTTTTTAATCTTTATAAACGACTCTTTTTATTTAACAATTTTTTTATATAGCTTTTAAAAAGGTCAACATTTTTTTCAATGTCACTTCTTCCTATTTGTACTTCCTATCAGAGTCCATTTAAGTCAACACATCTTATCGTGTAGTAATAAACTGAGCCAAACACCACCAAATTCATCTTGCCCCAAATCAGCCTCACTTTACCTTTTCAATTTCCATTTCGCTTCGCAATCGAAATCGAAATGTCAGCTCTCTCTCAATTCTTCTCTCACCTGTACACCATCTCCCTAATTTTCTTCACCCTTCTCTTCCTCGAACTAGTAATTTTCGTCCGCTCCAATACCGGCCACATTTTTCCCACCGGCAACGGCCCGATCACCACCGCCCAGTACCTCAAACTCATCGAACGGAAAAATCCGGCGAACCGATTCAAGGCCGGACTGAAAGAAGAGTCCAAAGAGTGCTCGGTTTGTTTGTCGACATTCGAAGAAGGGGAAGAAATCAGGAAGCTCAAGCAATGTAAGCACACTTTCCATAAGGATTGCCTTGACACCTGGCTCCGACAGGATTGCGCCACGTGTCCACTTTGCCGGAGAAGCGTCTTGCCGGAGGAGATTGTGGCGAGGTACCGCCGGCAGCGGAATAATCAAGACAACTATGGAAGTGATGAGGATATGTTGATTATATTGTCCGCTTTACAGGGTAATTATCTGCGTAGATTAGCTTATTAGTCTTTAACTAGGAACATTTTCAAGTGTCAAATTACCCATTTTGCAGCACTTCCCTTATTTCATCGAGGGTAGTATTGTCATTTACTGTAAAATTTATTAATATGATATTAATTTTAGAATTTTACGAATTTACTTATTTTAGAAGGGAAAGGTGTGTACAATTGTAATTTTTATCTTGTTTTTCTATGGGACTATAAACTTTACCGGGAAAAAGGCAATTCAATGAAGCCGTATTCGGAAACAACTTATAAGTTGATTTTTATTAAGGAGTTACTACGTATTTTTTTAACATTTTTTAACTTTTAAGTTTAAAAAAATAAGTAATTATTTGTAATTTATTTAAAAAAAAATTATAAGTTATTTTAAAATAAGTTTATTTGATCAAATATAATATTTATTTTGTTCTTCTTTTTATTAATGTTTATTAATGTTCTTTTAATAATTTTTATATTTATTTTAATTTATAAATTATTATAAATTGAATACATTCATAATTTATTTAAACTTAATTTTTAATTTATAAATCAAATTGATGCTGAACATTTTTATTTATAAAAACACAACTTAAAATAACTTATATTATTATGTTTTTTTCCCCTCTTATTTTCGCACTAAATTTTTTCTTATAAATTTGATTTTCTTTAATGTATTATAAATAATAATAATAATAATACTTAAGTTTCAAAGAGAAGAGCCAATTTTTTTTTTAATTTTTTACAAAATGAGCAAAATAAGTATTAAAGTTATCCATGTGGTTTTAACCGTACAAAAAAAGTAGACTTAAATACATTTCACAATTATGCGACATATTTCACTTTGCTGATTCACTTTTAATTTTTTTCAATTAAAAGATCAAGCTATTAAATTTTTTCAATTTGAATAAGACATGAAGCAGCTGATATGTAAAAAAAAATAATTTATTTTAAGATTAAACATTATTAATATATAAAAAGATAAAATCATAATTAATAAATTTTTTATATTAATTATAATTATATTATGCTGATGTGTTTTCAAAAATCTTTATTTAATTTATTTTTATCCTTCTAATGTTTTAAAATGGCAAAAACGTAATAAATCATACTAAAAATAATTAATAAAATCAAACCCAATCAGTTTCTCACCCATTTAGTCTGGACCAAACAAAATTAATTAATTAATCAAAATAAAAAACCCAATCTGATCAAGCTAATCAATTTAACTTAAAGTAAATACAAACTCATATTCAAATGGGAGAATGAAAGGCCAGCGTCATCGATCCACCAATTCCATCACTAACAAAACACCATTATCCATCATATTCACAAACAGTATGCCATAAAAATCCAAAATATCTCCGCCACCAGTGGACCGCCACCGATTAGAAACTCCATTATCACCACCACTTAAGCCCTATTACTCATAAAATCATATCTCTCATCCCTAATTAAGGAAAGTGAAAGAAAAGAGGGAGAACAAACCCATCAACCCAAATATATGTTTGTGCTCAATCACTGCTATCAGAAAATAAATCATCTCCGATTTGAGGGGGGGGGAGAAGAGAAGAAGAAGAAACGGCATACCCATATGCATATCCTTCGAGTCTCTCGCCCTTCCCGGTGGCGTCGCACAATTCATTGTCAAATTCACAATCATCTGAGCTGTTGCTTGTTTTCGTATCTCGTTTTATTGTTCTGCTTTTAGGTATTTGGCCGATCTTTTCGCCACCGTTTGGGTTTGCTGGGTCGAAGGTTTTTTGGGGGGATCAGTGAGGGAGTCGGATCTGGCGGCGATGGCGAGTGAGGCATCGATGAGTTACGACGGCAGAGCCGTGAAGGAGGTGGAGGCGGCGGTGAAAGAGGAGAGAGAAAGAAAGAATTTACGATCAACATGGAAAATTTTGATTTTATGAGACTAGGGTTTCTGAATGTATAAATGAAAGTGGTGTTCATATTTTACCCTTCAATATATCACTGATGTTTAATTTTAAAATAAAAAATTATTTTTTTTATTCACATTAGTTGCTTTATATCTCACCCAAATAATTAGTTAGTAATTTCTGGAAAAAAATTAATAGTTGAATTATTTAATTAAAAAATTTAAAAGTGAATTATCAAAGTAAAAAAGTGATAAAATTATGAATTTGACCATTTTATCTTGGCGCGTTTTCTTGTCTGTTACTGAACTTTCAATTTTTTGTATTCTGTTTCTTGAATTAATTATTATTTTTTACTGATTAAAGCCGAATTCTGTTAGAAAAAATTGACAGACGTTAAGTAATTGCTGACGTGGTGCTGACATGGCAAAAAAATTAAAAAATTAATGCTGATGTGGCAAAAAATACATAATATTCATTTTAAAGTTTTAAAAATAACAAAAAAATAATAAAATAAAGCAGATTTTTTAAAAAAATATAAATTTTAATAAAAAACAGATTTTTTTAAAAAACATAATTTTTAAAAAATATAATTTTTTAAAAAAAGCGGAACTTTTGTAAAAAATATACTTCTTTTAAAAAACAGATTTTTTAAAAAAATTTTTTTAAAAAAAATATTTTTTTAAAAAACGTTTTTAAAAAATCTGTTTTTTAAAAACATAATTTTTAAACAAAATATAATTTTAATAAAAAGTACGTTTTTAAAAAATTGTGTTTTCAAAAAAAAGTACGTTTTTAAAAATCAGATTTTTAAAACCAGATTTTTAAAAAACATAAAAATCATAAATTTTATGCTTTTAAAAAATTTCATAATTTTTTTTAAAAAATAGATTTTAAAAAACATAATTTTTTTTAAAAACGTACTTTTTGAAAACACAATTTTAAATTTTTAAAAAACGTACTTTTTATTAAAATTATGTTTTTTAAAAGAAGTATGTTTTTACAAAAGTTACGTTTTTTAAAAAAATATATTTTTAAAAATTATGTTTTTAAAAATAGCTTTTTAAAAAATATTGCGTTTTTTAAAAAATATGTTTTTAAAAAAATCTGTTTTTTAAAAGAAGAATGTTTTTAACAAAAGTTCCGTTTTTTTCAAAAATTATATTTTTTTAAAAATTATGTTTTTTAAAAAATTATATTTTTAAAAAAAAATTTTTTATTAAAAATCTGATTTTTAAAAACGTACTTTTTTTGAAAAACACAATTTTTAAAAAACGTACTTTTTATTAAAATTATGTTTTTTAAAAGAAATATGTTTTTTACAAAAGTTACTTTTTTAAAAAAATTATGTTTTTTAAAAATTATGATTTTTAAAAAACAGATTTTTAAAAAAATAATTACGTTTTTTTAAAAATATATTTTTTAAAAAAAATCATTTTTTTAAAAGAAGTATGTTTTTTACAAAAAGTTCCGTTTTTTTAAAAAAATTATGTTTTTTTAAAAAATCTATTTTTTATTAAAAATTATATTTTTTAAAAAAATCTGCTTTATTTTATTATATTTTTGTTATTTTTAAAACTTTAAAATGAATATTATATATTTTTTTTGCCACATCAGCATTATTTTTTTATTTTTTTTGCCATGTCAGGGCCACCTCAACAATTATTTAACGTCTGTCAATTTTTTCTAACAGAATGACTTAATTGTAAAATAATAATTAGTTCAGTGATGTATTGCAAAAAATTAAAAATTTAGTAGTGTATTAAGTAAAACGTGCCAAATATAGTGGTAAAATTCATAATTTTGCCGTAAAAAAGTCAAGTAATTTAGAATAATAAAACATATTTAAACCAAAAGAGTACTAATAGGTGAGGCAGCAAATCCTTTGAAAAATGATTAAAAATTGTTCATTATTTTTAAAATATAGGTAGTGTTATTTTCAATTGAGAATCTCATTTAGGGCCCAATGGAGTATAACTGTAATTATCTTGTTAACGCCAAGATCTGCTGCCACGTTCCAATTACGTAAGACGCCTCGATCTGCTCGCGATAAACATGATAAACACCACAAGTTTGACGAATAAGTCGGGGATAGCTCGGTAAGTGAGAGTCAGTATGTGTTCACAAGGTTAACAATGGAGGAATATACTGTCTAGTGTCTAGAGAGATAAAAATTTCTCGGTTGTGTGTATGTGAGAGAATATGAATATCAAAGTGTATGAGAGCGTGCACATTGGTGAAGGCTTCCTTGCTAGGTTATACTATCTTTATGCGGATTATTTGTGCCCCACTACTACTACCGACACCCCCTACGATCCGATAGGTTCTGCCTATATGTAGCTTATCCACTTCTTTTGGCCACGGTTTTCTACCGCCGGCCGGCTATGATCCCATCCACATTAATGCATGGCAGGAGCTTTGGTCAACCGTCATGCTTTTTCATCATCACAAGTCAAAGTAATAGATATTAAAATATCTAATGAGTCGATCCACTGGACCGACCCGGCCTTAAAGGTTAAAATGGATATAATATGGTGACTGGGCCCAATGACTTTCACGGGTTAATAATAAAGGCCCAATAGATTAATTATGTGAGTAGGCCCAATGTACTCGGCCCAAAGGAAGGAAATATCACGACCCAACATTGCCCCCTAGTTTATTGTTAAACAGAATGTTTAATGGAAAACTATAAATGGCTCAGGATAATTTACTAAAGGTCCATAGTAGGAGATAATTGAAGTGTACCCAGTTGCTGTTCACGAAATGAAAGGAAAAGAGAACGAAGGCCCAAATCAGAAAAGCCCTGTCTAGCAAATACATGGATCCGGAACCGGACGCTTCCCATTCAAATTCCAAATCATTACTAACATTTAATGAGCCAGCCTTGAACACCGTAGTAAATCGAAGATAAAAGATAACTTTACCAAATTTGATGGTTTTACCTTACCCATTTGAAATTCGAGCGCTTTTTGAACTCTCTGCTCCTCTGCAAACCGTTAAAATGGCTTCCCAAGACTCCGAACAAGGTTCTCCCATACTAGTAACACCGATCACTGTCGTTCCGCCAAATCCTACCGCTCATGAAGAAACTTCTACTTGAATCCAAAGGGGTCGAAGGCCGAGCAAGAATCCTCTCTCAAAACTCCCAAAACCCCTCTCCAAGGTTCTACAGAGCACGGATCGCTTCTCGCGTGCCAATACTCCTCTATTGTGGTCGAGGGTGAAGTTCTGAGAGGATTCGATCCGGTACCACATTCCTCGATACCCATGCGGTTAGGGCTCCCGAGATCCGTGAGAAGATGTATCAACTGGCGAGGGTTGGACGGTAGTCCCCCATGACCTTACTCGAGAAAGGGGTTTGTTTCCCTCTGCACATTTTCATAGTGACTTTACTGGGGTTCCTGGGGGTGGGGTTTGCCCAACTGGTACCAAATTCTTACATTCATATTTCGGCCTTCGTGGCCTTCTGCCATGAATTGGGCGTGGAGCCTTCCTTGAACTTCTTCTTCACGGTATACAAAATAGTCCAATCTAGGGAGAAGGGGTTCAAGGCTATTAGTAAACACTCTCCGAAGTCAGGAGAAAAGTTCGAGAGGCGTTCGCTGGTGAACACTCCTTCGAGCAATAGGGGATGGCACGAGAAGTGGTTCTACGTCAAAGGTCCCAAAATTTCTTCTTTACCAACCTGGGCCACTGACGAGAAGATCTCTGCTGACTTCGGAGACATTTCTGAAGAACGAGAAGTTGAAATGATGGAACTTTTTGACAATTTCCCTAAAGAGGAGTGGAAGTATGGACTCCTCTCGAAGCAGGCATGGTTATATGACCATAAATGTAAGTATCGGTCTATTTTATATATGAATTTTTGAAAATGCTTTTATAATGTGGATCCTAACACAGGACTTTTTGGTTCATGCAGTATCTTTGATTAGACCGAGCTCCTTGGAAATAAAGGAGTTCGAAGATTTTTGTCCCAAGGAAGTCCTCAAATTTGTTGAGACTTCGACCAACGAGGCTACTCCAGAAGTCGAGTCGACCGGAGATACATTAATCGATGAACTCCTAACCGAAGAACCGTGTGATGAGGTTTTCGTTTGGAAGAGACCCTCCTACTCGCCGAAAGAAGAGGCCATTAGAAAACCCAAATCAACTCCCTCCTAGCCCTTGGAAGCCACCCGAAAATTGAGCCAACTACAACATCCATTCCTCGGCGAGGAGGCTTACTCGATCGTCTTGATCGAAGAAGCATCCTTCGGACCAAAAAGTTAAAAACCAAGATAACCCCGCTGACCGTCGAAGAACTCAGGGTGCCCCAATCTTCGATCGTTCCCCCCTTCGTGCCCCCTGTAGAAATACAGATTGCCAACGAAGGTAATCAGGACGAAACAGTTCAAACGCTGTCTAGGAAGAGGAAGCGTACACCTGAAAGTTATCCAAGCTCTGCCTCTGCCGCTTCTCCTCATGAACCCATCCCAAATAAGTCTCCTTCCCTTGAAACCGTGTATGCTGAACCTACTCCTCCCGAGCAACCAGCTCCTTCACCGGAAAGGTCGAGACCTCTCCCTTTAACGACCGGTCCTTGGTCGTAGGTTATCATGCCGAGGCCATGGGGTCTCCGAATCATAGCCTAGATTCAATGCAAATTTTCCTTCGACCTCTTGGGGCCTTCTCATACGGAACGCGACGATCATCGGTTCAGTGATCACACGGACGGGAATCTGCTCGATGAAGGGATGAGCTATCTGGCTAAGGTAAATAAGCATTTCTTTATTTTCTATATCTCTGTTCTTGTTTGGATATTTGGGTATTGACTTGAGTTCTGTTTGAACATATGCAGGCCAATGCTGTCTTCGGGCGTTTGCGTCCAAGGCACATAAATGGGGAAGCCGAGGAAGATTTCATGAGACAAGAAATAAACATGCTGAAATCGACCTTGGCTCTAGAAAGAAATAATCACGAAGACGCTCTTCAAACCATCGATGGCCTCCAGCGAGACTTAGATCAAGCCAAGATGGACTCAAGGCGTCGACGATGAACTAAAGACCCTGAGGGATGGGTTTGGCGCGTCCGGCCCGACCAACAAACTTTAATCGATCTCGAACGCCTACCGCACAGGTCAAGAGAAAACCTACTTCTGAAGGCCAAAAATGAGGAGTTTTCTTCGGCCAACCGAAAGCCCAAGACGAAGAGCGGAGACAGAAGAACAAACGCACAAACTTCGTCATAAAATAAAAGAGCTTGAGGAAGGGTCCTCCTCCGTCAAGAGGCGAGTAAAGCAGATTCAAGCGGAATACGAGGATTCGAGATTTAACTTAACGTCGAAATCATGAAGGTCTACTCAGAAGGCTATGAAGACTCCCGAGAGTGAGGCAAGGAAAAACTGTCTGCTGCCCAGCTGGATCCCACTTTGCTCAACTCCGAAGACGAAGGTGGTGCCTAAATGTTCTTCCTGCTTTTGTTCTGACTTATGTAAAAATTAACTGTTTATGTTTTCGAGATTATTTTGAAATTTTATATATGGACGTTGTCAATGTTTCTACATTTGTGTAATTAGTTCATAAATGAATCGATCAAATGAATGTTTAGTTTTCTTGATGAATCTGCAATTTCCTTAATTGTGAACTATGTTTTCGGTTAGTTTCTTGTCAACAATTCAGCATCAGTAAACTGAACCTAAACAGTGAATCAGTTAAGACATATAATAGTTAATTTATGAAACGAAGTGAATTGAATTGAATGGACTGAACTCAACACTTAAATAAAATAAAGTAATACATACTCATCGGTTCCGAAGTGTGAGATCGGTCATTTGTTTACCACTCAGGGTGAAACAATTATATAAGGACCAAGATATAAGGACCAAGATACAAGGATCAAGATATAAGGACTAAGATATAAGGACCAAGATATAAGGACCAATTGTGACCATTGACTTACCACCCTTGGGAAAATCAATATAGGATCCCTTGTCTACCACTCGGGGTAGAACAACAAATGGGCTGCCATCGAATGGCCAGCGAGTCCTACCATACCTCCTTACACCATAGTGACCATAAGACAAATAGGACCAGGATCAATAGTGAAAATTGATTTACCACCCTTGGTAAAATCAATATAGGATCATTTGTCTACCACTCGGGGTAGAACAACAAATGGGCTGCCATCGAATGGCCAGTGAGTCCTACCATACCTCTTTACACCATAGTGACCATAGGACAAATAGGACCAGGATCAATAGTGACCATTGATTTACCACCCTTGGTAAAATCAATATAGGATCATTTGTCTACCACTCGAGGTAGAACAACAAATGGACTACCATCGAATGGCCAGCGAGTCCTACCATACCTCCTTACACCATAGTGACCATAGGACAAATAGGACCAGGATCAATAGTGACCATTGATTTACCACCCTTGGTAAAATCAATATAGGATCATTTGTCTACCACTCGGGGTAAAACAACAAATGGGCTGCCATCGAATGGCCAGCGAGTCCTACCATACCTCCTTACACCATAGAGATCATAGGACAAATAGGACTAGGATCAATAGTGACCATTGATTTACCACCCTTGGTAAAATCAATATAGGATCATTGTTACACCACTGTGGGTAGAAACAAATGAATGGGTCATCGAATGGCCAATGAGTCCTACCATACCTCCTTACACCATAGAGATCATAGGACAAATAGGACCAGGATCAATAGTGACCATTGATTTACCACCCTTGGTAAAATCAATATAGGATCATTTGTCTACCACTCGGGGTAGAACAACAAATGGGCTGCCATCGAATGGCCAGCGAGTCCTACCATACCTCCTTACACCATAGTGACCATAAGACAAATAGGACCAGGATCAATAGTGAAAAAGTGACTTTTTATTGATAATGAACAATAATATACAAACTTTCGATGAATTAACTTGATCTTTATTGAAAGTATTTCCGAAGCCTGCCAGCATGCCAAGTGTTTTTGATCTCGGAACCATCTAACGCCTTTAACCGATAAGTGCCCGGCTTTGATACTTCGATCACTTCATACGACCCTTCCTAGTTTGGTATTAACTTTTCCGTGTTTTGAGTGTGTAGAAGCTTGGGCTTCTCCGAGGAATCTCTCTCTACTTGAATCTGCGGCTTGACTCCTTTGTTATAATGCTTAGCTACTCTTCGTTGATAAGCAGCCAGTTTAAGTAGAGCCACTTCTCTGACTTCTTCTAGCAGATCTAAATTGGCCTTCAGTCCTTCGTCATTGTAGATCTCTTTATATTGGCTGACCCGAAGACTTGGAGATCCGATTTCGACAGGGACTAAGGCATCAGTACCATAGGCCAGTCTAAAAGGTGAATCCCCCGTAGTAGTCCTCGGTGTAGTCCGGTAAGCCCACAACACGTTGAGCAGCTCTTCTGGACATCTTCCTTTAGCTTCATCCAGTCTGCGCTTGATTCCGTTCAGCAGCGTCCTGTTGGTCACCTCAACTTGGCCATTTGACTGTGGATGAGCCACCGAAGTCTTCTTATGCTGAATGCCCAACTCCTTTAAAAATGCTTCAAATTTTGATCCCACGAACTGGCATCCGTTGTCCGATATTAATACTCTAGGGATCCCGAAGCGAAACACTACGGACTCTTTTATGAACTTTAAACATTCTTACTCGGGCCTTAAAGGTTAAAATGGATATAATATGGTGACTGGGCCCAGTGACTTTCACGGGTTAATAATACAGGCCCAATAGATTGATTATGTGAGTAGGCCCAATGTACCCGGCCCAAAGAAAGGAAATATCACGACCCAACATACCTAAATAAGGAAAAATAAAACATTCTCAAAATACGGATAACCTAAATTGAATTAGCTAAACCTACTTCATATACTTATTATTTTATGAATGGTCATCGCAATTGGCGGTGTAGAAGTTCGGAAGAAGATTTGAGCAATAAAATCAATAATATATACTGTATGTCGTTTTAGCAGAAATAAAAGGACTACAACCGATATAATCTAAGAGAAAGTGAGATATTCAATTCTCCATCTTTTTTATTATATTACGTTTGGATTAGAATAATAAAGGTGAAAATAGAATGGAAAAAAAAATTTGTTTGGTTACGATTGGAATGAATCCAAACGTAAAATTATATATGTTGTTTTAGAAGAATTTTATTTCAATAATATAAGACGTTTTATATTATATTTAAGATAAAAAATAAATTATTTATTGTTTTACCCTTAAAAAATCTCATCAAGATGGAATAATTGAGACAGGAAAAGGAAGAGTAATTAATTAGTGTATGGGTAGTAATAAAATTTCAAACCAATATAATTACCTAACATTAGTGTTAATAAGATTTCTTATGATGAGTGATTATTATGTAATATATAATGGAAAGGAGGGAGTATATATATATATATATATATATATATATATATATATATATATATATATATATATATATTCTTCAATTTTAATAAATTTCCAGTTATAAAACAAAATATATTAAAATATAGTAGTATCAAATATCGGCCCTATATCATTCAAAATCTATGTCCAAAATTTATTGAATTTTGAATTCTAGGGAAGATGTATTTGGTCGGAGTTTTTTAGAGATTATATTTGAATTGAAAATAGGTTCTGGTTTACGGATTTGGATTGTAAGATTTTGGTATTTAATTGGTCGGTCAGAGTATATGGATAATATGTAATATGTCAATTAATCCTTGTTTTGTGGCAGTGTTAACAAATGAAATCTGAAAATCAAGAGATGAACTCATCTAGAGTTTTAAGTAATGAATTGAGGAGAATTTTATGATCGAAATATAGAACTGTAAGATCTTATTCGTGAGTTAAAAGAGCAGGGTGAAGAACGACAGGCGGTCGTGGAACAAAGGGATGCAGCAAAGTCAAGTCCAACGGCAATGATGACGTCAAAGAATGTCCCAGACAAGTCAAAGCCGGTAGTTTAAGTGATAGCGTTTATCGAGGAACCCGAACGAAGTTATCACGGGTAAGTAAATCATAAACGCTTGCGAAGTCTATACTTGATTCGATACCGTTCTACCCACTGTGTTATTTCACCTTGTTGTGTTCAACGTTTGAACTTGACTCTTGAGAAATTAGACTTTGACTTATCGGTTGAAATTTCGTTAGGAGAAACCTTCGTTACCTCCACTGTTTATAAATCTAGTTGATTCAAATCGATACTTTCACGTTATCTGTCGATCTTATCTCTTTGAAAATACTTGCCTTTGATGTGATTTTAGGAATCGATTGGTTAACTACTCATCATGCTTTTCGTAGGGTTGTTAGTTTACATATTCCTAACCAACCTGTTATGCGAATTCAAGCAACCAAACCACTAAAGTCAATCATTGTTATATCAAGCCATAAGTAAAGATCCCCGATCCTTTCGTTGTTAACTTCCTTGTGTGGAATACACCGAAGCCAAACTTTTTGTAGGCGACGTTGTGAATGACGGTGGCAAGTTGATAGGTATCAATGTGACGTGTTATCCAAGTCTTGGATGAGGGTCACAGTTTTGAATGACATTTCTATCGTTAATAAATTTCCTGACGTATTCCTGAAGACTTCCTGGCCTACCTTAGAGCATGAAATCGAATTTTGTATTGACCCCAGTACAAAACCCATTTCTTCAACCCTTTAATATTTCTTCAACCAAAACGAACGTATAATGCGCCAAAGACGTTGGCTCGAGCTGTTGAAGATTACGATCGTACCATTCAATACCATCGTAGAAAAAGCGAACATGGTAACTAACGTGATGAATAGAAGATCGTATGCGATTACAAGTGCGAATATACGAACCCCCGTGAAGATAACCAATATACGAGTAGAATCGACTTTAATCGATAAAGTTAAAGCTGCTCAAGATACACACCCGGAGTCGACGAAGAGAGGAAATTTCAACACTCAAAGGTTATACGTCAAGAGTTAGAATCTGAAATGAAGTCAAGGTACCTCATATCTTCGGCATACCAGATACGTACTTAAATTTCGAGGGCGAAATTCCATAAGGAGGGGATGTAAGACCCCAACTTATTATTAATGAAATTTAATTTTCTCTATTTATTATTTTGAAATTGTAAGGGTTGATTTGATTAATGTGGATAGTTATGGGTAAAATACGCAAATATTTTAAAATAAGCAAGTGGTTATAAAATATTCATTGTTGTCGGGGAATATTCGTTTGGTCGTGGAATATTCTTTTTGTCGTGGGAATATTCGCATTTACCACAGTAGTCTTTGTGGGCCCATAACTAAAGCGATTGGATGAAGAAAATGACAAATATAAGTTGTTTAAAAATAACAGTAGTAGTTATTCACCAAGTTAATCTTTGTTAAAATACTCGGTGGTTAAAACACAAGAAGACACTGCAGTATTGCATCAATTATTGATTCTTACGTGAAAGGCACAACTCAATAATTGTTACAATGAATTCTTATTCAATATTTTATTTTATTGATTCAATAATTGTTTGCGTTGATATTTTATATTACTGTTGTTTCAATAATTGTCACTACACAGTATTTTCCATTATCAAAGCAATAATTTATATTATCTAAATAATATTATTAGATAACATTATTGGCAATGTCTAGAAATTTCTGTCTAAGGAGAGGTTTGGTCACCTAATTGCGGCCAAGAAGAGAAATTCTTATTGAAAGCCCTCTTTCCCTGGAACCGCACAGTTTGTCAATATTGTGATTCTGTAATATTATTTGTGAATAATTAATTATTGATTCATATGATAAGGAAATTATTGATTTTATGTGGACATAGATGGAGAAAATTTTTAATGTGACAATTATTGAAAATTGAAATTTTATCTTTTTCTGAAAAAATAATTTTTTTAAATATATTATTATATTTTAATAATATAATAATGATGATATTTTTACGATGAATGTGGGATATATGAGTATATGTGGAGAAGGAGTATTTTGTTACCAAAATATTTAAAGCATGTTTTATGTGTTTCAATGGACCCCATTTCTTGATTGAAATTTGATTATAAATTTGTAAAATAGTCCGTTTGTGGATTTTGGTCAATTTCTATTTGGAATTTGGAAAAACTTTCTTCAGTAAGTTGTAGAAATTGAATTTCCTATAAAAAGTCTCGAGATTCAATTTTCTGATAAAAGGGCTATTTATTATGAATTATTGAAGTTCTGAAGCTCCAAAATAATTAATTTTTGAAGTTTTAAATATTTTTTTTACAAAAAACGTTTTTTGCATGTGTGAGGCATGTGTTCAATTGCTGAATTTCAGATTCAAAGGTATGCGTGAAGATTATATATATATATATATATATATATATATATATATTAACATTTTAATAAATTTTCTACTTTGGTGTTCTAAGCATTTTCCTATAAATAGAAAGCTTGGTTAGAATTGAGAATCACACCAAATCAAGTTTTCTCTCTATATTATCGAAGTTTATTCTTGTGAGTATTTTGAGTATATTTTGAGTATTGCTATACGGTGCAAGTTCAAGTCATAGCCTTTATCCTGTTTTTCAATTTAAAGATCGCTTTACGAGGTAGGGATATTATTTTTTTAAGTAATGATGTTATTTCTTCAATATCATTATCTTTGAAATATTGATCTGAAGTTTTATCAAATTTGGAACTTTTGGTATCGAGTTACTTTTCACGTGATACTGCAGCCTATTCACGATACGACCTTTATTCACGAATCATTTACACTTATTCATCTAAAAATGAAAAGTTTCCTTTTTAGTCTAAAATATCTCTTGTGGATACTAACTTTGATTGTATCCATGTTTTGATCATTCTTGAATTTTACATCACTATGATTATTTTTAAGGTATTTTTGGACATGGATAAAACAAAAGTACGAATCCTTAATCCTTAATCCTCGTCATTTTGTTTCACCGGATTCGCTTTTTAAAAATATTTTCATCATCCTCGATCTTAAATGATGATATTATTGAATATCTTTGGCCAGTAGTGCAAAAGATGAATGATTTCGATGAATATCTTTGGCCAAGAGTGCAAAGATGAACATGTGTTTAGATGAACATGACCAATTAATGAATATCTTTGGCTTCAGAAATGGTGCAAAGATGATTATTTGATTCCGTATATATATTGATTGATGTTACAGGATAAAAGATAGACGATGAACTTTTAAATTCATACATGTAAGATAGTAGTTTGCATTCTCTACTTAACTCTTCTAATGAATTATTATTTCATTGCGAATATTGATTTAAAACTTGTTGTCATCATTGTATTCTATTAGATTTTTCCTGTTGAAGACTAACGATAATTTGTTGTATATTATCTTAGTTATAATATTCTTTCTTCGGGCTAGTTGAGCTCACCCTTTTCCTTTTGTTTCATTTTTCTTCTCGTGGAGGCGAGAATATAGCGAGTACGAGCCGGGTATGGAATGAAGGTTCTAAAGAGAGTTGTTTAGTAGTCCTCACCATTTTTATAAAATAATGTATCAATAAATGTGATGATGATTTATTTGAGTATAGATATTGTCTGAAGATAATATTTGTATTCAAACTCACGCTTTCTTTGTTGTAATAATAAAGTTGTAGTTGTTTACGTACCATGTATTGACAACTCGGAATGGGTGATGTATACCTATTTTGGGGGCATCACATGGGAGATTGTGAGACCCCAGATTTTATGAATAAATATTTAATTTTATTGAAATAATTTTTTTAATATTATGGTGTGGATTTGATATAATGTTATAGTTGTGGGTAGTATTTATAAATTTTGCAAAGTATGCAAGTTGTTATATTATATTCGATTGGTCGGGGAATATTTATTTTATCGGGAATATTCGTATAATGGCACAATCATTGGTGGACCCATGAATCGGAATTATCATTTGATTGAGAAAAACGACAAAAATATTTTTATGAAAATAACGGCGGAAGTTTTACCGTTAAAACTATTGAACTACTACGTAGTAAAAGTACAGTAATACGCGTAGTTGCATAGTAGCACACGGTATTGATTATTGATGCTTACGTGATAAGTCACTTAGTTTTTGTTTTATTAGTAGTATTAATGTAATAAAACAGAAAAGCTTTTTATATAAAACATAATACTTTTATAAAGTTATTCTATAAATAGAATATATTATATTCTATTATGCATAGTATTTTGCATAGTAAAATCTTTTTATATAAAACATAATACTTTTATAAAGTTATTCTATAAATAGAATATATTATATTTTATTACGCATAGTGTTGCATAGTGTCTGCATAATGTTTTGCATAGTAAAATCTTTTTATATAAAACAGAATACTTTTATAAATTTATTCTATAAATAGAATGTATTATATTTTATTATGCATAGTGTTGCGTAGTCTTTTGCGATAGTATTTTGCTTAGTAAATTTTTTTATATAAAAATGTAAATACTTTTATAAAGTTATTCGTTTTATTAGATTATAAATAGAATATATTATATTTTATTTAAAAGATTTTTCTTTAAATATGAACCGTCCGATTAAAAGTAAATCAATCTGGACCGTTCATGAATTAGTTACTATGCAGTCCATTCTTCTATAAATAGAAGCTCATTCCTTCATTATTTCTTACGAATTTACTGAAACTCTAGGCAGATAAACTATAGAGAGAATTCTTTTTCTATAATCTTGAGCGTATTTCTTTAGAGTTTAAGAAAGCTTTGAGCGTAGGACAAGTTTTCTTTGAGTATATCATCTCCCTACCAGTCAGAATACTCTTCTTTCAAAGGTAAGAGATATTATTTGTTGTACCTGTAAGGGGTATTATTTCTTTCGTATTCATGAAGAGAACTTCTGTTATTCCAATTTTTATTATTCTATTGGAATAACCTGTATACGAGGACTACCCTATACTTGGTGAAATTCTTCTGTTATTCAATTCTTTATTATTATGTTGAATAACTTTTGTTTATGCAAGCACCGCATACATGGTGAAATTCTTCTATTATTCCGCTTTTTATTATTCTCGTTTAATATCCTCGCTTGGTGCGTGATTACGCTCGACTTCGGTTCCATTAATTATTCTCATTGGAATAACTCATTCTGCATGCGATTTATCGCATGCACGGTGATTTCCGCTTTCTTTATTCTGCATTAATATCATGTCTGTAAGCGTTTACGCCGGACCGGTTCCATTTTATTTATTATTCGTTTTAATATCCAAATTGCGTGCGTTTACGCCGGACCGGTTCTATTATTTATTATTCTTGCTGAATAACTTGTCATGCGATCTATCGCACGTATGGTGAATCCTCCTGTTATTCCATTCTTTATTATTCTGTTGGAATAACATGTCTATGTGGATTGCCACATGCATGATGAATGATCCTTCGTATTCATTCCTTATTAAATTGTGGAAATAATCTGTCTACGTGGATTACCGTATGGCGGTGAAAATCCATTTACAATTTTATATATTCTATTATACTCAGTTGGTTAAAGTTTTGGCTTCTATACTCCATGAAATTAGTGGAATATCCTTGATATTTGCGCTTCATCCAGTATCATTTCATGGAAATATTCTTCTGAGCATTCTTGAATTTTACTCTACAAAGAAGTATCATGTTGACAATTTGGACGTTATTGGTTCCTGGATAAATTAATTCTTAAACTTGTTTTATTGAATTCTTATATCATTGTCATCATCCTCATGTTTATATTATGTTGAAAGTCATCTGTGGCCTGTAGTGCATAGATGAACTTGGTATGATTATGACTAGAGATTATTCGGTATAATCATGACCGTAATGTTACAAATGATGTGGAAAAACTCCTCATTGGCCCGTAATGCATTGATGGACAGTTTTTGGTATGATTATGGCTATGGATTCTCTTCGGCCAAGGGTGCAAAGATGAATTGTTTTATGGCATGATCAGGATCGTTGATGAAAACATGATTATCTTTGGCCCATAGTGCATGGATAATTCGTGGTCGTGATACTAAAGAATATCCTTGGCCTGTAGTGCAGGGATGAATTGATGATGCAGTTTATTTATTGAGCTGAGTCACAACGATAAAAGTGATGAAAAACCTTTTAAATCATAGAAGATAGTAGATTTTATTCTCTCTTGACTCTTTTAATGGATTGCTTGTTCACCGCAGCTTAAACTTGATGTTTGTTATATTGTATCGCTTTAACATTGTTGAAGGCTAATGATAATTTATCCTGCATTATCTTAGTCATAATATTTCTTACTGGGCTAGTTGAGCTCACCCTTTCTTTCACTGTTCACTTCAGGAAATGAGAATATAGCTGGGACGAGTCGGGGAACGGAGTGATGGTCCAGATGATAGTATTAGCTAGTAGTCCTCACTATTCTGTTAAATAATGTGACAATAAATGTAATGAGGACTCCTTTGGGAGTGGATATTGTCTAGAAGGCAATATTCATGTTTAAACTCTCAGCTATATTTTGTCGTATTTTACACGACAGTTGTATTATTAAGTTGTATTTGAATTTATGTACCATGTCTCCGGCGACTCAGAATAGGTGATGTATACTTATTTTTGGGGGCGTAACAGTTGGTATCAAAGCTTAGGGATATGATCCTTGGCTGAGATGTGAGATAAGAACTAGGAGGGGAGAGAAGGGGAATTCTTTCGCTAGTATGACCTACCTAAGTTTATTTGGTATTTAATTGGTCGGTCAGAGTATAGGGATAATATGTGATATGTCAATTAACCCTTGTTTTGTGGCAGTGTTAGAAAATGAAATCTGAAAATCAAGAGATGAACTCATCTAGAATTTTAAGTAATGAATTGAGGAGAATTTTATGATCGAAATATAGAACTATAAGATCGTATTCATGAGTTAAAAGAGCAGGGTGAAGAACGACAGGCGGTCGTGGAACAAAGGGATGCAGCAAAGTCAAGTCCAACGGCAATGATGACGCCAAAGAATGTCCTAGACAAGTCAAAGCCGGTAGTTTAAGTGATAGCGTTTATCGAGGAACCCGAACGGTTATCACGGGTAAGTAAATCATAAACGCCATAAGTCTATACTTGATTCGATACCGCTCTACCCAATCGTGTTATTTCACCTTGTTGTGTTCAACGCTTGAACTTGACTCTTGAGAAATTAGACTTTGACTTATCAGTTGAAATTTCGTTAGGAGAAACCTTCGTTACCTCCACTGTTTATAAATCTAGTTGATTCAAATCGATACTTTCACGTTATCTGTCGATCTTATCTCTTTGAAAATACTTGCCTTTGATGTGATTTTAGGAATCGATTGGTTAACTACTCATCATGCTTTTCGTAGGGTTGTTAGTTTTCATATTCCTAACCAACCTGTTATGCGAATTCAAGCAACCAAACCACTAAAGTCAATCATTGTTATATCAAGCCATAAGTAAAGATTCCCGATCCTTTCGTTGTTAACTTCCTTGTGTGGAATACACCGAAGCCAAACTTTTTGTAGGCGACGTTGTGAATGACGGTGGCAAGTTGATAGGTATCAATGTGATGTGTTATCCAAGTCTTGGATGAGGGTCACAGTTTTGAATGACATTTCTATCGTTAATAAATTTCCTGACGTATTCCTGAAGACTTCATGGCCTACCTTAGAGCGTGAACCTTAGAGCGTGAAATTGAATTTTGTATTGACCCCAGTATAAAACCCATTTCTTCAACCCTTTAATATTTCTTCAACCAAAACGAACGTATAATGCGCCAAAGACGTTGGCTCGAGCTGTTGAAGATTACGATCGTACCATTCAATACCATCGTAGAAAAAGCGAACATGGTAACTAACGCGTTGAGTAGAAGATCATATGCAATTACAAGTGCGAATATACGAACCCCCGTGAAGATAACGAATATACGAGTAAAATCGACTTTAATCGATAAAGTTAAAACCGCTCAAGCTACACACTCGGAGTCGACGAAGAGAGGAAATTTCAACCCTCGATTTAATTGGCCCATTTAAAATCCTCGATCGAGTAGGAACTGTGGCTATAGACTCGTTTTACCGCCAAGTATGTTGCATGTTCATAACTTTTTTTTCGTATCGATGTTACGTAAATATGTGGACGACCCGAACCACATTATTAAATTAGAACCGGACGAGATAGTAGAAGATTTAACGTATAAGGAGATACGTGTTAAAATCTTGGATAAGAAGGATTATATTCGACACTCAAAGGTTATACCTCAAGAGTTAGAATCTAAAATGAAGTCAAGGTACCTCACCTCTTCAGCATACCAGGTACGTACGTAAATTTCGAGGGCGAAATTCCATAAGGAGGGGAGATTGTGAGACCCCAGATTTTATGAATAAATATTTAATTTTATCGAAATAATTTTATTAATATTATGGTGTGGATTTGATATAATGTTATAGTTGTGGGTAGTATTTATAAATTTTATAAAGTATGCAAGTTGTTATATTATATTCGATTGGTCGGGGAATATTTATTTTATCGTGGAATATTCGCATAACCAAGACAATCATTGGTGGACCCATGAATTAATTATTATTCGATTAAGAAAACGACAAAAATATTTTTATGAAAATAACGGCGAAAAGTTTTACCGTTAAAACTGCTGAACTACTCGGTAGTAAAAGTACGCGAATACGTGTGGTTGCAAGAGTAACACCGGTATTGATTATTGATGCTTATATGATAAGTCACCCGCTTTTACGCTCGACCGGGTTCTATTAATTATTCTCATTGGAATAACTCGTCTGCGGCGCTCTATCGCATGCATGGTGATTTCATTGTTATTCCATTCTTTATTATTCTATCGTAATATCCTCGTGCATAAGCTTACGCCAACCCGGTTCCATTATTTATTATTCTCGTTTAATATCCTCGTCTGCATGCGCTTCTGGCGGGACCGGGTTCCATTGTTTATTATTCATTGGGAATAACCTATCATGCGATACTATCGCACGCATGGTGAATCCTCCTGGCATTCTATTCTTTATTATTCTGTTGGAATAACCTGTCTATGTGGATTACCACATGCATGGTGAATGATCCTTCGTATTCATTCCTTATTAAATTGTGGAAATAATCTATCTACGTGGATTACCGCATGGCGGTGAAAATCTATTTACAGTTTCATATATTCTATTATACTCAATTGGTTAAAGTTTTGGCTTCTATACTACATTAAATTAGTGGAATATCCTTGATATTTGTGCTTCATCAAGTATCTTTTCATGGAAATATTCTTCTGAGCATTCTTGAATTTTACTCTACAAAGAAGTATCATGTTGACAATTTGGACGTTATTGGTTCCTAGATAAATTAATTCTTGAACTTGTTTTATTGAATTCTTATATTATTGTCATCATCCTCATGTTTATATTATGTTGAAAGTCATATGTGGCTTTGTGAGTGCATAGATGGACTTGGAATGATTATGACTGAGGATTATTCTTGTATAATCATGGCCGTAATGTTACAATGATGTGAAAAAAGTCCTCATTGGCCCGTAATGCATTGATGGACATTTTTTGGTATGATTATGGCTATGGATTCTTTTCGGCCAAGGGTGCAAAGATGAATTATTTTATGGCATGATCAGGACCGTTGATGAAAACATTATTATCTTTGGCCCGTAGTGCATGGATAATTCGTGGTAGTGATGCTAAAGAATATCCTTGACCTTTAGTGCAGGGATGAATTCATGATGTGATTTATTTATTAAGCTGAGTCTCAACGATAAAAGTGATGAAAACCTTTTAAATCATAGAAGATAATAGATTTTATTCTCTACTTGACTCTTTTAATGGATTGCTTGTTCACCGCAGCTTAAACTTGATGTTTGTTATATCAGATCGCTTAACATCATGTTGTGAAGGCTAATGATAATTTATCCTGCATTATCTTAGTCATAATATTTCTTCTTCGGGCTAGTTGAGCTCACCCTTTCTTTCACAGCCTTCTTCGTGAAATGAGAATATAGCCGACGAGTCGTGGGAATGGAGTGATGGTCCGTATGATAAGATACTAGTAGTCCTCACTATTCTGTTAAATAGTGTGACAATAAATATAATGAGGAATCCTTTGGGAGTGGATATTGTCTTGAAGGCAATATTCCTGTTTAAACTTTCAGCTATGTTTTGTTGTATTTTACACGACAGTTGTATTTGAATTTATATACCATGTATCTGGCGACTCATAATAGGTGATGTATACTTATTTTTGGGGGCGTCACATTTGCAGTTTTATATATTCTATTATACACAGTTGGTTAAAGCTTTGGCTTCTATATTCCTTGAAATTAGTGAAATATCCTGGATATTTGTGCTTCATCCAGTATCTTTTCGTGAAAATATTCTTCTGAGCATTCTTGAATTTTACTCTACAAAGAAGTATCATGTTGACAATTTGGATGTTATTGGTTCCTGGATAAATTAATTCTTGAACTTGTTTTATTGAATTATTATGTCATTGTCAACATCCTCATGTTTATATTATGTTGAAAGTCATCTGTGGCCTGTAGTGCATAGATGGACTTGGTATGATTATGACCAGGGATTTTTCGGTATAATCATGACCGTAATATTATAAATGATGTGGAAAAAGTCCTCATTGGCCCTTAGTGCATTGATGAACAGTTTTTGGTATGATTATGGCTATGGATTCTCTTCGGCCAAGGGTGCAAAAATGAATTATTTTATGTCATGATCAGGACCGTTGATGAAAACACGATTATCTTTGGCCCGTAGTGCATGGATAATTCGTGGTCGTGATACTAAATAATATCCTTGGCCTGTAGTGCAGGGATGATTTGATGATGTGGATAATTTATTGTCGAGTCTCAAATGATAAAAGTGATGAAAAACCTTTTTAAATCATAGAAGATAGTAGATTTTATTATCTACTTGACTCTTCTAATGGATTGCTTGTTTCGCTGCAGTTAAACTTGATGTTTGTTATATTGTATCAATTTAACACTGTTGAAGGCTAACGATAATTTATTCTGCATTATCTTAGTCATAATATTTCTTATTGGGCTAGTTTAGCTCACCCTTTCTTTCACTGTTCTCTTCAGGAAATGAGAATATAGCTGGGACGAGTCGGGGAATGGAGTGATGGTCCAGATGATAGCATTAGTAATCCTCACTATTCTATGAAATAGTGTGATAATAAATATAATGAGGACTCCATTGAGAGTGGATATTGTCTAGAAGGCAATATTATGCTTTAAATTCTCAGCTATATTTTATCGTATTCTACACAACTGTTGTATAATTAAGTTGTATTTGAATTTATGTACCATGTATCTGGCGACTTAAGATGGGTTATGTATACTTAATTTTGGGGGCGTCACAGTTGGTATCAAAGCTTAGGGATATGATTCCTGGCTGAGATATGAGATAAGAACTAGGAGGGGAGAGACGAGGAATTTCTTCACTAGTATGACCTACCTAAGTTTATTTGGTATTTGATTGGTCGGTCAGAGTATAGGGATAATATGTGATATGTCAATTAACCCTTGTTTTGTGACAGTGTTTGAGAATGGTATCTAAAAATGTTGAGATAAGCAATGAAACACATGAGACCATTGAGTCAGCTCAACCAAAAGATAATGACCAGCAAGACGATAATAATCGTAACGGTGACAACGGCCATCGGAGCAATGATAACCATCGTGGGGGAAATTATCATGCCAAGAATGGTAACCACTTCGGTGGTAATCATGGCCAAGATAATAGAAGTGGAAATTTCAAGAAGTGAAGGTTATTTAGCTCGATTTTATCGTATAGTGAAGTCAAGTCCAAATTGACTATGGGCACCAAAGGCGATACTGACAAAATGAAGTCGGTGGTTTCGTGAAGGGCGTTTTTAAGTGACTTCTCAAAAGTGAGTAACCCGAACGGGTTAGCACGGGTTAGTTAATTATAAATTTTTTGAAGTCTATACCTTATTAGATACCTGGTTCTACCCATTATTTTATATCCTTGCTTATGCTCAACATTTAAATTCGACTCTAGAAGTTAGACTTTGACTTATCTCGATGAAGTCTCAGATAGAGAAAACCTTCATTACATGTGCTATCCAAGTCTTGGATGAGAGTCACAGTTTTGAATGATATTTCAATTGTTAATAAATTTCCTGGCGTATTCTCTGAAGACTTCTTAGCCTACCCCTAGAGCGTGAAATCGAATTTTGTATTGACCCCAGTACAAAACCCATTTCTTAAACCCTCAAATATTTCTTCAACTAAAATAAACGTAACATGCGCCAAAGATGTTGACTCGAGCTGTTGAAGATTACGATCGTACCATTAAATACCATCATAGGAAAAGCGAACATGGTAACTGACGCGTTGAGTAGAAGATCATATGCGATTACAAGTGCGAATATACGAACCCACGTGAAGATAACGAATATACGAGTAGAATCGACTTTAATCGATAAAGTTAAAGCCTCCCAAGCTACACACCCGAAGCTAATGAATGTGAAGAATTAAAAAGGTTTAAGAGGGCGTTATTCTAGAAGTAAGAATCGACGAAGAGAGAAAATCTCAACCCTCGATTTAATTGGCCCACTTGAAATCCTTGATCGAGTAGGAACTGTAGCCTATAGGCTCGTTTTACCGCCAAGTATGTCGCGTGTTCATAACATTTTTAACGTATCGATGTTACGTAAATATGTGGATGACTCGAACCACATAATTAAATTAGAACTAGACGAGATAGCAGAAGATTTAACGTATAAGGAGATACGTGTTAAAATCTTGGATAAGAAAGATCATATTCGACGCTCAGAGGTTATACCTCAAGAGTTATATTCTGAAATGAAGTCAAGGTACCCTATCCTCTTCAGCATACCAGGTACGTACGTAAATTTCGAGGGCAAAATTTCATAAGGAGGGGAGATTGTAGACCCCAGATTTTATGAATAAAGATTTAATTTTCTCAAAATATTTTTTTGAATATTATGGTGTGGATTGGAGATAATGTTATAGTTGTGGGTATTATTTAAAAAATTTTTAAAGTAAGCAAGTTGTTATAAAATAATCGGTAAAAAGTTATTCAGTATATATATAATGGTACCCACTATGATGGTGACATGTTGGTGGGAGGGGAACATGTAGGGCCAATAAGTTGGAAGAAGACCAGTTACCTTCATGAGAGGTCAGTCCCTTATTGGTTGTCTCAGTTTTGTTTTATTATTAGTAATAAAACATGAAACTTCTCTTTCCTAAGAAGGATCTGGTTGTCTAAGTTTTTGTTTTATTATTAGTAATAAAACAGGAAAGCTTTTTATATAAAACAGAATACTTTTATAAAGTTATTCGTTTTATTAAACTATAAATAGAATATATTATATTCTATTATGTATAGTGTTTTGCATAGTAATATCTTTTTATAAAAAATGTAATACTTTTAGAAAGTTATTCGTTTTATTAGACTATAAATAGAATATATTATATTCTATTATGCATAGTGTTTTGTATAAGAATATCTTTTATATAAAATAAATACTTTTATAAAGTTATTTGTTTTATTAGACAATAATTAGAATATATTATATTTTATTATGCATAGTATTGCATAGTGCCTACATAGTATTTTGCATAGTAAAATCTTTTTATATAAAACAAAATACTTTTAAAAAGTTATTCGTTTTATTAGATTATAAATAGAATATATTATATTTTATTTAAAAGATTTTGTTTTAAATATGGACCGTCCGATTAAAAGTAAATCAATCTAGACCGTTCATGAATTAGTTACTATTCAGTCCATTCTTCTATCAATAGAAGCTCATTCCTTCATTATTTCTTACGAATTCACTGAAACTCTGGAGAGAGAAACTATAGAGAGAGTTCTTCTTCTATAATCTTGAGCGTATTTCTTTAGAGTTTAAGAAAGCTTTGAGCGTAGTACAAGTTTTCTTCGAGTATATCCTCGCCCTACCAGTCGGAATACTTTTCTTTCAAAGGTAAGGGGTATTATTTCTCTCTTATTCATGAAGAGAACTTCTGTTATTCCATTCTTTATTATTATATTGAAATAACCTGTTATTGTGACGTACCGCATACATGGTGAAATTCTTCTATTATTCCATTCTTTATTATTATGTTGGAATAACCTGTTTATGCGAAGTATCGCATACATGATGAAATTCTTCTATTATTCTATTCTTTATTATTATCTTGGAATAACCTGTTTATGTGAAGTATCGCATACATAGTGAAATTCTTGTATTATTCCATTCTCAGATTATTATGTTGAATAACTCATTTTATGCTAAGTCTGCATACATGGTGAAATTCTTCTATTATTCCGCTTCTTTATTATTCTCGCCGTAATATCCCGTCATGCAATGCGCTACGCATGACCGGTTCCATTCTTTATTATTACGCTGAATATCCTATCGGCATGTATTACGCTCGACCGGTTCCATTATTTATTATTCTGCTGAATAACTCACAATGTGGTCTATCGCATGCATGGTGATTTCGTTGTTATTCCATTCTTTATTATTCTCGTTGAATATCCTCATTCAAGTGCGTATTACTCCGACCGGTTCTATTATTTATTATTCTGTTGGAATAACCTGTCTATGTGGATCACCATATGCATGGTGAATGATCCTTTGTTTCATTCTTTATTAAAATATGGAAATGATCTCAGATATGGATTACCGCACGGCGCAAGCTAAAAATCCATTTGCAGTTTCATATATTCTATTATACACATTTGGTTAAAGCTTTGGCTTCTATATTCCTTGAAATTAGTGGAATATCCTAGATAATTGTGCTTTATCCAGTATCTTTTTGTGAAAATATTCTTCTGAGCATTCTTGAATTTTACTCTACAAAGAAGTATCATGTTGACAATTTGGACGTTATTTGTTCCTGGATAAATTAATTCTTGAACTTGTTTTATTGAATTATTATGTCATTGTCATCATTCTCATGTTTATATTATGTTGAAAGTCATCTGTTGCCTGTAGTGCATAGATGGACTGGTATGATTATGACCAGAGATTATTCAGTATAATCATGACCCTAATATTATAAATGATGTGAAAAAAGTCCTCATTGGCCCGTAGTGCATTGATGGACAGTTTTTGGTATGATTATGGCTATGGATTCTCTTCGGCCAAGGGTGCAAAGATGAATTATTTTATGGCATGATCAGGACCGTTGATGAAAACACGATTATCTTTAGCCCGTAGTGCATGGATAATTCGTGGCCGTGATACTAAAGAATATCCTTGGTCTGTAGTGCAGGGATGATTTGATGATGTGGATTATTTATTAAGCTAAGTCTCAGCGATAAAAGTGATGAAAAACCTTTTAAATTATAGAAGATAGTAGATTTTATTATCTACTTGACTCTTCTAATGGATTGCTTGTTCCGCTGCAGTTAAAGTTGATGTTTGTTATATTGTATCATTTTAACACTGTTGAAGGCTAACGATAATTTATTCTGCATTATCTTAGTCATAATATTTCTTACTGGGCTAGTTGAGCTCACCCTTTCTTTCACTGTTCTCTTCAGAAAATGAGAATATAGCTAGGACGAGTCGAGAAACGGAGTGACGGTCCAGATGATAGCATTAGTAATCCTCACTATTCTATGAAATAGTGTGATAATAAATATAATGAGGACTCAATTGAGAGTGAATATTGTCTAGAAGGAAATATTATTGTTTAAACTCTCAGCTATGTTTTGTCGTATTCTACACGACTGTTGTATAATTAAGTTGTATTTGAATTTTGGGGGCGTCACAGAATTCGTAAGAAATAATGAAGGAATGAACTTCTATTTATAGGAGAATGGACTGAATAGTAACTAATTCATGAACGGTCCAGATTGATTTACTTTTTAATCGATTTGGTCCATATTGATTTAATAAAATATTCTAATAAAACAAAATCATTTAAATAAAATATAATATATTCTATTTATAATCTAATAAACCCAATAACTTTATAAAAGTATTCTGCTTTATATTAAAAGATTTTACTATGCAAAATACTATGCAGACATTATGCAATACTACGATAATAAAATATAATATATTCTATTTATAATCTAATAAAATAAATAACTTTATAAAATTATTCTGCTTTTATATAAAAAGATTTTACTATGCAAAAACACTATGCATAATAGAATATAATATATTCTATTTATAGTTTAATAAAATAAATAACTTTATAAAAGTATTCGCTTTTATATAAAAAGATTTTCTATTTTATTACATTAATAATACCAATAAAACAAAACTCGCCTTCATTATTATAATTCACACTATTAATCGACTGTGTCGCTCTCGTGAAAGAGGGGCTTTCCAATAAAGATTTCTCCTATCATGCGCAATTAGGTGACCAAACATATCCTTAAGCAGTAACTTCTGTACATCGTTAATATTGTAAATAATAATATTAATAACTTCGTCGTCTCAATTATTGATTTAATAATATAAAAAATATTGACAATAATTGAATCAAATAACGTGAGATACTATGCAGCAATAATTGAACAAAATTGAGTAACTTCTCACGTAAGCATCAATAATCAATACCGTGTGCTACTATGCAACCACGCATATTACTGTACTTTTACATCCAAGTAGTTCAACAGTTTTAATGGTAAAAATTCCGCTGTTATTTTTATAAAAATATTTTTATCGTTTTCTCAATCCGACAATAATTCTGTTGCGGGGTCCACTAATGATTGTGCCATTGTACGAATATTCCCTGTTAAAACGAATATTTCCCGACCAATCGAATATTATATAACAACTTGCTTACTTTGCAAAATTTATAAATACTACCCACAACAATAACACTATCTCAAATCCACACCATAATATTAAAAAATATATTTCGAGAAATTTAAATCTTTATTCATAAAATTTGGGGTCTCACATTGTGAGTCATTGGATCTCCTTTTTAAAGTGTTGTCAATCCCACAACAAAACCCTCACAAGATCCTCACAGAGAAATCCTCCTAGAGGATCCAGATCCGAATATAATAGTTCAAATGATATTTTTTATCCAGTCCTTTAATTAATCTTGTAAAAAACAAAAATAACATGGGATTATAATCCCAACACTATTAATCTTAGGATTAAATAGTCATAGTCACATGTTTATTTTTTATGGGATTATTAATGTGACAACTTAAAATAATCTCATGTTATGTTTGTTTTTCTCAAAATTAATTAAAATATTGGATAAAAAATATTGTTTGGACTATTATACCCTTACCAATAATAATATATTTTGGGCTATAATTTAAACTTGTTTATACATCAAAAAATGATGAACAATCAATTAGAAACTTTTAAATAAGTGGTTATATCATTCAATCAAATGCGCATCGGTACTAATTATATAATTTAACTTTAAATAAAGTTATAATTTTATCGAAACAAATTATTTAGTACACACGTAATGCTAGTTATCTAGTCATGCGTATACATGATATGAAATATTTGAGAATTAAATTATCATAAATTAGCACATAAATTAACAAATAATAAATAGTACAAAATACATGATATGTAAAATATTAAAATTTCATTATAAATCACCAAAATAAAAATTAAAATATTTCAATTTTCTTTATAAATAGTACAAAATACATGATATCTGAAATTTACAACTCTAGATTTTAAGTTATTGTTATAATTTAAAATTCAAAAACTAAAGTTATATATATATATATATATATATATAGGCAATGAAGCATATATTTGATATGGATAAAAAATGGGCAAATAGCATCTTCACCCTACATTACATAAATTAAGGGCTGAGATTTAAAAAATAATTTCGTCATCCTCTACTTCAAGTAGTGGACCCATAAAAATAACTTTTCAGACCAAACAGACCCATGAACTAGCAGAATCCTGACTGCACTGCTCCATACTTTTCTACTTGATTCCATTATTAGGTTGAAGAGATCCAAGTGGGAAGTGAACAAACAAAAATCTTCATATATTTCTAGAGCACAAGTATAACAAACAAGTTCACATGGACATGAACACTTTAGATCCATATTTTGAAATTAGCTTTTGATAATAATAGACATAAACTAAGCAACTAACCGACCATCGATCAGTAACCCGTGGTACCACCACCTCCTTGCGGCTAGATGTAAGACCCCACTTTTTTTTGAATAGAAATAAATTTTCTATAATTATCATTTTTGAATATTATGGAATGAATTTGATATAATAGTTGTGGGTAGTATTTATAAATTTTGCAAAGTATGCAAGTTGTCATATTATATTCGATTGGTCAGGGAATATTCGTACGACGGTACAATCATTGATGGACCCCACAACAGAATTATTGTCGGATTGAGAAAACGACAAAAATATCTTTTTATATAAATAACTACGTAGTTATTATGTTACTTAACAATTGTTGGAATACCGGTGGTTAAAATATAGTAACACGCAGCGTTGTTACTGCGATGAAGACACGATATTGTACAATTTTTTTTGAATTATTGATTCTTACGTAAAGAAGGCACTACTCAATAATTGTTACAAAGTAATTATCGCTTAATATTTTATTTTATTGATTCAATAACTCGCTACGTTGATATTTTTGATTCAATAATTGTCATTACACAAGATTTTCAAATTATCAAATCAATAATTCATTTAAATATATTATTATAATATTATATTATAGTAGTATGTTGTGATTATATGATAGTATATTTTTATAATTTGAATGGTAACATTATTATAGTAAATTCATGGTATAAAAGTAAAATGAGGTTGAAGAGAATAAATTGAATTTGAATTACGATGATGTAATATGGCGACGCTATCTGAATGATGAGGTAAAGAATGATGTCATCGGAAGGATGATGTAAGCAATGATGTCATATGAACGATGATATAAGCGATGATGTCATAAATTATGGCAAAAAGACTATTTTACCCTTACTCTGCCAAGCCTATAAATAGAAGCTCATTCCTTCATTATTTTCTTACGAATTCACTGAACTCTAGAGAGAGAAAATTATAGAGAGAAAGAAGAAAAGTTTTCTGCTACTTAACTACTCTTATATTCAGTTCTTTTACGGTAAGGGATATTATTTATTTCATATTCTGAAGAGAACTCCTGTTATTCCATTTCTTATTTATTCTGTTGGAATAACCTGTATACGCAGGCTACCCTATACTTGGTGACATTCTTCTATTATTCTGTCTTTATTATTCCGTTGGAACATCCTGTCTGTGTGTTTTACACCGGACCTGGTTCCGTCATTATTATTATTCTGTTGGAACATCTTGTCTGTGTGTTTTACACCGGACCTGGTTCCTGTTAGGTTTGTAATATTCATGAACGCAATCAAATTGCATAAAATAAGCGGAAATGTGGAAAATCAGAGTTATAAAATTTTACAAACCATAAACCCGGATCACCCTTTATGCACAATTATTAATTAAACGAAAAAGAAAAAACAAGAATCATACCCTTGAAGATCCGAGCTTCCTCAGGTACAAGTTCACCTCCACTCCTTTTCGCGTTCAACTTAAATCCACCGGGTTTGTTCTTTCCTTTGATCAACGTTAGCCACCCAAGTGTTTGGCCTCTAGAGGTGATCCACCAAGGAAGAAGAAAGATTCAAGAAGATGGGTATTTGACAAAACCCTAATTTTTCTATCTCTATAGAAAAAGGCGTACTCTTCAAACTGTTGAAATTACGTATTCACGTGTTGTGAAAGTGTCAACCACCACACCCATAATAAGACTCCTCTTATTTATAGATGTAGGCAACCCTCCTTAACAATTAAGGAATTGGGTTTTATTTTAATTAATTAAACTCCTTTAATTAATTAGGCTCCTAATCTTATTAGGAATAATTAATTAAACTTTTAATTAATTAGCCTCCTAATCTTATTAGGAATAAATGAGAGTACTTATATTAAATTAATTCCTAAACTCTTTTAAAATTAAAATAATAATAATTGTAATAATATTAATAAGACTCCTCTTATTAATTTATATTTAATATTTCTAAAATATTAAATAATAAATATTAAGCTATTTAATTTATTCTATCACCATAGATTAAATTAAATATACTTAACATATTATTACGATTATGTCATTAACTTCTTAAATAATTATTCTTCCTTTTATGGTGTGACCCTTTAGGTTCCCCATATTAAACCGGTTGTGAATAAATTAATTAGAACAATTCTAATCTTATTTAAATAAATAAATTAAACGATTAATTTATTTAAATAAATAATATTTATTCTACAATAGAGATAAGCCTCCCTAGCGATCAACGACTTTCTAGATAATATAGATTGCAACATTAATCATAAAAGAACCTTTGAGTAAATAGTTACCGTACAATTCAATTCTTCCACCATACAATGTCCCAATTAAATATAAAACATGGAATTACTGTCAAGTCTTATTTTATTTAATTATATGTATTTCGATTCTTAAATGCACAACTCAAATAATGCAAATTAGAAACTCCTTTCTAATTTCATTCGCCATTGCCAAGGACTACTAAGTTGTCATTTATCGAATCACATAGACATTTCTCTTTTTACTGAAGTGATAGATTCTTTATTGATCATACATTATCTCCATGTACAACTTATTATACCCAAGCATACCCTTTGATATACCCAAACGGTCTTAAGGAATAAGTCAAAGTATAACTCATCATACACAAGATACTATGATGATCTCAAGTCCAAGGATCACTTAGACTACTATCACTACAGAATTCCTATCGACAAAAAGTAAAACTCCATTAGGTATTCCTTAGTGAGCCACGCTTAGTGAACTTATTCTCTAATAAGCACCTACATACTTGCTTTAGTGTCTCCACACAAATGATCATGAGATCAATCATCCTCATCCAATAAGCAAGCAACGTATGTACTAATCTATCCGGATTTACTAATCCTCAATTTAGTAATCCAACGATTGGGAACTATTTTAGTTTTAAGCTTTCTAAGAATTTAGATCTCATTAGAATGATCATCATCATTATTCTAAAAGCATTGCTTAAAACTATGGGTTTATCACATATTATAAAACAGCATCATGTAGATAATTAAAAGCCTTTAATATTTAATACTTTTTATTAATAAATGAATAAGATTGTTACAAAGTATATGTTTATCATCAAACATGATTGGCTTGTGTGCATACTACTTTCAGTTCCGTCTTTATTATTATTCTGTTGGAACATCCGGTCTGTGTGTTTTACACCGGACCTGGTTCCGTAATTTATTATTCTGTTGGAATAACCTGTCTATGAGAAGTATCGCATGCATGGTGATTTCTTTTGTTATTCCATTCTTTATTATACTCAGTTGGTTAATATTTTGACTTCTATACTCCATGAAATTAGTAGAATATCCTTGATATTTGCGCTTCATCCAATATCTTTTCATGAAAATATTCTTCTGGGCATTCTTGAATTTTACACCACAAAACAATATCTTATTGACAATTTGGAGATTATTAGTTCTTGGACAAATTAATTCTTGAAGTTGTTTTATTGAATTCTTATATCATTGTCATCATCCTCATGTTTATATTTTTTTTTTGAAAGTCATCTGTGGCCTGTAGTGTATAGATGGACTTGGTATGATTATGACCAGGGATTATTCGGTATAATCATGACCATAATGTTATAAATGATGTGGTAAAAGTCCTCATTGGCCCGTAATGCATTGATGGACAATTGTTGGCATGATCATGACCATTGATGAATACACAAATATCCTTGGCCCGTAGTGCATGGAATTTGTGGTCGTGACCCTAATGAATATCCTTGGTCGTAGTGCAGGGATGATGTGGATTATTTATTTAATGAGTCTCAAAGAATAAAAGTGATGAAAACTTTTAAATCATAAAAGATAGTAGACTTTATTCTCTACTTGACTCTTTTAATGGATTGCTTGTTCACCGCAGCTAAACTTGATGTCTATTGTATTTTATCGGTTTAACATTGTTGGAGACTAATGATAATTTATTCTGCATTATCTTAGTCATAATATTTCTTGCTGGGCTAGTTGAGCTCACCCTTTCTTTCACTGTTCTCTTCAGGAAATGAGAACGTAGCGGGGACGAGTCGAGGAACGGAGTGACAGTCCAGATGATAGCATTAGTAGTCCTCACTATTCTGTTAGATAGTGTAACAATAAATGTATTGAGGACTTATTTGTGTTTGAATACTGTCTAGATGACAATATTCGAGTTAAAATTCATTATATATATTTTGTCGTATCTTACACGACTGTTGTATAATTAAGTTGTATTTGAATTTTGTACCATGTATTTGGCGACTCAAGATGGGTGATGTATACCTATTTTGGAGGAGTCACTGTTGGTATCAAAGCTTAGGGATATGATCCTTGGCTAAGATGTGAGACAAGAACTAGGTGGGGAGAGACGGGGAATTCTTTCGCTAATATGACCTGCCTAAGTTTATTTGGTATTTAATTGGTCGGTCAGAGTATAGAGATAATATGTGATATGTTATTTAACCCTTGTTTTGTGGCAATATTTGAAAATGACAACCGCGTGAGAATGTTGAGAATATCAATGGAGCACAGGAGACCGTTGAGTCTCCACAGATCAATAATCAGGATAATGTGCATCAAAAAGGCGACAATCCTCAGGCAAACAACAACACTGACCAAATGATGAACGATGGAATGTTTAGAGGCTTTATGCAATTCATGCAAAATAAGGCAAGAGCGGCTCCTGTCCAAAATGCTAGTGGAAACACTGGCAACTCTCGGACGGTCACCACTAAGCAGTTCAAGGAACTGGGACCACCGGAGTTTATTGGAGAGCCAAAACCACTTAAGGCGGAGACGTGCATAAAATATATTACCAAGATATTTGATGTCTTGGGATGCTCCGAGGAACAAAAGGTTCCCTTTGCCACCTTCATGTTGCGAGGATAGGCGAGACATCGGTGGGAATCAGAAAGCGTACTCAACTCGCCGCATCAAGATGACTTGGGAGAAGTTCCAAGAACTGTTCAACGACAAGTACTTTTCCGAAAGTATTCGTCACATAAAAGAGGTAGAGTTCATCAAGCTGGAATAAAACAACATGACTGTATTGTAGTACGAATCCAAGTTTGCCGAGTTGTCCCGGTTTGCGACCCATTTGGTTGATAATGAGGAGAGAATGACGTGAATGTTTTTAAGAGGTTTGAAACCTGAGATACGTCAATATCTTATCTCTCATAAACTGTGTTTGTATTCAGATGTTGTTAATAGGGCTCAGTTATTGGAGCGTGATAACGAGTCAAGCCAACCAAAGAGCGCAACGCAAAAATGATAATACCAAAGAGAATACCATCGTGAAGGGTGACAAGCGTGGAGGAAATCAATAGGCCAGAAATGGTAACCACTTCGGTGGTAATCATGGCCAAAACAATAAGAATGGACATTTCAAGAAGAGGAGATTCAACAATGATGGAAAGACGTTAACATCTGCACCTGTCGTTAAGGAAGGAGAACGACCGCCTATCATATGCTTCAAGTGTGGAGGAGAGGGACACATCAGTCCCAACTGTGCGATGCCATCCAAAGCATGTTACAACTGTGGAAGAGAAGGTCACCTGGCCCAATTTTTTCGTGCACCGAAGACAAGTTGAGCTAGGATGGAGGCACCAAAGGCCGTCCCAGAAAAGTCAAAGCCGGTAGTGCAAGGAAGAGCATTTGTTGTAACCTCCCAAAAAGCAAAGAACCCGAACGAGGTCATCACGGGTAAGCTTATCATAAACTCTAACGAAGTCTATACCTTATTTGATACCGGTTCTACCCATTCTTTTATTTCTCCTACTTACGCTCAACGTTTAAATTTGTGGTCGTGACCCTAATGAATATCCTTGACCCTAATTTATGGTCGTGACCCTACTGGGCTAGTTGAGCTCACCCTTTCTTTCACTGTTCTCTTCAAGAAATGAGAACGTAGCAGGGATGAGTCGAGGAACGGAGTGACAGTCCAGATGATAGCATTAGTAGTCCTCACTATTCTGTTAGATAGTGTGACAATAAATGTATTGAGGACTTATTTGTGTTTGAATACTGTCTAGATGACAATATTCGAGTTAAAACTCATTATATATATTTTGTCGTATCTTACACGACTGTTGTATAATTAAGTTGTATTTGAATTTTGTACCATGTATTTAGCGACTCAAGATGGGTGATGTATACCTATTTTGGGGGCGTCGCACTAGAGGCTTGAAAGGGAAAGCTTGAAATTAAGTGCTTCTACCAAATCTATTAACGAATTACAATCCTATTGAACCCATATAGCATGGGGTACCCTTTTATACCAAGAAGACAGACGTCATCTTCACACTGAGAATGACTGGTTCCAAAAGTTTAGAACCACCATATTTGTGTCCGCACCAGCACAAGTGGCAACATCAGTAAGAAGTAAAACACTATCAAGGGAGAAGAATACTATTGATTGGCAGATTTGGTATAATTTTTTGAGTTCCGCTATTTGAACTAGCGGATTTATAAATTCCCTAAACCAGATCTGTAAATGGCTTTTCTGATCTTTAAATTTGTTTCGTCGTCCAGATTTGCAGTCTAAAAATCAAGTATTCAAAATTAGAAGAAATGGAAACGTGGAAAACATAATGAAGTCTCAAACACAGTTTAGATAAATCAATAGTAGACTCCATAAAAAAATATTTGTCTAAGTTACAGAGTATAAATGAGAAACTTCTGTGTACCGTAAATGGGACTGGGGGTAATTTGGGGCAATTTTTTTTAATGCGTCCCCTAATTCAACTAGCGGATGATGTGATTGTGTTTTAAATCTTAGCCCTTAATTTATGTAATGGATGATTATGATGATATTTGTCCATTTTTCACCCGTAGCAAATACATGTTATGGATCATTTTCCATATATATATATATATATATATATATATATATATATATATATAGTTGTACTTCAAATTTAAGTATTTTAGTTATATACAAAAGATGTTTTCGGAGATTTTAAGTTATCATATAATCCATTTTAAGTTATCGTTATAATTTAATATATATATATATATATATATAAGACCCCAAATTATTATTAATGAAATTGAATTTCCTCTATTTATTATTTTTAAATAGTAAGGGTTAATTTGATTAATGTGGTTAGTTATGGGTAAAATGCGCAAACATTTCAAATAAGCAAGTGGTTATAAAATATTCATTGTTGTCGGGGAATATTCGTTTGGTCGTGGAATATTCTTACCGTTGGAATATTCGTAGATTTACCAAGGTGCGACAATGTGTGGGCCCCATAACGGAAAGCGATTAGATGAAGAAAACGATAAATATAAGTTGTTTATAAGTAACAGCGTAGTTGTTACCGTTAATACTGTTGAAATACTCGGTGGTTAAAACACAGTAGAACACGGTATTAGACCAATTATTGATTCTTACGTAAGAAGACACTACTCAATAATTGTTACAGTAATTACTGTTCAGTATTTTATTTTATTGATTCAATAATTGCTGAGTTGATATTTTATATTACAGTTGTTTCAATAATTGTCACTACACACTATTTTCCATTATCGGATCAATAATTCATATTATTTGAATAATATTATTAGATAGCAATATTGGCAATGTCTAGAAAGTTATGTCTAAGGAGAGGTTAGGTCATCTAATTGCGCGTCAATAAGGAGAAATCCTTATTGGAAAGCCCCCTCTTTCCTGCGAACTGCCTGGTTGTCAGTATTGTGATTCTGTAATATTATTTGTGAATAATTAATTATTGATTTATATGATGAGAAAAATATTGATTTTATGTGGATATAGATGGAGAAAATTTTTAATGTGACAATTGTTAAAAATTTATATTTTATTTTTTCTGATAAAATAATTCATTTAAATATATTATTATATTATTATAATATAATAATGGTGATATTTTTACAATGAATGTGGGATGTGATGCCCCCAAAATAGGTATTCATCACCCATCTTGAGTCGCCAAATACATGATACAAAATACAACTACAGACTTAATTATACAACAGTCGTGTAAAATACGACAAAATATATACTGTGAGTTTTAACTCGAATATTGTCTTCTAGACAATATTCAAACACAAATAAGTCCTCATTACATTTATTATCACACTATTTCACAGAATAGTGAGGACTACTAATGCTATCATCCGACCATGCCACACCGCTCCCCGACTTTCGTCCCAAATTCGTTTCTCATTTCAAGAGAGAACAAAGAAAGAAAAAAGGTGAGCTCAACTAGCCCAAAGAAGAAATATTATGAACAAGATAATGCAAAATAAATTATCATTAGTCTCCAACAATGTTAAACTGATAAAATACAATCGACATCAAGTTTAACTGCAGCGGAACAAGCAATCCATTAAAAGAGTCAAGTAGAGAATAAAATCTACTATCTTTTATGATTTAAAAGGTTTTTCATCACTTTTAGCGCTGGGACTCAGCTTAATAAATAATCCACATCATCGAATCACCCCTGCACTACGGCCAAAGATATTCTTGAGTATCACGACCACAAATCATCCATGCACTATGGGCCAAGGATATTCGTGTATTCATCAATGGTCATGATCATGCCAACAACTGTCCATCAATGCACTACGGGCCAATGAGAACTTTTAACCCATCATTTATAACATTACGGTCATGATTATACCAAATAATCCCTGGTCATAATCATACCAAGTCCATCTATGCTCTACAGGACACAGATGACTTTCAACAAAATATAAACATGAGGATGATGACAATGATATAAGAATTCAATAAAACAAGTTCAAGAATTAATTTGTCCAGGAACCAATAACGTCCAAATTGTTAACAAGGTACTGTTTTGTGGTGTAAAATTCAAGAATGATCAGAAGAATATTTCCATGAAAAGATATTGGATAAAGCGCAAATGTCAAGGATATTCCACTAATTTCATGGAGTATAGAAGTCAAAACTTTAACCAACTGAGTATAATAAGGAATGGAATAACAAAAGAAATCACCATGCATGCGGATTGCAGATGTATGAAGTTATTCCAATGAATAATAAATAATCGGAACCGTGTCAAAGTAAAATTAACCGGCGTGATGTTCCAACAAAATAATAAAGAATGGAATAACAATGAAATCACCACGCACGCAGATTGTGATAGATAGTTATTCCAATGTAATACTAAATAACGGAACAAGGTCCCAAAGAAAAAGCATGCATGTGATATTCCAAATGTAATAATAATAAAGACGGAACCAGTCCGGTGTAAAATACACAAACAGATGTTCCAATGTATTAATAATAAAGAAAGAACGGAACCCGGTCCTGTAAAACACATATGTATGGATGTTCCAATGTAATAATAAAGATAGAATAATGTAAGAATGTCACCAAGTATAGGGTAGCTTCACAGATACTGAGTTATTCCAATGTAATAATAACGAAATGGAATAATGAAGTTATCTTCATGAATAAAAGAAATAATATCCTTACCGTAAAAGAAACTGAATATAAGAGTAGGGAAGTAGCAGAATATTTTTCTATATTTTCTCTATAATTTCTCTCTCTGGAGTTTCAGTGAATTCGTAAGAAATAATGAAGGAATGAGCTTCTATTTATATGAGATTAGAAATGCACTATTCATGGATGAAATAATTTTACAAAATTATTTTTCAATCAACTAACAATTAAGTCAATCAACTAACCAATAAAATCACAACAAAAATTAAAATATAATACATATATATAAACACATGTTTTCAACTTATATATATCATTATTATATATACACCACTAGATTTTTCTCCCCCATAACCAACATCAATCCCCCACCCACCCAAAAATCAATTCACTACACTCTTACACATCACTATCACACTACCACTTTTCCACTATTTTCCACTCACACACCTATCACTATCACATATCCTTTTCTCCCACCATATACTAAATACATACATATACTACCATACGTATACTCTTCCATTTCCAAAATCATTTTTTCAACACATATGGGCCCCACATGTGGGCCCCACCTTTAAAAATTTTCTATCGATTATTTTGAAAAATAGGGATCCATAAAATAAGCAAAACTTCATAAAAATCACCTTAATAATTTTAACAACATTTATCACCTTTATTACAATTCACAATATTAATCGACCAGGTTGTTCCTAGGAAAGAGGGGGCCTTCCGGTAAGGATTCCTCTTTATTGGCGCGCAATTACCTAACCTCTCCTTGACAGAACTTCTAGACATCGTTAATATTGTAAATAATAATATTAATACTTTGTCATCTCAATTATTGATTTAAAATATATGAAATATTTACAATAATTGAATCAAATACGTGAGATACTATGCAACAAATACTGTAGCAATAATTGAACAAAACTGAGTGATTTCTCACGTGAAGATAAATAATCAATACTGCGGTGCTACTATGTAACCACGCCAGACATCGCATTTTTTACTACCGGGTAGTTCAACAAAGATAACTCAGAAAAACTCTGCCGTTATTTTCATAAAAATATATTTTTGTCCTGTTCTCAATCCGACAATAATTCCGTTGTGGGGTCCACCAAAGATTGAGCCGTTGTACGAATATTCCCTGCTAAACCGAATATTTCCCGACCAATCGAATATAATATGATAACTTGCATACTTTGCAAAATTTATAAATATTACCCACAACTATAACATTATATTAAATCCACACAATAATATTAAAAAAATTATTTCGAGAAAATTAAATATTTATTCATAAAATCTGGGGTCTAACAATCTCCCCTCCTTATGGAATTTCGCCCTCGAAATTTACGTACGTACCTGGTATGCCGAACAGGTGAGGATACCTTGACTTCATTTCAAATTCTAACTCTTGAGGTATAACATTTGAGTGTTGAATACGATTCTTCTTATCCAAGATTTTAACACGTATCTCCTCAAACGTTAAATCATCCGTTATCTCATCCGGTTCTAAATTAATAATGTGGTTCGGGTCGTCCACATATTTACATAACATCGGTACGTGATAAATGTTATGAACACGTAACATATTTTGCGATAAAACGAGTCTATTGGCCACAGTTCCTACTCGATCGAGGATTTCAAATGGGCCAATTAAATCGAGCGTTGAGATTTTAGCAACTCTTGTTATTTAAAATAACGCCCTCTTGAACCTTTTTCTTCGTGTTCATCAACTCCGGGTGCGTAGCTTGAGCGGCTTTAACTTTATCGATTAAAGTCGATTCTACTCGTATATTCGTTATCTTCATGTGGGTCCCTATAGTCTTTAACTCTATCTTCATCATTTGTAAATTATACGAAATGGGTCTTTACGTTGACAATATCAAGACTTTCATTCAAGATATATCGATCTTCTACTCAACACGTCACCTACCATGTTCGCTTCTTCCACGATGATATTGTAGATGGTACGATCGTAATCTTCAATGTACCGAGCCAACGCTCTTTTGCGCATGATACGTTCATTTTAGTTGAAGAAATATTTGAGGGTTTAAGAAATGCGTTTTGTACTGGGGGTCGATACAAAATTCAATTTCACGCTCTAGGGGGTAGGCTAGGAAGTCTTCAAGAATACGTCAGGAATTTTATTAACAATAGAAATATCATTCAAAACTGTGACTCTCCTCCATGAATTAGATAATACGTTACATTGATTCCTCTCAACTTGCCATCGTCATTCACAACGTTGCCTACAGAAAGTCTGGCTTCGATGCATTCCACACAAGGAAGTCAACAACGAAAAGATCAGGGCTCTTTACTTATGTCTTGATATAACAATGATTGTCTTTAGTGGTTTGGTTGCTTGAATTCGCATAACAGGTTGGTTAGGAATATGAAAGCTAACAACCTTATGAAAAGCATGATGAGTAGTTAACCAATCGATTTCTAAAATCACATCAAAGGCAAGTATTTTCAAAGAGATAAAATCGACAGGTAACGTGAAAGTGTCGATTTGAATCAAACAAGATTTATAAACAGTGGATGTAATGAAGTTTCTCCCAACGGAGTTTCAACAGATAAGTCAAAGTCTAATTTCTCCGGAGTCAAATTTAAACGTTGAGCGCAAGTAGGAGAATGAATGGGTAGAACCGGTATCAAATAAGGTATAGACTTCGCAAGAATTTATAATTAACTAACCCGTGCTAACTTCGTTCGGTTTACTCGCTTTTTTGAGAAGTCACGAAAAATGCCCTCCCTTGCACTACCGGGTTTGACTTTTCTGGGACGGCCTTTGGTGCCTCCATCCTAGCTGAACTTGTCTTCGGTGAACGACAAAATCAGGCTAGGTGACCTTTTCTTCCATAATTATAACATGCCTTGACGGCATCGCTAGCAGCTTGACCGATATGTCCTCCCTCCGCATTTGAAACATTTGATAGGTGGTCGTTCTCCTTCCTTAACAACGGGTGTTGGTGCTGACGTCTATCCATTATTGTTGAATCTCCTCTTCTTGAAATGTCCATTCTTATTGTTTTGGCCATGATTACCACCGAAGTGGTTACCATTTCTGGCATGTTGATTCTCTCCACGCTTATTGTCACCGCTTCGATGACTGCTCTCACTAGTATTATCATTTTGTCGGTTACTATATTTTGGTTAGCATGACTCATTATCACGCTCTAATAACTGATCCCTATTAACAACATCTGAATACAAATACAGTTTATGAGAGATAAGATATTGACGTATCTCAGGTTTCAAACCTCTTAAAAACATTCGCGTCATTCTCTCCTCATTATCAACCAAATAGGATGCAAACCGGGACAACTCGGCATACTTGGCTTCGTACTGTGATACGGTCATGTTGTTTTGTTCCAGCTTGATGAACTCTACCTCTTTCATGTGACGAATACTTTTGAGAAAGTACTTATCGTTGAACAGTTCTTGGAACTTCTCCCAAGTCATCTTCAGTGCGGCAGGTTGAGTACGCTTTACAGATTCCCACCAGTGATCTGCCTCTCCTCGTAACATGAAGGTAGCAAAGGGAACCTTTTGTTCCTCGGAGCATCCCAAGACATCAAATATCTTGGTAATGTGCTTTATCCACGTCTCCGCCTTAAGTGGTTTCGGCTCTCCAATAAACTCCGGTGGTCCCAGCTCCTTGAATCGCTAATGCGGTGACTGCTCGAGAGTTGCAAAGTTTCCACTTCGCATTTTGGACAGGATCCGCTTCTTGCTTCGATTTTGCATGAATTGCATAAAGCCTCTGAACATTCCATCGTTCATCATTTGGTCAGTGTTGTTGTTTGCCTGAGGATTGTCGCATTCCTGATGCACATTATCCTGATTATTGATCTGTGGAGACTCAACGGTCTCCTGTGCTCCATTGATATTCTCACCATTCTCGGTTGTCAATTTCAAATACTGCCACAAAACAAGGGTTAAATAACATATCACATATTATCTCTAAACTCTGACCGACCAATTAAATACCAAATAAACTTAGGTAGGTCATACTAGCGAAAGAATTTCCCGTCTCTCCCCTCCTAGTTCTTATCTCACATATCAGCCAGGGATTATATCCCTAAGCTTTGATACCAACTGTGATGCCCCTAAAATAGGTATTCATCACCCATCTTGAGTCGCCAAATACATGGTACAAAATACAACTACAGACTTAATTATACAACAGTCGTGTAAAATACGACAAAATATATACTGTGAGTTTTAACTCGAATATTGTCTTCTAGACAATATTCAAACACAAATAAGTCCTCATTACATTTATTATCACACTATTTCACAGAATAGTGAGGACTACTAATGCTATCATTTGGACTGTCACTCCATTCCCCGACTTCGTCCCCATTTACGCTCTCATTTCCTCAAGAGAATCAGAAAGAAAGAGTGAGCTCAACTAGCCCAAAGAAGAAATATTATGACCAAGATAATGCAAAATAAATTATCATTAGTCTCCAACAATGTTAAACCGATAAAATACAATGTACATAAAGTTTAATCTGCAATGAACAAGCAATCCATTAAAAGAGTCAAGTAGAGAATAAAATCTACTATCTTTTATGATTTAAAAGGTTTTTCATCATTTTTATCGCTGGAACTCAGCTTAATAAATAATCCACATCATCGAATCACCCCTGCACTACGGCCAAGGATATTCTTAAGTATCACGACCACAAATCATCCATGCACTACGGGCCAAAGATATTCGTGTATTCATCAATGGTCATGATCATGCCAACAACTGTCCATCAATGCACTACGGGCTAATGAGGACTTTTATCCCATCATTTATAACATTACGGTCATGATTATACCGAATAATCCCTGGTCATAATCATACCAAGTCCATCTATGCTCTATAGGCCACAGATGACTTTCAACAAAATATAAACATGAGGATGATGACAATGATATAAGAATTCAATAAAACAAGTTCAAGAATTAATTTGTCCAGGAACCAATAACGTCCAAATTGTCAACAAGGTACTGTTTTGTGGTGTAAAATTCAAGAATGATCATAAGAATATTTCCATGAAAAGATATTGGATGAAGCGCAAATATCAAGGATATTCTACTAATTTCATGGAGTATAGAAGTCAAAATTTAACTAACTGAGTATAATAAGGAATGGAATAACAAAAGAAATCACCATGCATGCGGATTTCAGATGTATGTTATTCCAATGTAATAATAAATAACGGAACTGTGTCAAAGTAAATTAAGACCGATGATGTTCCAATGTAATAATAAAGAATGGAATAACAATGAAATGACCATGCATGCGGTACAGACAGATGTGTTATTTCAATGTATTACTAAATAACGGAACCAGTCCCATAAAGAAAACGTCATGCATGTGATATTCCAATGTAATAATAATAAAGACTTTACCAGTCCTGTAAAAAAAAAATGCATGAGATGTTCCAACAGAATAATAATAAAGATGGAACTGTGTCCTGTAAAACACACAAAATGTGATGTTCCAATGTAATAATAATAAAGATTTTAACCAGTCCAAAGGTAAAACACACATGCATGTGATGTTCCAAATGTAATAATAAAAATGTAATAATAGAAAAATGTCACCAAGTATAGGGTAGCCCGCGTATACAGGTTATTCCAACAGAATAATAAAGAAATGGAATTACATAAGTTCTCTTCATGAATAAAAAAAATTATATCCCTTACCGTAAAAGAAACTGAATATAAGAGTAGGAAAGTAGCAGAATACTTTTCTATATTTTCTCTATAATTTCTCTCTCTGGAGTTTCAGTGAATTCGTAAGAAATAATGAAGGAATGAGCTTCTATTTATAGGAGATTAGAAATGCACTATTCATGGATGAAATAATTTTACAAAATTATTTTTCAATCAACTAACAATTAAGTCAATCAACTAACCAATAAAATCAAAACAAAAATTAAAATATAATACATATATATAAACACATGTTTTCAACTTATATATATCATTATTATATATACACCACTAGATTTTTCTCCCCCATAACCAATATCAATCCCCCACCCACCCAAAAATCAATTCACTACACTCTTACACATCACTATCACACTACCACTTTTGTACCATTTTTCACTCACACACCCATCACACACCTATCACTATCACATTTCTTTTTCTCCCACCATATACTCAATACATACATATACTACCATACGTATACTCTTCCATTTCCAAAATAATTTTTTCAACACATATGGGCCCCACATGTGGCCCCCACATGTGGGCCCCTCCTTTAAAAATTTTCTACCGATTATTTTGAAAAATAGGGATCCATAAAATAAGCAAAACTTCATAAAAATCACCTTAATAATTTTAACAACATTTATCACCTTTATTATAATTCACAATATTAATCGACCAAAGTTGTTCCCGTGAAAGAGGGCCTTCCTAAGATTCCTCCTCATCATGCCGCAATTACTTAAACTCTCCTCGATGTAACTTCTAGACATCGTTAATATTGTAAATAATAATATTAATAACTTTGTCATCTCAATTATTGATTTAAAATATATGAAATATTGACAATAATTGAATCAAATAACGTGAGATACTATGCAGCAAATATTGTAGCAATAATTGAACAAAACTGAGTGACTTCTCACGTAAGCATCAATAATCAATATCGTGTGCTACTATGCAACCACGCCAGACATCGTACTTTTAGTACCGGGTAGTTCAACAAAGATAATTCAGTAAAACTCTCTCGCCGTTATTTTCATAAAAATATATTTTTGTCGTGTTCTCAATCCGACAATAATTCCGTTGTGAGGTCCACCAATGATTGAGCCGTTGTACGAATATTCCCTACTAAACCGAATATTCCCCGACCAATCGAATATAATATGACAACTTGCATACTTTGCAAAATTTATAAATATTACCCACAACTATAACATTATATTAAATCCACACTATAATATTAAAAAAATTATTTCGAGAAAATTAAATATTTATTCATAAAATCTGGGGTCTCACATGGGATATATGAGTATATGAGGAGGAAGAGTATTTTTTTTGCAATAAATATTAAAAACATGTTAAACATGTCGGTGGATCCCATTTCTTGACTGGAATTTGATTATAGCTTGTAAAATCGTCCGTTTGTGAATTTCGGTCAATTTCTGTTTGGAATTTGGAAAAAATTTCTTCTGCAAAGTTGTAGAGAATGGAATTTCCTATGTAAAGGACATTAGGTTTGAATTTTTCTGATAAAATGGCTATTTATTATGAATTGTTTAAGTTCTGAAGTTCTGAAATAATTAATTTTTAGAAGTTTTAATTATTATTTTTAAGAAAAACGTTTTTGGTGAGTGTTCCCAAGTGATTTCAATGTTGAATGCAGATTCAAGAGGTGGGCTTGACAAAAATTTAAATATATTAATATTATATTAAATTTTCTGCTTTGGTGTTTTAAGCATTTTCCTATAAATAGGGTGCTTAGGTTAGAATTGAAAATCACACCAGAAACAAGTTTTCTCTCTCTTTCTCTCTCTATATTATCGAGCGTATTCTTGTGTGTATTTTAATACTTTGAGTGTTGCTATACGGTGTGTGACGCCCCCAAAATAGGTATACATCATCCATTCTGAGTCGCCACTTACATGATACTGGATGAAACGCAAATGTCAAGGATATTTCACTAATTTCATGGAGTATAGAAGTCAAAACTTTAACCAACCGAGTATAATAAAGAATGGAATAACAATGAAATCACCATGCATGCGGTATTAAGATGATTAAAAGTTATTCCAATGTAATAATAAATACAAAATAATAAATAATGGAACCAAATGTCGTGAAATTAATTCATAATGAGGATATTCCGATGTAATATTAAATGCTAAATAATAAATAATAGAACCGTGTCGTAAAATTCACAATTTAGGATATTCCGATAGAATATTAAATGCGAATAATAAATAATGGAACCAGTCGTAAAAAATTCATTAATCGACAGATATTCCTAATGTAATATAAAGACGGAATAATATAAGGATTTCACCAAGTATAGGGGAGTCCACGTATACAGGTTATTCCAACAGAATAAATAAGAATGGAATAACATAAGGATTTCACCAAGTACAGGGTATGTCGCTTATACGGGTTATGTATAGGGTATGCCGCGTATACAGGTTATTCCAACAGAATAATAAAGAATGGAATAACTGAAGTTCTCTTTATGAATATGAAAGAATAACACCCCTTACCGTAAAAGAAACTGGATATAGAAGTAGTGAAGTAGCAGAGTTTTTTTTCTTTCTCTCTATAATTTCCCTCTCTAGAGTTTCAGTGAATTCGTAAGAAATAATGAAGGAATGAGCTTCAATTTATAGAAGAATGGAATGAATAGTAACTAATTCATGAACGGTCCAGATCGATTTACTTTTAAACGAAAGATCCAGATCAATTTACTATTAAAACTTAAAGCAACGATCCATACTGATTTACTATTAAAACTTTAAACCAAATGATCCATATTGATTCACTATTAAACTTTAAACCAAATGATCCATATTGATTCACTATTATAACTTCAACCAACTGATTCAAAAAATTAAAGACATCTCCTCATGGAATAATATTGTACCCAAATACCTGAATGCACAATAATAGAGTGAATAGTAACTCATGAATAGTAACTCGTGAATAGTAACTCATGTATAGTAATTCGTGAATAGTAACTCATAAATAGTAAATCATGAATAGTAACTCATGCATAGTAACTCATGAATAGTAACTCGTGAATAGTAACTCATGAATATTAACTCGTGAATAGTAACTCATCTTTAATCAACACGAACTTATCCATCATTAATATCATAACTCATAATATTTAACAATCAGGTCGTTCCCAGGAAAGAGGGGGCCTTCCGGTAAGGATTTCTCCTCACTGGCGCGCAATTACCTAACCTCTCCTTGACAGAACTTCTAGACATTGTAAATATTGCAATTTAATAATATGAATAACTTTGTCGTCTCAATTATTGATTTAATAAAATAACATATTATGCAGATGATACTGTGACAATAATCGAATCAATAATATAAGAGATATGATGCAGCAATTACTGTAGCAATAATTGAGTAAAACTGAGTGACTTATCACGTAAGCATCAATAATCAATACCGTGTGCTACTATGCAACCACGCGTATTACTGTACTTTTACTACCGGGTAGTTCAACAGTTTTAACGGTAAAACCTCCGCCGTTATTTTCATAAAATATTTTTGTCGTTTTCTAACTACGACGATTAAGCTTCCGCCAGGGGTCCACTAAAGATTATGTCGTCGCATGCATTTAATATTCCCGACAAAAAAAAATATTCCCCAACAAAAAGAATATTTTATAACAACTTGCATACTTTGCAAAATTTTCAAATACTACCCACAACTATAATATTATATCAAATCCACACCATAATATTAAAAAAAAAATTCGAGAAATTTAAATTTTTATTTATAAAATCTAGGGTCTCACAATCTCCCCTCCTTATGGAATTTCGCCCTTGAAATTTACGTACGTACCTGGTATGCTGAAGAGGTGAGGATACCTTGACTTCATTTCAGATTCTAACTCTTGAGATATAACCTCTGAGTGTTGAATACGATACTTCTTATCCAAGATTTTAACAGGTACATCTTTATACGTTAAATTATCCGCTATCTCGTCCGGTTCTAAATCAATAATGTGGTTCGGGTCGTCCACATATTTACGTAACATTGATACGAAAAAAAAACGTTATGAACACGCGACACATTTGGCGGTAAAAACGAGTCTATATGCCACAGTTCCTACTCAATCAAGGATTTCAAATGGGCCAAGAAAATTGAGGGTTGAGATAACGCCTTCTTGAACCTTCTTCTTCACATTCAATAGCTCTGAGTATGTAGCTTGCATGGCTTTAAATTTATCAATTAAAATCGGTTCTACTCGTATATTCGTTATCTTCACGTGGGTCCCTAGAGTCTTTAACTCTATCTTCATCATTTGTAAGTTATACGAAATGAGTCTTTGTGTTAACAATATTGCACTCGTAAACGCATACGATCTTCTACTCAACGCGTCAGCTACCACGTTTGCTTTTCCACAATGATATTGAATGGTACGATTGTAATCTTCAACAGCTTGAGTCAACGCCTCGCACATGTTACGCTTATTTTAGTTGCGTAAATATTGAGGGTTTAAGAAATGGGTTTTATCGGGGTCAATATAAAATTCGATTTCACGCCTAGGGTAGGCTAGAAGTCTTCGTAAATACGTCAGAAATTTATTAACGATAGAAATATCATTCAAAATCGTGACCCTCATCCAAGACTTGGATAGTACGTCACATTGATACCAACTGTGACTTCTATCCCTTAACCTGGATAGCACCTCACAATAAGGCCTATCAACTTGACATCTTCATTCACGATGTCGCCTACAGAAAGTTTGGCTTTGGTGCATTCCATACAAGGAAGTCAACAATGAAAAGATCGAGGCCCTTTACTTATGCTTGATATGATAATGATTGACTTTAGTGGTTTGGTTACTTTGAATTCGCATAACAGGTTGGTTATGAATATAAAAGCTAACAACCTTACGAAAAGCATGATGAGTAGTTAATCAATCGATTCCTAAAATCACATCAAAGGAAAATATTTTCAAAGAGATAAGATCGACAGGTAACGTGAAAATGTCGATTTGAATCAAAAAGATTTATAAACAGTGGAGGTAACGAAGGCTCCTACTAACGAAGTTTCAACCAATAAGTCAAAGTCTAACTTCTCTGGAGTCAAATTTAAACGTTGAACGCAAACAAGAGAGATAAAATAATGGATAGAATCGGTATTTTATAAGGTTTAGACTTCGCAATTTATAATTAACTAACCCGTGCTAACTTCGTTCGGGTTACTCGCTTTTTTAGAAGTCACGAAAAACGCTCTTCCTGAAACCACCGACTTTATTTTGTTCGTATCCGCCTTTGGTGCCACCATCCCAGCTGGACTTGACTTTGGTGCACAACGAAATCGAGCTAGGTGACCTTCTCCTCTTGATATTTCCACTTCTATTATCTTGGTCATGATTACCACCGGAGTGGTTACCATTCTTGGCATGATAATTTCCCCCACGATGGTTATCATTCTTCCGATGGCCGTTGTCACCGGTAAGATTATTATCGTGTTGTTGGTCGTTACCTTTTGCTTGAGCTGAATAAATGCATTCATGTGCTTCATTGCTTATCTCAGCATTTTCAGATGTCATTTTCAAACACTGTCACAAAACAAGGGTTAATTAAAATATCACATATTATTCCTATACTCTGACCGACCAATTAAATACCAAATAAACTTAGGTAGGTCATACTAAATGAAGGAATTTCCGCCTCCCTCCTAGTTCTTGTCTCACATCTTAGCCAGGGATCATTCCCTAAGCTTTGATACCAATTATGACGCCCCCAAAAATGGGTATACATCCCCCTTCCTGAGTCCCCATTTACAGGGTAAAAAATACAAATACAATCTTTAATATACAACAAGAGAGTGTGAGTTTTAATACAAATATTGTCTTCTGGACAATATCCACTCGCAGAATAAGTCCTCATTACAATTATTATCACACTATCTACAAAATAGTGAGGACTACTAATGCTATCATCTGGACCATCACACCGCTCCCCGATTAGTCCTCCCTACGCTCTCATTTCACAAGAGAATGTGAAGGAAAGAAAGGGTGAGCTCAACTAGCCCAGTAAGAAATATTATGACTAAGATAATGCAGGATAAATTATCATTAGCCTTCAACAATGTTAAACTGATAAAATACAATAGACATCAAGTTTAACTGCAGCGGAACAAGCAATCCATTAAAAGAGTCAAGTAGAGAATAAATCTACTATCTTTTATGATTTAAAAGGTTTTTCATCATTTTTATCGTTGGGACTCGGCTTAATAAATAATCCACATCATCGAATCACCCCTGCACTACGGCCAAGGATATTCTTTAGTATCACGACCACAAACTATCCATGCACTACGGACCAAGGATATTCGTGTATTCATCAATGGTCATGATCATGCCACATCATTCATGCACTATGGCCAAGGATATTCGTTAGGGTCACGACCACAAATTGTCCATGCACTACGGGCCAAGGATATTCGTGTATTCATCAATGGTCATGATCATGCCAACAACTGTCCATCAATGCACTACGGGCCAATAAGGACTTTTATCACATCATTTGTAACATTACTACCATGATTATACCGAATAATCCTCAGTCATAATCATACCAAGTCCATCCATGCACTACAAAGCCACGATGACTTTCAACATAATATAAACATGAGTATGATGACAATAATATAAGAATTCAACAAAACAACTTCAAGAATTAATTTGTCCAGGAATTAATAATGTCTAAATTGTCAACAAGATACTTGCTTTTGTGGGGTAAAATTTAAGAATGCTCGTGAGAATATTTCTATGAAACGATCATCGGATGAAGCGCAAAATATCAAGGATATTCCACTAATTTCATGAAGTATAAAGTCAAAACTTTAACCAACCGAGTATAATAAAGAATGGAATAACAACGAAATCACCACGATGCGGTATTGGCATGAGGCAGAGTTATTCCAATGTAATAATAAATACTAAATAATAAATAATGGAACAAGGTCAAATTGAATTCACAATTCGATTTTGATATTCACAAAATATTAAATACGAAATAATAAATAATGGAACCGTGTCGTTGAAATTACACCGACAGGATATTCCTAATGTAATATAAAGACGAAATAATATAAAGATTTCACCAAGTATAGGGAGTCCGTACAAAGTTATTCCAACAAAATAAATAAGAATGGAATAACATAAGGATTTCACCAAGTGCATGTGTATCACGCTTATACAGATTATGTATAGGGTATCTGGCGATATCTGAGTTATTCCAACAGAATAATAAAGAATGGAATAACTGAAGTTCTCTTTATGAATAAAAAAGAATAACACCCCTTACCGTAACAGAAACTGGATATAGAAGTAGTGAAGTAGCAGAGTTTCTTCTTTCTCTCTATAATTTCTCTCTCTAGAGTTTTAGTAAATTCGTAAGAAATAATGAAGGAATGAGCTTCTATTTATAGAAGAATAAAATGAATAGTAACTAATGTGAGACCCCGAATTTTTTTAAAATAAAAGTATTCAATTTTTCTATTTTGGTAAATGATTAAATTGATAAAAGGTTAAAGTTAAGGGTTATTATTATTATTATTATTATTTTGTATTCTGAAGAGGTATTATATTTATAATATAATATAAATAAATACTAGTAGAGTATGGTATGTTATTTGCCAATTCACTAACCAGATCATGAAGAGTATCCCTATGTATACAACTCATTGACATGATATTGAATATTTCCTATATTATTAGTCCAGATATTAAAGACTCCCATATCATATGAGTATTTGTGGAGTAAAATACGCGTTTTAGTATTTTACTATGTTCTATTTATTTGTCTAGTTATTTGATTATTACAATGAAAACCGTAGTGTACGTATGAATAAATTGGGCAATTGAATAATTGTGATTTATATTGTATACTCAACTATTTAATGAATTGTCATGGAATATTCAATTGGTATCATATTTTGTACAATGTATTTATTATGAATATTTATTTCATCAATTGTGCATATACCAACTTGCATTCGTGGCACTCAAATTTAATGAGGAATACCATGATATTTGGAGTCTTGTGGATATTCATGTTATTTTATAGATACCGTGTGATATTACAATGATGATTATATTTGTTATCATATCATTAATATTAATAATGAATAGTAATAATAGTTATGGATAATCATTATTTACCTATGTTGTCATTTAATGCAATAGTAATGGATTTCTAGTATTTGTGGAATGCTATCCACGTGAATGATGATAGCCTATTATACTAGTAGTATCATGATCATAAATATTACTCTCTCCGTTCTTTAATATAGGTCGTTTTAAAGTTGTGCACAAGTATTAAGATAATGATTGTATATCTTTAACTATAACATCAATTGTCTATATTGTCCTTGTATTGGAAGAAGAGTTTGTTATTTATTGGACATAAAATAGTGAGAGAACCAAAGTTACATTTAATACTCGGGTTAATATTAGAAACTAAGCAATTAATGCTTATTTGAAATTCTCAAACGACTTATATTAAAGAACAAAAATATTTCTCTAAAACAATTTATATTAAAGAACGGAGGGAGTATTAATGACATACACTAGCTAGCTAGTACACATGAACCTTTATTTATTTTATTCATGCTCCATAAGAATAATACATTTTTGTCCCAATACTTAATTTTTTATCATTCAATCACCAACCTTCACCCACGTGTATATGTGAGGTATAGTACTAATGTGAATAATTGGCAGGGGCGGATCCGGCTGCAGAGTTCAGTGGGGTCAAATTCAAAAAAAAATCTTTTAAGAATAAAATTTTTATAAAATGAATTATAAAACTAAATAATTATTAAATATTATTTACAATAACATTTTTCGAGGTTTCATTGCTTAAATTGTTGCATGATAATCTCATTTTTAATAGTTGTAGAAATATTACGCTAAATGTAAGTTACTAATGTATCATTATATAGATTTCATTGGAGTTGGGTTTTGATCAAAAACTAAAACAATATCCACCGTTGTATATTTATTAATAACGGGGTTAAATACACTTTTTTCCACTATACTCGACTTCGGTTTACAAATGCATCATTGAACTGAATTTTTTACTAATCCACTCATTGAATCAGAATTTTTTACAAAAATTAAAATTTTCGCCTAAAACTCGTTAAAAGTTAACTAATGTTGACGTGGCTCCATATATCGAGATGCTTAAGTGGCAACACTTAAAAAACACAACAATTATCAATTCTATAACAAATAGTTAAACAAAATAAAAATTAAATTAATGTACATAACAAATAATTATATTAATTAATTAAAATAATAATAAATTAAACATACAAATAATTTTTATAAATGTATTTATATAAAATTACCTAATTCATATATTTTTTTGATTTTTAAATATTTTAAGTTCATTTTAAAATATAAAATTATCTAATATTTTGAAATTGAAGAATTATATTATTATTATTATTATTATTATTATTATTATTATTATCTCTATGATTTTTTTCTCTTGAAAATCCTAAAATCCTAAATGTCAACATCTCTTTCATCTCCTTCTTTCTTCTTCTGTATCCTCTATTTCTCTCTTTTCAGTATCTTTCTGAAACCCCAAAAGCACAACATCTCTTTCATCTCCTCCACAAAACATATCTCACTTTTACACGTTCTACAGTAATAAACTCCATCATTATACAAGAAATTGAATGAATATCAGTAATACTCTTTTAGGAAGACCTTCACGACCTATCCGAATCCGTGCTCGAAACTTACCGTCGTGATTTGGAGGAATTCCGGTCCGACTTAAAGAAAGAAATTTACCGTCCGATTTGGAGGAATCACGAGGAATACCGTCGTGATTTAGATCAAATCTGAAGATTTTTCAGATCAAACCGTTTGGGAGTCACCCCAAATTACATAAAAAGTCTTTCTCAAAAATGTATAAAATATTTAAATTTTTATAACCAGATCTGAAGTCATCTTCTTCGGATTTGATCTAAAATAACTTAATTTAGTGACTAAACTCTCTTCATATCTAATGTTTTGAGATTTTAAAAAATAATAATAACTGATGTTTGAAGATTTAATGATTTCATAATATAAATAATAATTATATTAATTTTTAAAATAAAAATAAAATTAATTTTCAAAATTTTAGTTATATTTTGAAGTTAGAATTTATTTTTATGAATTTTAATTTTTAATTTGTGTTTATTATGAAAATACTTATTAATAATGTTAAATATATTACTCAAATTCAAAATTTTCCCAAATTTCTCTTATTTTAATAATATATGTAATATATCTAAATACAATAAAAGATAAATTTGTCAAAAAAAAATTAATTTTTCATTATTAATGTTGAGAGTATTATGACAAAATTAATAATATAATATGTCATACATTCATATGTTATATTACTAATTTTAGTTTTATCTGAAGACATGTTAATTAAATTAATGAGTTATTTAAATTAAAAGAAAATTATATATTTATGTAAATTTATATAATTTATTTAAAATTGTACCATAATTGGAAAAAAAAAAATTTGTATGTTATAATGCCAAAGTTTTACCATACCAAATAAATATTAATGATTAAAATAAATTTAAAAAATATTTTTATTGTACTTTTATTTTGAATGAATTATTTTATTTATTTGATTTTGATTAATTTAGCATTAAATTTATACAAGTTTCCATCTAGACATGCCACAAAGAAAAGTGTCTGACAAGTAAGCTATCTCTCTCTCCAAGTAGGTTTTCTCTCTCATATGTGGCGGCTCATGTAATTTTTCGGTCTAAAGTCAAACAATTTAACAGAATTTGTAACGATTTGTAAAAAAATTATAGTTTAGTGAATCGAATGAAAATAAATCCAGTTCAATGATGCATTTGTAAACCGAGGTCGAGTAGAGTGAGAAAAAAATGTATTTAACCCTATTAATAACTAATGTATAGTCAAATGAAAACAATAAATATAAAAATAAAAATAGTATCAACATTAAACATTATACTATGCACATTATAAGTACATTTTGTAACGTAAAATTACCAAAATTTCTTATAAGGAATCCTTAGTTATCGTATACTCTGTTATATTTGGATATGTAACGTGTTTCACAAGGTTTTTCATCCATTAATTTAACCAACTAACATAATTTAGTACAATTATAATCGGATTAAATTACAAAGTGACAAAAGAAGTGTTAAATAAAAAAAGAAAGATAATAGAAAAGGAAAATAAATCATAGACTTATCTTGCATATGATAATGTTTTATTCTATTTTTTTCTTTTATTCGTTTCTAAATAATATTTTAAATAAATAAGGAATCAAATAATTTGAATTTACGCAAAGAAGTCAGCTTCCTCATCCTAGTTTGCAGTAAATAATTGTTAAAAGATACTTACAATCAAATATTTTTATTTATCTAAACTAAGATACTTACAATCAGAAATTTTTATTTATCTAAACTTACATAATACCTACTAAGCTTATAAAATTAATTAGAGCAATAGAGGGCAGAAAAAGTATATAAGTCTAGTTAGAAAGTCAGAAAATAAAGACAAATTGATTGCATAATATACAATAATAGAAATTTTAGTGAGAACAGGTACCCCTGCCCCATGCTTGGGTCCGCCCCCTGATAATTGGACGCCAGCCATGGTAAGCAGATAGTGGGGAACTATGTGGTTTTATTTTTATTTTTTTTTGACTATGTACCATTTTATTTATTTATTTATTATTATCATGTTTTCCGTGAGAGAATTGTTCACTGCAAACATTATATGTGCTCAATTACCGTCCCATGCTTACCTGATCAGAAAGAATAGTGCACAGGATGATTATAATAATTAACTTAGTATTTGATTATAATGGCTTCGGTTGGTATCTTATTATCCTGTTGGATGATAATACATTATATTATTATATCATATAATTATGGGAATATATTACGGTAAGGAATATTATATTAACTTGAAATTATGTTGATATACCTATTATATGGATATCATATGATTATAAACTGGGTGTGAATTCGGAATTATGAGAAAACACTCAGTTTTGTTTAATTATTACTATAATAGTTATTGCATAGTATCTCACATTATTTGATTTAATTATTGTTGATTTAGAAGTTTTATTTTATTCGTATTATTAACGTAATAAAACAGAAACATCTTTTTATATAAAACATAATACTTTATTAAAGTTATTCTATAAATAGAATATATTATATTTTATTATGCATAGTGTTGCATAGTATTTGCATAGTAGAAATGTGAGACTCCAAATTTTTATAAATAAAGATTTAAATTTCTCGAAATATTTTTTTTAATATTATGGTGTGGATTTGATATAATGTTATAGTTGTGGGTAGTACATGAAAATTTTGCAAAGTATGCAAGTTGTTATAAAATATTCGTTTGGTCGGATAATAGTCTTTTTGTCGGAGAATATTCGCATTTACGACATAATTATTATTGTGGACCCTACAAGCTAAGCTTCGTCGTAGTTAGAAAACGACAAAAATATTTTATAAAAATAACTATGGAGTTTTACCATTAATACTTTGTTGAACTATCCTAGTAAGTAAAAAATACGAAGAAAACGTGTGGTTGCATAAGAAGCACCTGGTATTGATTATTGATGCTTACGTGATAAGTCACTCGCTTTTACTCAATTATTACTACGATGATTTCTTTGCATCATATCTCTTATATTATTGATTCGATTATTGTCACAGTATCATCTGCATAATATGTTATCTTATTAAATCAATAATTAAGACGACAAAGTTATTCATATTATTAAATTGCAATATTTATAATGTCTAGAAGTTCTGTCAAGGAGAGGTTAGGTAATTGCGCGCCAGTGAGGAGAAATCCTTACCGGAAGGCTCCCTCTTTCCTGGGAACGACCTGGTTGATAAATATTGTGAGTTACGATATTAATGATGAATGTTATTAAGAATTGAAGTTGTGTTCGGAGTTGAATTTGTAGACACGGACGTGACATTTGAGTCCGGAACGTCGAAATTAGTAAAAATAGTCTATAAACATAAAATTTTCCGGAATTCACTATTTGGTCAAAAAGTCAACAGTTGACTTTTTTGGGAAAAGTCAAACTTCAAAATTTCAAAATTTATATTTTTGATAAAAATGGTTTCATTATGTTGGAATGGTTGTGTTAGTGAAAATCAACATTTATTTCGATAATATTTGATGTCTGAGGGCTATATTGATAAATCGGGTAATTTATCGGATAAATGAGAAATTAATTGCTACTAATTCACATGATTATAACTATTTGTTCACATGTGATACTATTGATTCACATTCTTGTTACTATTAGGGGAGTTGGTGCAAGATTGATAATACTTGCATGACTAAGTTAAAAATAGAGGTATAGATGGAGGTACTATACTGTAATTAATTTTATCACATGATTTACTATTGAGTCACGTGATTTTATTATTGATTCACATGATTTACTATTAGGGGAGTTGGTGCAAGTTTGATAATACTTAGATGACTGAATTAAAAATGAAATAAAAGTTGGAGGTATTGTACTGTAATTTTTCGAGCCCCAAAACGTGCAATTATCGAAACTATGTTTTTCTATAAATAGAAGCTCATTCTTCTTCATTTCTCACCAATTCACCAAAGATTTAGAGCGGTTATTATAGAGAGAAATTGTAGGGAGAAATAGTAGAGAGAAAATCTAAAGAAGAAGAGAAGTTTACTACCTCACTACTCCTTTATCCAGTTTTTTTTTACGGTAAGGGGTGTTATTCTTTCTTATTCATGAAGAGAACTTTTGTTATTCCACCCTTTATTATTCTGTTGGAATAACTCAGATACGCCAGATATCCTATACATAACCTCAGATAAGTTTACATACCCTTTACTTGGTGAAATCCTTATGTTATTCCATTCTTTATATTCTGTTGGAATAACCTGTATACGCGGCATACCCTATACATAACCTGTATAAGCGGCATACCCTATACTTGGTGAAATCCTTATATTATTCCGTCATTTATATTCTGTCGGAATATCCTGTCGGTGTGAATTTCACCTGACATGGTTCCAATATTTATATTTTCCGTCATTTAATATTCTGTCGGAATATCCTGTCGGTGTGAATTTTACCTGACTTGGTTCCAATATTTATATTTTCTGTCATTTAATATTCTGTCGGAATATCCTGTCGGTGTGAATTTCACCTGACCTGGTTCCAATATTTATTATTCCGCATTTTATATTCTGTCGGAATATCCTGTTGGTGTGAATTTCACCTGACCTGGTTCCATTACTTATTATTTTATATTTATTATTCTGTTGAAATAACCTGTCTATGCGAAGTACCGCATGCATGGTGATTTCTGTTGTTATTCCATTCTTTATTATTCATTGGAATAACTGCCTATGCAAGCACCGCATGCATGGTGATTTCATTGTTATTCCATTCTTTATTATACTCGGGTTGGTTAAAGTTTTGACTTTCTATACTCCATGAAATTAGTGGAATATCCTTAATATTTGCGCTTCATCCAAAGATCGCTTCATGGAAATATTCTTCTGAGCATTCTTAAATTTTACACCACAAAACAATATTTTGTTGACAATTTGGACTTTATTAGTTCCTGGACAAATTGATTTTTTTGAAGTTGTTTTATTGAATTCTTATATCATTGTCATCATACTCATGTTTATATTATGTTGAAAGTCATATGTGGCCTGTAGTGCATGGATGGACTTGGTATGATTATGACCAGGGATTATTCGGTATAATCATGACCGTAATGTTACAAATTATGTGGTAAAATTCCTCATCGTCAGTAGTGCATTGATGGACAAATTGTTGGCATGATCATGACCATCGATGAATACACGAATATCCTCGGCCGTGAAAGTGCATGGATAATTTGTGGTCGTGATACTAAAGAATATCCTCGGTCGTAGTGCGGCAAAGTGATTCGATGATGTGGATTATTTATTAAGTCGAGTCCCAAATGATAAAAGTGATGAAAAACTTTTAAATCTTAAAAGATAGTAGATTTTATTCTCTACTTGACTCTTTTAATGGATTGCTTATTTCATTGCGCAGCTTTGATCTAAAACTTGTTGTCTATTATATTCTATCGGTTGTTATACCATGAAGGCTAAGGATAATTTATTCGTATTATCTTAGTCATAATATTTCTTCTTGGGCTAGTTGAGTTCACCCTTTTGCTTTCATTGTTCTCTTGTGAAATGAGAACGTGGCGAGGACTAATCGGGGAACAGTGATGGTCCTAGATGGTGTATTAGTAGTCCTCACTATTCGTAAAAATAGTGTGATAATAAATGTAATGAGGACTCCATTGTGTTTGAATACCGCCTAGATGACAATATTCTTATTAAAACTCTCGCTTTATGTTTTTGTCGTATTTTACACTTAATCGTTGTATAATTAAGTTTGTATTTGAATTTATGTACCATGTAAGTGGCGACCCAAGATGGGTGATGTATACCTAATTTTTGGGGCGTCACAAAAAATCTTATATAAATAGAATATATTTTATTTTATTTAAAAGATTTTGCTTTAAATATGGACCGTCAGATTAAAGTAAATCAATCTGGACCGTTTATGAGTTAGTTACTATGCATTCCATTCTTCTATAAATAGAAGCTCATTCCTTCATTATTTCTTACAAATTTACTGAAACTCTAGAGAGAAAATTATAGAGAAGCTATAGAAAAGTATTCTGCTACTTCCCTACTCTTATATTCAGTTTCTTTTACGGTAAGGGGTGTTATTCTTTTATATTCATGAAGGGAACTTCTTTATTCCATTCTTATTTATTCTGTTGGAATAACCTGTATACGTGGCTTACCCTATACATGGTGATCTTCTTTTGTTATTCTATTCTTTATTATACTGTTGGTTATTGGTTTTACAGTTGTATGTCTTTGGCCTGTAGTGCAAAGATGATCTGTTGTTGAATATCTTTGGCCGTAGTGCATGAATAATTTGTGGTCGTGATACTAATGAATACACGATTATCTTTGGCCATAGTGCATGGATAATTTGTGGTCGTGATACTAATGAATACACGATTATCCTCATCTCCGTAGAAGCGAGATGATTTAATGATGTGGATTATTTATTGAGCTGAGTCTCAGCGATTAAGTTGATGAAAACATTTTTTAAATCATAAAAGATAGTAGATTCTATTCTCTACTTGACTCTTTTAATGAATTGCTTGTTCCGCTGCAGTTAAACTTAATTTTTATTATATTGTATCAGTTTAACACTGTTGAAAGCTAACGATAATTTATTCTTCATTATCTTAGTCATAATATTTCTTACTGGGCTAGTTGAGCTCACCCTTTCTTTCAATGTTCTCTTCAGGAAATGAGAACGTAGCTGGGACGAGTCGGGGAAAGGAGTGATGGTCCAGAAGATAGCATTAGTAGTCCTCACTATTCTGTTAGATAGTGTGACAATAAATATAATGAGGACTTATTTGTGTTTGAATACTGTCTAGATGACAATATTCGAGTTAAAACTCACAGCATATTATTGTCGTATCTTACACGACTGTTGTATAATTAAGTCTGTAGTTGTATTTTGTACCATGTAAGTGGCGACCCAAGATGGGTGACGTATACCTAATTTTGGGGGCGTCACAGTTGGTATCAAAGCTTAGGGATATGATCCCTGGCTGAAGTGTGAGACAAGAACTAGGAGGGGAGAGACGGGGAATTCCTTCGCTAGTATGACCTACCTAAGTTTATTTGGTATTTTTAATTGGTCGATCAGAGTATAGGGATAATATGTGGCATGTCAATTAACCCTTATTTTGAAACTATGTTCTAGAATGATATTTGAAATACAGGATATGAGAAATGGGAAAATCGTGATAGAGCGAAAATAACCGGATAGGTACAATCTGAAAGGAAAGCAAGGTATTCTCATCTCTTCGAATATCAAGTACGTACATAAATTTTGAGGGCGAAATTTCATAAGGAGGGGAGATTGTGAGACCCCGATTTTTTTTTAAAATAAAAGTATTCAATTTTTCTATTTTGGTAAATGATTAAATTGATAAAAGGTTAAAGTTAAGGGTTATTATTATTATTATTATTATTTTGTATTCTGAAGAGGTATTATATTTATAATATAATATAAATAAATACTAGTAGAGTATGGTATGTTATTTGCCAATTCACTAACCAGATCATGATGAGTATCCCTATGTATACAACTCCTTAACATGATATTGAATATTTCCTATATTATTAGTCCAGATGTTAAAGACTCCCATATCATATGAGTATTTGTGGAGTAAAATACGCGTTTAGTATTTTACTATGTTCTATTTATTTGTCTAGTTATTTGATTATTACAATGATAACCGTAGTGTACGTATGAATAAATTGGGCAATTGAATAATTGTGATTTATATTGTATACTCAACTATTTAATGAATTGTCATGGAATATTCAATTGGTATCATATTTTGTACCAGGTATTTATTATGAATATTTATTTCATCAATTGTGCATATACCAACTTGCATTCGTGGCACTCAAATTTAATGAGGAATACCATGATATTTGGAGTCTTGTGGATATTCATGTTATTTTATAGATACCGTGTGATATTACAATGATGATTATATTTGTTATCATATCATTAATATTAATAATGAATAGTAATAATCGAATCAATAATGGTTTCTAGACATTGTAAATATTACAATTTAATAATATGAATAACTTTGTCGTCTCAATTATTAATTTAATAAAATAACATATTATCACGCAGATGATCTTTGTGACAATAATCGAATCAATAATATAAGAGATATGATGCAACAATTCATCAGAGCAATAATTAAGTAAAAGCGAGTGACTTATCACGTAAGCATCAATAATCAATACTGCAGTGTCTACTTATGCAACCACGCCAGACATTCGTATTTCTACTTTACTACCGGGTAGTTCAACAGTTTTAACGGTAAAACCTCCTAGATTATTTTCATAAAATATTTTGTCATTTTCTAACTACGATGATTGCTTCCTTGCTAGGGTCCACTAATGATTATGTCGCTGCATTTAATATTCCCGACAAAAAGAATATTCCCAACAAAAGAATATTTTATAACAACTTGCATACTTTACAAAATTTTCAAATACTACCAACAACTATAACATTATATCAAATCCACACCATAATATTAAAAAAAATATTTCGAGAAATTTAAATTTTTATTTATAAAATCTGGGGTCTCACACGGTGCAAGTTCAAGTCATAGCCTATATCCGGTGTTTCAACTAGAAGTATTGTCTCTTCGAGGTAAAGGATGTTATTTTTTTCGTAATGATGTTATTCTTTCAATATCATTATGCCAAAATATTTATCTGAACTTTTATCAAATTTGGAACTTTTTGGTGTCGGGTTCTTATTCACGATACTGCCTTTATTCACGATAATGACAATTATTCACGTAAAAATTAAATTTTCATTTTTGTCCAAAATATCTATTATGGATATTAGCTTTGATTGTATCCATGTTTTGATCATTCTTGAATTTTATTCCACTATGATTATTATTGAGGTATTTTTGGACATGGATAAACCGAATTACGAATCCTTAATCCTTAATCCTTGTCTTTTGTTTTACTAGATTCGTTTCTTTAAAAATATTTTTCATCATCCTCAGTCCTAAATGATGATGTTACGTAATATCTTTGGCCTGTAGTGCAAAGATGAATATTTGGTTCAAGATGTATATTGATTGATGTTATAGGGATAAAATATTGATGATGGACTTTTAAATTCATAGATACTAGTAGATTTCATTCTCTACGTAACTCTTCTATGAATTATTATTTCCGCTGCGAATATTGATCTGAAACTTGTTGTCTATTGTAATTTCTCAGATTTTTTCCTGTTGAGGACTAACGATAATTTGTTCTATATTATCTTAGTCATAATATTCTTTACTAGGCTAGTTGAGCTCACCCTTTTCCTTGTTGTTCCATTTTTCTTCTCGGGGAGGCGAGAATGTAAATGAGTGCAGTTGGGGTATGGAGTGATGGTTCTAGAAGTTGTTTTAGTAGTCCTCACCATTTTTATAAAATAATGTATCAATAATTGTGATGAGGATTTATTTGGGTGTGAATATTGTCTAGATGACAATATTTGTATTTAAACTCACAGTTTTTATGTTGTATTAATAAAGTTGTAGTTGTTTCTGTACCATGTTTTTGACAACTCAAAATGGGTGATGTATACCTATTTTGGGGGCGTCACAGTTGGTATGAGAGCTTAGGGATATGATCTCTGGCGGAGATCGGGGAATAGAACTAGGAGGGGAGAGACGAGTAAATCCTTCGCTAGTGTGTCCTACCTAAGCTTAGTTGTTGGTTGGTCATAATATAGGGATATTATGTGATACGTTAATTTATTTAATTAACCCTTATTTTATGGCAACCAAGAATGTTAACAGTGGAGTAAATGAGACCGTGGAGACGCCTGTACTCACCATTGAGGAGAACGTGCAACAGGCCGTCAATGTTCTTCCTGTAAACAATACCACGGGGCAGACGATAAACGATGAGATGTTTAGAAGTTTTTTGCGGTTCATGCAAAACCAGACGAAGGAGATTCCTGTTCAAAATACAGGTAGAAACAATGGCAACGCATAGCTGGTCACAGCCAAGCAGTTCAAAGAGTTGGGACCACCAAAATTCTTGGGAAAACCGGATCCGATTAAGGCAAAAACGCGGGTCAAGCAAATTACCAAGATATTCGATGTCTTGGGATGCACAGGGGAACAGAAGGTTCCATTCGCCACCTTTATGTTCCGTGGTGAGGCAGATTACTGGTGGAAATCTGTGAAGTGTACCCACCCAGTCGCGCTCAGCATGTCTTGGAGACATTTCAGAAACTGTTCAATGACAAATACTTTTCTGAAAGTGTTCGTCACATGAAAAAGGTAGAATTTATTAGACTAGAGCAGAACAACATGACGGTATCCCAGTACGAGGCGAAATTCGCACAGTTATCCAGGTTTACACCTCATTTGGTGGAAAATGAGGAACGTATGACGCGGATGTTTTCGAGAGGTTTGAAACCTGACATACGTTAGTATCTCATTTCTCATAAATTTTCTCTATATTCAGATGTTTTCAACAGGGCTCAATTATTAGAGCGAGATAACGAGTATGTTCAACCGAGGGACCACAACCAGGGTCATACCGGTGACAGCAGTCATCGGAGCAACAATAAGATGGGAAAGAAAAATGCGGACAAGAGCGGAAACCACTCTGGTGGTAGTCATGGTCATGATAATAGAAATAGCGAGTCGGGAGGAGATTTTAAAAAGAGGAGATTCAACAACGACAGTGTGAAGATGTCAGCACCAGCAACAACTGGTTCCAAGGGAGGAGAACGACCACCGGTCATATGCTATAAATGAGGGAAAGAAGGACATATCAGTCCAAACTACCCACAACAGTTCAAGGTATGCTACAATTGTGGAAAGGAAGGACATATCGCTCGAGATTGTACTGTAGCAAAACCAAGTCCAGCGGGGATGGTGACTCAAAAGGCTGTCCCAGAAAAGTCAAAGTCAACTGTTCCTAGAAGAGCGATTGTCGTGACTGGTCAAAATGCGAAGAACCCAAATGAGGTGATCACGGGTAAGCTAATCATAAATTCTTGTGAAGTTTATACTTTACTAGATACCGGCGCTACCCATTCATTTATCTCTCCTACTTGTGCTCAACATTTAAACTTAACTCCGGAGAAATTAGACTTTGATTTATCTGTGGAGACTCCGTTAGGAGAAACTTTTATCACATCCACTGTTTATAAATCTTGTTTGATCCAAGTTGGCACCATCACCTTACCTGTTGACCTTATCTCTTTAAAGATACTTACTTTTGATGTGATTTTAGGGATTGATTGGTTAACTACTCATCTGGCCAAAATTGATTGTTTTCGTAAGGTTGTTAGTTTTCATATTCCTAATCAACCTGTTGTGCGAATTTAAGCAACTAAACCACTAAAATCAATCACTGTTATATCAGGCCATAAAGTCATTCGTTTATTGAAAAACGGATGTCAAGCTTTCTTAGCCCATGTTATGGATTTGAATAAAGATACGTCAGATTTAAATAATATTCCTGTTGTTAGTAACTTTCCTGACGTATTTCCTGAAGAACTTCTCGGTCTACCCCCAGAACGAGAAGTTGAATTCTTTATTGACCTTGAACCTGATACAAAGCTCATTTCTAAAACCCCATATCGAATGGCTCATATTGAACTTCAGGAGTTAAAGGTCCAACTACAGGAGCTGTTGGACATCAGTTTCATTCGCCCTAGTACATCTCCTTGGGGTGCTCCTATTTTATTCGTAAAGAAGAAAGACGGGAGTATGCGACTTTGTATTGACTACCGGGAATTGAACCATGTCACTATCAAGAATAGGCATCCGCTACCTCGTATTGATGACCTGTTTGACCAGTTGCAAGGAGCACAATTTTCTCAAAGATCGATCTTCATTCTAGATATCATCAATTGAGGATTAAAACTGAGGATATTCCGAAGACTGCCTTTAGAACTCGGTACGGGCATTATGAATTCCTAGTCATGTCTTTTGGATTGACTAATGCTCCTGCGACTTTCATGGATATGATAAATCGAGTATTCAAAGAATATTTGGATCAGTTTGTTGTTGTCTTTATTGATGACATCCTCATATATTCCAAAAGTCTTGAAGATCATGAGCACCATTTGAAGCTGGTACTCCAAAGGCTTCGTGAAAATAAGCTTTATGCCAAGTTGAAGAAATGCGAGTTCTGGCTTGAGGAAGTAGCATTCCTTGGGCACGTGGTGTCAAAACATGGAGTATCTGTTGACCCGGCGAATATTGAAGCAATAAAAAGTTGGGAGCAACAGAAGGCGGTGGCCAAAATGACGTAGCTTTACGGGCTTAAATTTGGTTATTATCGGAGATTCGTGGAAGGGTTTTCTCGAATCGCTACTCAGCTAACTCAAATTGACTCGGAAGGATACAAAATTCATATGGGGCGAGGATTGCGAGAAGAGTTTTCAAGAACTTAAGAGGAGACTCATTTCGGCACCTGTTTTAACAATACTGTCTGGATCAGATGGATTTGTTATTTACAGTGATGCTTCAGGCAAAGGATTAGGATGTGTTCTCATGCAACATGGGAAAGTCATAGCCTATGCCTCGCAACAACTTAAAGAATATGAGAGGAATTATCCTACTCATGATCTAGAGTTGGCAGCAGTCGTTTTCGCGTTAAAGATCTTGAAGGCACTATCTATATGGGGAGAAAGTGGAGATATATTCAGACCATAAAAGCCTCAAATATTTCTTCACCCAAAAGGAACTCAACATGCGGCAACGACGTTGGCTCGAGTTGTTGAAAGACTATGACCATACTATTCAATACCATCCTGGAAAAGCGAACGTTATAGCTGACGCGTTGAGTAGAAGATCATATGCGGGAACGAGTGCGATGTTGTTAACACAAAGGCCCATTTTGTGTGATTTACAAAAGATGATGATAAAATTCAAGACTCTGGGGGCCCATGCAATGATTTCAAATATACGTATAGAACCAACTTTAATCGAGAAAGTTAAAGTTGCTCAAGCCACAGACCCGGAGCTGATGCCTACGAAGAAGAAAGTACAAGAAGGTGTTATTCCAGAAGCAAGAATCGATGAAGAAGAAATACTTCGAGTCCACTCCAGACTTTGTGTTCCTAACGATTCTGATTTGAAGTACAAGATCATGATGGAGGCACATAATACACTGTTTGCAATCCATCTTGGAAGTACCAAAATATATCGTGATCTTCAACATACATTATGGTGGAACAATATGAAGAGAGAGATTACAAAGTTATCTCGATATGTTTAACTTGTCAACGTGTAAAGGCAGAGCATCAAGTGCCAAAGGGTCCATTGCAACCACTTGAGATTCCGAAGTGGAAGTGGGAACATATTACCATGGATTTCGTTACGGGTCTTCCCACGATTTCTCAAGGCATAAATGTTATTTGGGTTATTGTTGATAGATTAACCAAGTCTGCTCATTTTTTGCCGATACGGGAGACTTATTACCTTGAACGTCTTGCTCATATGTACGTAAATGAGATTGTGAGATTGCATGGCATTCCAGTATCCATAGTTCTGGATCGTGACCCAAGATTCACTTTACGATTTTGGGTTAGCTTGCAGGAAGATATGGGTACGGATTTACGATTCAGTTCGGCATACCATCCTCAAACGGACGGACAATCAGAGAGGACTATTCAAACTCTTGAAGATCTATTAAGACTCTGTGTCCTAGACTTCAAAGGGAGTTGGCATAAGTACTTACCATTGGTGGAATTCTCTTACAACAATAGTTATCAGGCAAGTATAGGTATGGCTCCATTCGAAGCATTGTATGGACGAAAGTGTCGTTCTCCAATATGTTGAGATGAGGTGGGTGAAGCAACATTGTTGGGACCCGAGTTAATACGTATGGCTATGAAAAGATCCAAATGATTCGATAACGTATACAAATGGCACAGGATCGACAAAAGAGTTATGCGGATCTTCATCGAAAGGATGTGGAATTTAGTATTGGGGATCATGTATTGTTGCGTGTTGCTCCATGGAAGGGAGTTACAAGATTCGGGAAGAGAGAAAAGCTCAATCCACGATTTATTATTCCATTTCAGATTCTTGACCGAGTAGGAAATATGGCCTATAGACTCCCGTTACCTCCAAGTATGTCTCGTGTTCATAATATTTTTCACATATCCGTGCTTCGTAAATATGTGAAAGACCCGAACCGCGTTATTATGTTAGAACCGGACGAGATAGCCAAAGACTTAACGTACGAGGATGTACCTGTCAAGATTTTGGATAGAAAGGAGCATGCCCTATGCACAAAGGTCATACCACAAGTTAAAGTTTTGTGGAGAAACCATGCTATAGAGGAAATGACCTGGGAGTTGGAAACGAAAAATGAAAGCGAGGTATCCTCATCTTTTCGAAACACCAGGTACGTACGTCAATTTCGAGGACAAAATTTCATAAGGAGGGGAGGTTGTAAGACCCCAAATTATTATTAATGAAATTGAATTTCCTCTATTTATTATTTTTAAATAGTAAGGGTTAATTTGATTAATGTGGTTAGTTATGAGTAAAATGCGCAAATATTTCAAATAAGCAAGTGGTTATAAAATATTTATTGTTGTCGGGAATATTCGTTTGGTCGTGGAATATTCTTCTTGTCGGGAATATTCGTATGACCATGACCTTAATGTGTCCCCATAACTGAAAGCGATTGGATGAAAAAATGACAAATATAAGTTGTTTATAAATAATTGGCATAGTTATTCTGATTATCTTGTTAAAATACTCGGTGGTTAAAACACGTTAGAACACGATGATTGCACCAATGATTGATTCTTACGTAAAAGCCACTACTCAATAATTGTTACAAAGAATTACTTTATTCAAAGATTTTATTTTATTGATTCAATAATTGTTGCATTGATATTTTATATTACTGTTGTTTCAATAATTGTTACTACACAGTATTTTCTATTATCGGATCAATAATTCATATTATTTGAATAATAGTATTGGATAGCAATATTGACAATGTCTAGAAAGTTCTATCTAAGGAGAGGTTAGGTCATCTAATTGCGCGCCAGTAAGGAGAAATCCTTATTGGAAAGCCCCTCTTTCACGGAAACGATCACGGTTGTCGATGATTGTGATTCTGTAATATTATTTGTGAATAATTAATTATTGATTTATATGATGAGAAAAATATTGATTTTATGTGGATATAGATTTTTCTGATAAAATAATTCATTTAAATATATTATTATATTATTATAATATAATAATGGTGATATTTTTATAATGAATGTGGGATATATGAGTATATGAGAAGGAAGAGTATCTTTGTTGCAATAAATGTTAAAAACATGTTAAACATGTCGGTGGACCCCATTTCTTGACTGAAATTTGATTATAGCTTGTAAAATCGTTCGTTTGTGGATTTCGGTCAATTTCTGTTTGAAATTTGGAAAAATTTTCTTCTGCAAAGTTGTAGAGAATGGAATTTCCTATAGAAAGGACATGAGGTTCAAAATTTTCTAATAAAAGGGCTATTTATTATGAATTATTGAAGTTCCAAAGTTCTGAAATAATTTATTTTTGGAAGTTTTAATTATTATTTTTAAGAAAAACGTTTTTAGTGAGTGTTCCCATGTGATTTTAATGTTGAATGCAGATTCAAGAGGAGGGCTTGACAAAAATTTAAATATATTAATATTATATTAAATTTTCTGCTTTGGTGTTCTAAGCATTCTCCTATAAATAGGGTGCTTAGGTTAGAATTGAAAATCACACCAGAAACAAGTTTTCTCTCTCTTTCTCTCTCTATATTATCGAGCGTATTCTTGTGTGTATTTTAATACTTTGAGTGTTGCTATACGGTGCAAGTTCAAGTCATAGCCTATATCCGGTGTTTCAACTAGAAGTACTGTCTTTTCAAGGTAAGGGATGCTATTTTTTTCGTAATGATGTTATTCTTTCAATATTATTATGCCGAAATATTAATCTGAACTTTTTATCAAATTTAGAACTTTTTAGTGTTTGGAGTTACTTATTCACGTATAATGACCTTTATTCACGATATCATGACACTATTCACGAATCACAACACTATTCACGTAAAAGTTAAATTTTCATTTTGTCCAAAATATCTATTATGGATACTAGCTTTGATTGTATCCATGTTTTGATCATTTTTGAATTTTACTCCACTATGATTATTATTGAGGTATTTTTGGACATGGATAAACCGAATTACAAATCCTTAATCCTTAATCCTTGTCTTTTGTTTCAATCGGATTCGCTTTCTTTAAAATATTTTTCATCATCCTCATCCTAAATGATGATGTTCTTGAATATATTTGGCACAGTAGTGCAAGATGGTTGATTTTCTTATGAATATCTTTGGCCCAGTAGTGCAAAGATGAACAGGTGTTGAGATGAACATAACCAACTGATGAATATCTTTGGCCTGTAGTGCAAAGATGAATATTTGATTCAAGATGTATATTGATTGATGTTACAGGGATAAAGTATTGATGATGGACTTTTAAATTCATAGATACTAGTAGATTTCATTCTCTACGTAACTCTTCTATGAATTATTATTTTCGCTGCGAATATTGATCTGAAACTTGTTGTCTATTGTAATTTCTCAGATTTTTTTCTGTTGAAGACTAACTATAATTTATTCTATATTATCTTAGTCATAATATTCTTTACTGGGCTAGTTAAGCTCACCATTTTCCTTGTTGTTCCATTTTTCTTCTCAGGAGGCGAGAATGTAGCGAGTACGAGTCGGGGTATGGAGTGATGGTTCTAGAAGTTATTTTAATAGTCCTCACCATTTTTATAAAATAATGTATCAATAATTGTGATGAGAATTTATTTGGGTGTGAATATTGTCTAGATGACAATATTTGTATTTAAACTCACAGTTTTTATGTTGTATTAATAAAGTTGTAGTTATTTCTGTACCATATTTTTGACAACTCAAAATGGGTGATGTATACCAATTTTGGGGGCGTCACAATATATATAATTATTCTATATATAAAAATTATAGATATAGTGTAAGACCCCAACTTATTATAAATAAAATTGAATTTTTCTTTATTCATTATTCTAAATTAATAAGGGTTAATTTGATATAATTCTTTGGTTATGGGTGAAATATGCAAAGTTTACAAAATAAGCAAGTGGTTATAAAATATTCATTATTGCTTGGGAATATTCGTTTGGTCGTGGAATATTCTTTTTTTTCGGGAATCTCCGTGACGACCAGCCGCTAGCGATCATTAGTGGGCCCCATAACGGAAAAAAGCATTGGATGAAGGAAAGCGACAAAAATTGAGTTTTATAAATAACGACGTAAATTATTACCGATTAACACTTTGTTGGGTTACCGGTGGTTAAAATATGATGTCTGGCGTGGTTGCATGAAGTAGCTTACGGTATTACACGCATTATTGAATTATTGATCCTTACGTAAGAAGACACTACTCAATAATTGTTACGATGAATTATCGCTCATTATTTTATCTTATTGATTCAATAATTCTTTGCATTGATATTTATATTATTATTGTTTCAATAATTGTCATTACACTAATATTTTCCATTATCAAATCAATAATTTATATTATTTGAATAATATTATCGAGATAACATTATTGGCAATGTCTAGAAAGTTCGTCTAAGGAGAGGTTTGGTCACCTAATTCACTACCAAGAAGGAGAAATCCTTATTGGAAAGCCCTCTTTCTGAGGAGCTACCACAGTTGTCGATCTTTGATTACAGAATATTATTTTGAATAATTAATTATTGATTATTATGATAAAGAAAATATTTATTTGGATATAGATGGAGAAAATTTTTAATGTGATAATTGTTGAAAATTAATATTTTATCTTTTTCGATAAAATAATACATTTAAATATATTATTTTAATAATATATTAACGGTGATATTTTTATAATGATTGTGGGATATATGAGTATATGAGGAGGTAGAGTATTTTGTGGCATTAAATATTTAACATATGTTTTGTGTGTTTGTGGACACAATTCTTAATAGAAAATTGATTATAGGTATCAGAAATCGTCTGCTTATGGATTTTGGTCAATTTCTATTTGGAATTTGGAAAAACTTTCTTCTGCAAAGTGGTAGAGAATTGAAATTCCTATAAAAAGTCGCGAGATTCGAATTTTCTGATAAAAGGGCTATTTATTGTGAATTATTGAAGTTTTATAATAAAATGATTTTATTAAATTATGGTAGGGCCCACTTTTATTCCAACACATGTGGGCTGCTATCTTTTGGTTCAAAGATGGCTGGTGGCTAGCTTGACTAGTAAGGATGCGTGGAGGAAAAAAAAAAAAGAAATAATATATTTTATTAATTTAGTCTCCTTTGGCGTTCTAGCATTTTCCTATAAATAGAGGGCTAAGTTAGAATTGAAAATCACACCAGAAACTAAGTTTTCTCTCTTTCTCTCTCTATATTATCGAGCGTATTCTTGTGAGTATACTTTGAGTGTTGCTATACTATCGCGAGTTTACACAAGACTATATCTGAAAATTCAAATGTAAGAAATACGGTTATTTTGAGGTAAGGGGTATTATTTTCTTCTTAAATGATATTTTTCTTCAATATCATTATCGCCAAGTATTGTGAACTTTTTATCAAATTTGGAACTTGTTGTGTCTCTGGGTTACTATTCACGATATCAAGACTATTCACGTATATCGACATTATTCACGTATCTGACCTTCAATTCAAAAAAATAAAATTTTTCTTTTTTGTCCAAAATATCTATTCTCGATACTAGCTTTGATTGTATCCATGTTTTGATCATTCTTGAATTTTACACCAATATGATTATTTTCAAGTATTTTTTTCGGACATGGGTAAAACAAAGTACGAATCCTTAATCCTTAATCCTTGTCATTTTGTTTCACCGATTCGCTTTCTTTAAAAATGTTTTTCATCATCCTCAATCCTAAATGGTGATATAAATGAATATCTTTGGCCAGTAGTGCAAAGATGAACAGTGTTGAGATGAACATGACCAACCTGGTGATATAAATGAATATCTTTGGCTCACCATAGTGCAAAGATGATTAAAGATGTATATTGATTGTTATTACAGGATAAACTATTGATGATGGACTTTTAAACCTTAGAAGACGGTAGAATTCTTTCTCTACGTGACTCTTCTAATGGATTGATGTTTCACGCATTTGTTGATCTAAAACTTGTTGTCTATTGTATTCTATTAGATTTTTCTGTTGAAGACTAACGATAATTTGTTGTATATTATCTTAGTCATAATATTCTTTTGGGCTAGTTGAGCTCACCCTTTTCCTTTTTGTTCCATTTTTCTTCTCGGAGGTGAGAACATAAAGCAGGATCGAGTCGGGGTATGGAGTGATGGTTCTAGGAAGATGTTTTAGTATTGGCCTCACTACTACGTAAAATAGTGTATGAATAATTAATGAGAACTTATCTGGGTGTGTATATTGTACTGAAGACAATATTTGTATTCAAACTCACATTGTATTGTCGTATTCTACACGACATATGTATTAAGTTGTAGTTTGCTTTCTATACCATGTATTTTGGCGACTCAGAATGGGTGTTGTATACCTATTTTGGGGGCGTCACATATAGAGCAAGTATAATTTTTAAAATCTTTTACAACAATAACGAAAATCTTTTACAAAATCTTCTGTATCACCCAGTAATAATAACGGAGATTGCACGATTACGATCGATCTAGAAGTTATAATTTAAATTATATAATTTATCGTATATTGAGACTGATAAACGGATAGAACATGATATTATGGTCATTTTAGAAAACGATTGAGGTTAATTTTGTTTAACAATTTTTAATCCTAAATGATTGTATTAAATAATCCCATGTAGAACATAGTATTAAATAATCTCACATCTTAAGCTATTTTATACTAATCCCATAACTAATAATTTTAAGCTCAAATTTAAAAACAAACAAAAAATTTGGGATTAATAATATTATCCAAAGTGTAATATTTGCAAACAAACATAACTATTACAATAAAATTGAATGTTTAGTTCACTACCAAATATATTAATAATGAAATTAATATTAATAGAATTAATGATGTTAATATTAATAAAATTGAATGTAATATTAATGATAAAATTGGGATTAACTATTACTAATGATTTTGAATGTTTAGTTCAATATTTGTGATAATAAATTAAGTATATAATGTTATTTTATATTATCATCGAATCTAAAGAAATAAAAATATTTATTTTTCAGTAATTTTTTTTTTAATCTTTATAAACGCTCTTTTTATTTAACAATTTTTTTATATAGCTTTTCAAAAGGTCAAACATTTTTTTCAGTGTCACTTGTTCCTATTTGTACTTCTACGGACCAAAAATTTCAGAATCCATTTTAGTCAACACATCTTATCGTGTAAGATAAGATGTGTTGACTAAAATGAAAATTTTTGTCCATTTTAGCCAAACACCACCAAATTCATCTTGCCCCAAATCAGGCCTCACTTTACCTTTTCCATTTCCAATTCGCTTTGCAATCGAAATCAAAATGTCAGCTCTCTCTCGATTCTTCTCTCACCTCTACACCATCACCCTACTTTTCTTCACCCTTCGCTGCTTCCAACTACTATTTTTCGTCCGCATCTTCATCCGCCACATTTCTCTCACCGGCAACGGCCCGATCACCGCCGGACTGAAAGAAGAGTCCGAAGAGTGCTCGGTTTGTTTGTCGACATTCGAAGAAGGGGAAGAAATCAGGAAGCTCAAGCAATGTAAGCACACTTTCCATAAGGATTGCCTTGACACCTGGCTCCGACAGGATTGCACCACGTGTCCACTTTGCCGGAAAAGCGTCTTGCCGGAGGAGATTGTGGCGAGGTACCGCCGGCAGCGGAATAATCAAGCCAACTACGGAATTGATGAGGATCTGTTGAATATAGTTTATATATTGGTCTTTATACAGCGTGATTTATCTGAGGAGATAAGCTTATTAGTCGTTAACTGGAACATTTTCAAGTGTCAAATTACCCATTTTGCAGCACTTCCCTTATTTCATCGAGGGTAGTATTGTCATTTACTGTAAAATTTATTAATATGATATTAATTTTAGAATTTTACGAATTTACTTATTTTAGAAGGGAAAGGTGTGTACAAATGTAATTTTTATCTTCTTTTTGTATGGGACTATAAACTTTACCAGGAAAAAGGCAATTCAATGAAGCCCTATTCGGAAACAACTTATAAGTTAATTTTTATTAAGGAGTTACTACGTATTTTTTTAACATTTTTTAACTTTTAAGTTTAAAAAAATAAGTAATTATTTGTGATTTATTTAAAAAAAAAATTATAAGTTATTTTAAAATAAGTTTGTTTGATCAAATATAATATTTATTTTGTTCCTCTTTTTATTAATGTTTATTAATGTTCTTTTTAAGAATTTTATATTTATTTTAATTTATAAATTATTATAAAATTTGAATACATTCATAATTTGTTGTAACTTAATTTTTAATTTATAAATCAAATTGATGCTAAACATTTTTATTTATAAAACACAACTTAAAAATAACTTATATTATTATGTTTTTTTTTTCCTCTTATTTTCGCACTAAATTTTTTCTTATAAATTTTGATTTTCTTTAATGTGGCCATAAAATAATAATAATAATAATAATAATAATACTCCTTAAGTTTCAAAGAGAAGAGCCAATTTTTTTTTTAATTTCTTACAAAATGAGCAAAATAAGTATTAAAGTTATCCATGTGGTTTTAACCGTACAAAAAAAGTAGACTTAAATACATTTCACAATTATGCGACATACTTCACTTTGCGGATTCACTTTTAAATTTTTTTAATTAAAAAATTAAACTATTAAATTTTTTCAATTTGAGTGAAACATGAAGCAGCTGATGTGTAAAAAAAATAATTTATTTTGAGACTAAACATTATTTGTAAGACCCCAACTTTTTATTAATAAAATAAAATTTCCTCTATTTAATATTTGTAATAGTAAGGGTTAATTTGATTAATGTGGTTAATTATGGGTAAAATACGCAAATATTTCAAATAAGCAAGTGGTTATAAAATATTTTGTTGTTAGGGAATATTAAATGCAATGCCATGACCTTGTGTGGGCCCCATAATGGAAAAACGATTGGATGAAGAAAACGACAAATATAAGTTGTTTATAAATGACCAGGCGTAGTTATTCTTATTAATCTTGTTGAAATACTCGGTGGTTAAAACACAAGAAGCACCAGTATTGCACTAATTATTGATTCTTACGTGAGAAGGCACTTTCAATAATTGTTACAAAGAATTACTTGTTCGGTATTTTATTTTATTGATTCAATAATTGTTGCGTTGATATTTTATATTACTTGTTGTTTCAATAATTATCACTACACAAGTATTTTCCATTATCTTGTTAATAATTCATATTATTTGAATAATATTATTAGATAACATTATTGGCAATGTCTAGAAAGTTACACTTAAGGAGAGGGTTTGGTCATCTAATCTAATTGCTTGGCAAGAAGGAGAGAAATCTTTATTGGAAAGCCCCTCTTTCCTAGGCTGCTGGTTATTATCGATGATTGTAATTACGTAATATTATTTATGAATAATTAATTATTGATTTATATGATGAGAAAAATATTGATTTTATGTGGATATAGATGAAGAAAATTTTTAATGTGACAATTGTTAAAAATTAATATTTTATCTTTTTTTGATAAAATAATTCATTTAAATATATTATTGTATTATTATAATATAATAATGGTGATATTTTTACAATGAATGTGGGATATATGAGTATATGAGGAGGAAGAGTATTTTTGTTGCAATAAATGTTAAAAATATGTTAAACATATTGGTGGATCCCATTTCTAGACTGAAATTTGATTATAGCCTGTAAAATCGCCCGTTTCTTCTGCAAAGTTGTAGATAATGGGATTTCTTATGGAAAAGACATATGGTTCGAATTTTTCTGACAAAAGGGCTATTTATTATGAATTATTGAAGTTTCGAAGCTCCGAAATAATTAATTTTTGAAGTTTAAAATATTTTAAATATGAAAAACATTTTTTGTCATTATTGTGGGTCTTGCATGTGTTGGAATTGGCTGAATTCAGATCTCTAAATGTGGGCGTAGGAATAAAAATAAATAATATTAATATTTTATTCAATTTTCTGCTTTGGTGTTCTAAGCATTTTCCTATAAATAGGGTGCTTAGGTTAGAATTGAAAATCACACCAGAAACGGAAGTTTTCTCTCTCTTTCTCTCTCGATATATTGAGCGTATTCTTGTGAGTATTTAATACTTTGAGTGTTGCTATACGGTGCAAGTTCAAGTCATAGCCTATATCCAGTGTTTCAACTAGAAATACTGTCTTTACGAGGTAAGGGATGTTATTTTTTTAAATGATATTATTTCTTCAATATCATTATGCCAAAATATTGGTTGAATTTTTTATCAAATTTGGAACTTGTTGGTGTCGGGATTACTATTCACGTATACGACATTAATTATTCATGATATCTGACTATTCACGAATCTTCCTTATTCACGAAAAAAATTAAATTTTTATTTTTTGTCCAAAATATATATTATGGATACTAGCTTTGATTATATCCATGTTTTGATCATTCTTGAATTTTACTCCACTATGATTATTATTGAGGTATTTTTGGACATGGATAAACCGAATTACGAATCATGAATCCTTAATCCTTGTCTTTTGTTTCACTGGATTCGTTTCTTTAAAAATATTTTTCATCATCCCCAGTCCTAAATGATAATGTTACTGAATATCTTTGGCCTGTAGTGCAAAGATGGTTGATTTTTTTTATGAATATCTTTGGCCCGTCGTGCAAAGATGAACAGGTGTTGAGATAAACATGACCAACTGATGAATATCTTTGGCCTGTAGTGCAAAGATAAATATTTGATTCAAGATATATATTGATTGATGTTACAGGGATAAAATATTGATGATGGACTTTTAAATTCATAGATACTAGTAGATTTCATTCTCTACGTAACTCTTCTATAAATTATTATTTCCGCTGCGAATATTGATCTGAAATTTGTTGTCTATTGTATTCTATCAGATTTTTTCCTGTTGAGGACTAACGATAATTTGTTTTATATTATCTTAGTCATACTATTCTTTACTGGGCTAGTTGAGCTCACCATTTTCCTTGTTATTCCATTTTTCTTCTCAAGAGGCGAGAATATAGCAAGTACGAATCGGGGTGTGTAATGATGGTTCTAGAAAGTTGTCTTAGTAGTCCTCACCATTTTTGTAAAATAAAGTTTTAATAATTGTAATGAGGACTTATTTGATTGTGGATATTGTCTAGAAGACAATAATTGTATTTAAACTCACAATTTTTATATTGTATTAATAAAGTTGTAGTTGTTTCTGTACCATGTATTTGACAACTCAGAATGGGTGATGTATACCTATTTTGGGGGTGTTACAGTTAGTATCAGAGCTTAGGGATATGATTATTGACGGAGATCGGGGAATAGAACTAGGAGGGGAGAGACGAGTAAATCCTTCGCTAGTGTGTCCTACCTAAGCTTATTTGTTAGTTGGTCAGAGTATAGGGATATTATGTGGTATGTTAATTTGTTTAATTAACCCTTGTTTTATAAGCGATTTGAGAATGTCAATCGAGAATGTTAACAAATGGAGTAAATGAGACCGTGGAGACGCCTATACTCATCAATGAGGAGAACGTGCAGCAGGCCGGCAATGTTCCTCCTGTGAACAACGCCACTGAGCAGATGATGAATGACGGGATGTTTAGAAGCTTCTTGCAGTTCACGCAAAATCAGACGAGGGAGACACGTGCACAAAATACGGGTGGAAATGATAACAACGCACGACTTGTCACGACCAAACAGTTCAAAGAGTTAGGACCACCAGAATTCTGGGGAAAGCCGGATCCGATTAAGGCGAAGACGTGGGTCAAACAAATTACCAAGATATTCGATGTCTTGGGATGTACGGAGGAACAGAAGGTTTCATTCGCTACTTTTATGTTCCGTAATGAGGCAGATTGCTGGTGGGAATCTGTGAAGCGTACCCACCCAGCCGCGCTCAGCATGTCTTGGGAGACGTTTCAGAAACTTTTCAATGACAAGTACTTTCCTGAAAGTGTTCGTCATATGAAGGAGGTAGAGTTTATTAGACTGGAGCAAAATAACATGACGGTGTCCCAGTACGAGGCAAAGTTTGCAGAGTTATCTAAGTTTGCACCTCATTTGGTGGAGAATGAGGAACGTATGACGTGGATGTTTCTGAGAGGTTTGAAACCCGGCATACGTCAATATCTCATTTCTCATAAATTTTCTCTCTATTCAAATGTTGTCAACGGGGCTCAATTGTTAGAAATGAGATAACGAAATACGGTCCAACCGAGGGGATCACAACCAGGATCATCTTGGAGATAGCGATCAATGTAATAACGATAACCAGCGGAGAAAGAAAAAGACGGACAAAAATGGTAACCACTATGGTGGTAGTCATGGCCATGAGAATAAAAGAAGCGAGTCGGGAGGGGATTTTAAAAAGAGGAGATTCAACAACGACCATATGAAGACGTCATGGCCAAAGAAAGAATCGGTTCTAAGGAGGAGAATGACCACCCGGTCGTATCTACAAATCTTGGAAAAAAGGACATATCGGTCAAACTGCCCACAACAGTTCAAGGTATGCTATAATTGTGGAAAGGAAGGACATATCGCTCGAGATTGTACGATAGCAAAACCAAGTTCTGCGGGGACGGTGACTCAAAAGGCTGTCCCAGAAAAGTCAAAGTCAACGGTTCCTGGAAGAGCGTTTGTTGTGACTGGTCAAAATGCGAGGAACCCAAACGAGGTGATCACGGGTAAGCTAATCATAAATTCTTGCGAAGTTTATACCTTACTTGATCTGGATGCTACCCATTCATTTATCTCTCCCTTGTGCTCAACGTTTAAACTTAACTCCCGGAGAAATTAGACTTTGATTTATCTCGGAGACTCAGTTAGAGAAACTTTTATCACATCCACTGTTTATAAATCTTGTTTGATCCAAGTTGGCACCATCACCTTACCTGTTGACCTTATCTCTTTAAAGATACTTGCTTTTGATGTGATTTTAGGGATTGATTGGTTAACTACTCATCATGCCAAAATTGATTGTTTTCGTAAGGTTGTTAGTTTTCATATTCCTAATCAAGCTGTTGTCTGAATTCAAGCAACTAAACCATTAAAATCAATCAATGTCATATCAAGTCATAAAGCTATTCGTTTATTGAAAAACGGATGTCAAGCTTTCTTAGCCCATGTAATGGATTTGAATAAAGACACGTCAAATTTGAATAATATTCCTGTTGTTATTGACTTTCCTGACGTATTTCCTGAAGAACTTCCAGGTCTACCCCCAGAACGAGAAGTTGAATTCTTTATCGATCTTGAACCTGGTACAAAGCCCATTTCTAAAACCCCATATCGAATGGATCCTATTGAACTTCAGGAGTTAAAGGTCCAACTACAGGAGTTGTTGGACATCGGTTTTATTCGTCCTAGTACATCTCCCTGGGGTGCTCCTATTTTATTTGTAAAGAAGAAAGACGGGAGTATGCGACTTTGTATTGACAATCGGGAATTGAACCATGTCACCATCAAGAATAGGTATCCGCTACCTCGTATTGATGACCTGTTTGATCAGTTGCAAGGAGCACAATTCTTTTCCAAAATCGATTTTCGTTCTGGATATCATCAGCTGAAGATTAGAACTGAGGATATTCCAAAGACTGCCTTCAAAACTCGGTACGGGCATTATGAATTCTTAGTCATGTCTTTTGGATTGACTAATGCTCATGCGGCTTTCATGGATATGACGAACCGAGTATTCAAGGATTATTTGGATCAGTTCGTTGTTGTCTTTATTGATGACATTCTCATATATTCCAAAAGCCTTGAAGATCATGAGCACCATTTGAAGCTAGTACTCCAAAGGCTTCGTGAAAACAAGTTATATGCCAAGTTAAAGAAATGCGAGTTCTGGCTTGAGGAAGTAGCATTTCTTGGGCACGCGTCAGTGTCAAAACATGGAGTATCTGTTGACCCGATCGAAGATTGAAGCAATACAAAGTTAGAGCAAAGCAAGACGGTGGTGAAAGGAAGACGAGCTCGGGCTTAATTGGTTATTACCGTAGATTTGTGGAAGGGTTTTCTCAAATCGCTACTCCGCTTAACTCGATTGACTCGGAAGGATATAAAATTACGTATGGGCGAGGGAATGCGAGAAGAGTTTCCAAGAGCTTAAGAGGAGACTCATTTAAGACTGTTTCGGCAATACCATCCGATTCGGATGGATTTGTTATCTACAAATGATGCTTCGAGCAAAGGGTTAGGATGTGTTCTCATGCAACATGGGAAATTCATAGCCTATGCCTCGCGACAACTTAAAGAATATGAGAGGAATTATCCTACTCATGATCTAGAGTTAGCGGCCCGATCGTTTCATGTAAAGATCCTGGAGGCACTATTTATATGGGGAGAAAGTGGAGATATATTCGGACCATAAAAGCCTCAAATATTTCTTCACTCAAAAGGAACTCAACATGCGGTAACGACGTTGGCTCGAGTTGTTGAAAGATTACGACCACACTATTCAATACCATCCTGAAAAGCGAGCGTTGTGGGCGCGACGCATTGAGTAGAAGATCATATCTGAACGAGTGCGATGTTGTCAACACAAAGGCCCATTTTGTGTGATTTACAAAAGATGAAGATAGAATTCAAGACTCAGGGGACCCATACAATGATGATGAGAGTATACGATAGAACCAACTTTAATCAAAAGTTAAAGTTGCTCAAGCCACGTAATCTTGAAATGATGCGTATGAAGAAGAAAGTACAAGAAGGTGTTATTCCAGAGGCAAGAATCGATGAAGAAAGAATACTTCGAGTCCACTCCAGACTTTGTGTTCCTAACTATTCTGATTTGAAGTACAAGATCATAATGGAGGCACATAATACACCATTTGCAATACATCCTGGAAGTACCAAAATGTATCGTGATCTTCGACATACATTTTGGTGCAACAATATGAAGAGAGAGATTGCAAAGTTTATCTCGATGTGTTTAACTTATCAACGTGTAAAGGCGGAGCATCAAGTGCCAAAGGGTCCATTGCAGCCACTTGAGATTTCGAAATGGAAGTGGGAACACATTACCATGGATTTTGTTACGGGTTTTCCCACGGTTTCTCAGGGCATAAATGCTATTTGGGTTATTGTTGATTGATTAACCAAGTCTGCTCATTTCTTTCCGATACGGGAAACTTATTCCCTTGAACGTCTTGCTAGTATGTACGTGAATGAGATTGTGAGGTTGCATGGCATGCCAGTATCCATAGTTTCGGATCGTGACCCAAGATTCACTTCAAGATTTTGGGTTAGCTTGCAAAAAGCTATGAAACGCAGATTCTGATTTAGTTAAGCATACCATCCTCAAAGCAGACGGACAATCGAAAGGACTATTCAAACTCTTGAAGATTTATTAAGACTCTGTGTCCTAGACTTCAAAGGCAGTTGGGATAAGTATTTACCATTTGTGGAATTATCCTACAACAACAGTTATCAGGCAAGTATAGGTGTGGCTCCATTTGAAGCATTGTATGGACGAAAGTGTCGCTCTCTAATATGTTGGGATGAGGTGGGTGAAGCAACATTGTTGGGACCCGAGTTGGTACGTATAACCACTTTAAAGATTCAAATGATTCGACAACGATACAAACGGCACAGGATCGACAAAAGAGTTATGCGGATCTTCATCGAAAGGACGTGGAATTTAGTATTGGGGATCATGTATTGTTGCGTGTTGCTTCATGGAAGGGAGTTACGAGATTTGGGAAGAGAGAAAAGCTTAATCCACGATTTATTGGTCCATTTCAGATTCTTGACCGAGTAGGAAATGTAGCCTATAGACTCGCGTTACCTCCAAGTATGTCTCCTGTTCATAATGTCTTTCATATATTTGTGCATCGTAAATATGTGAAAGACCCGAACCACGTTATTGAGTTAGAACCGGACGAGATAACTGAAGACTTAACGTACGAGGAGGTACCTGTCAAGATCTTAGATCGGAAGGAGCATGTCCTACACACAAAGGTCATACCACAGGTTAAAGTTTTGTGGAGAAACCATGCTATAGAGGAAATGACCTGGGAGTTAGAAACGGAAATGAAAGCGAGGTACCCTCACCTTTTCGAAACATCAGGTACGTACGTCAATTTCGAGGACGAAATTTCATAAGGAGGGGAGGTTGTAAGACCCCGACTTTTTATTAATAAAATAAAATTTCCTCTATTTAATATTTGTAATAGTAAGGGTTAATTTGATTAATGTGGTTAGTTATGGGTAAAATGCGCAAATATTTTAAATAAAAAAGTGGTTATAAAATATTTACTGTTGTCGGGGAATATTCGTTTGGTCGTAGAATATTCTTCTTTGCTCCTGGGAATATTAAATGCACCAAAGCAGACTTTGTGTGGGCCCCATAACGAAAAACGATTGGATGAAGAAAATGACAAATATAAGTTGTTTATAAATGACTACAGTAGTTATTACTATTAATCTTTGTTGAAATACTAAATGGTTAAAACACAAGAAGACATCAGATTGCACCAATTATTGATTCTTACGTAAGAAAGCACTACTCAATAATTGTTACACGATAATATCTTGTCAAAGATTTTATTTTATTGATTCAATAATTGTTTGCGTTGATATTTTATATTACCGTTGTTTCAATAATTATCACTACACAATTTTTCTATTATCTCGAGCAATAATTCATATTATCTGAATAATATTATTAGATAACATTATTGTCAATGTCTAGAAAGTTCTGTCTAAGAAGAGGTTTGGTCATCTAATTGCGTGCGAGAAGGAGAAATCCTTATTAAAAGCCCCTCTTCCCGAAGCTGCACTCGTTGTCGATGATTGTGATTCTCGTAATATTATTTGTGAATAATTAATTATTGATTTATATGATGAGAAAATATTGATTTTATGTGGATATAGATAGAAAATTTTTTAATGTGACAATTATTGAAAATTAATATTTTATCTTTTATGATAAAATAATTCATTTAAATATATTATTGTATTATTATAATATAATAATGGTGATATTTTTACAATGAATGTGGGATATATGAGTATATGAGGAGGAAGAGTATTTTTATTGCAATAAATGTTAAAAACATGTTAAACATGTCGGTGGACCCCATTTCTAGACTGAAATTTGATTATAACCTGTAAAATCGCCCTTTTGTGGATTTCGGTCAATTTCTGTTTGGAATTTGGAAAATCTTTCTTCTGCAAAGTTTTAGATATTGGGATTTCCTATGGAAAAGACATGTGGTTCGAATTTTTCTGATAAAAGGGCTATTTATTATGAATTATTGAAGTTCTGAAGCTCCGAAATAATTAATTTTTGAAGTTTAAAATATTTTAAATATGAAAAACGTTTTTTGTCATTATTGTGGGTCTTGCATGTGTTGGAATTGGCTGAATTCAGATCTCTAAATGTGGGCGTAGGAATAAAAATAAATAATATTAATATTTTATTCAATTTTCTGCTTTGGTGTTCTAAGCATTTTTCTATAAATAGGGTGTTTAGATTAGAATTGAAAATCACACCAGAAACGAAAGTTTTCTCTCTCTTTCTCTCTCGATATATTGAGCGTATTCTTGTGAGTATTTTAATACTTTGAGTGTTGATATACGGTGCAAGTTCAAGTCATAGCTTATATGTAAGACCCCAACTTATTATTAATGAAATTTAATTTTCTCTATTTATTATTTTGAAATAGTAAGGGTTGATTTGATTAATGTGGATAGTTATGGGTAAAATACGCAAATATTTCAAAATAAGCAAGTGGTTATAAAATATTCATTATTGTTATTAGGGAATATTCGTTTGGTCGTGGAATATTCTTCTTTGTCGGGAATATTCGCATTTACGGCAAGCAAATCTTTATGGGCCCTATAACGAAAAAAAGCGATTGGATGAAGAAAACGACAAATATAAGTTGTTTAAAAATAACGGTGTAGTTGTTATTCACAATATCTTATTAAAATACTTTCGGTGGTTAAAACATAAGAAGACACCTGAGATTGCACCAATTATTGATTCTTACGTAGAAGGCACTACTCAATAATTATTACGATGTATTCGTTGATAAGATTTTATTTTATTGATTCAATAATTGTTGCGTTGATATTTTATATTACCGCTTTTTTCAATAATTGTCACTACACAAGTATTTTCCATTATCAAAGCAATAATTCATATTAAATTTGAATAATATTATTAGATAACATTATTGGCAATGTCTAGAAAGTTCGCATCAGGGAGGTTTGGTCACCTAATTACGCGTCGATGAGAGAAATTCTTATTGGAAAGCCCTCTTCCTGAGGAACCGCACGGTTGTCAATATTGTGATTACAGTAATATTGTTTGTGAATAAATAATTATTGATTCATATGATGAGAAAAATATTGATTTTATGTGGATATAGATGGAGAAAATTTTAATGTGACAATTGTTGAAAATTGAAATTTTATCTTTTTCTGATAAAATAATTCATTTAAATATATTATTATATTTTAATAATATGATAATGATGATATTTTTACGATGAATGTGGGATATATGAGTATATGTGGAGGAGGAGTATTTTTGTTACCAAAAATATTTAAAGCATTTTTATGTGTCGGTGGACCCCATTTCTTGATTGAAATTTGATTATAGCTTGTAAAATCGCCCGTTTGTGGATTTTGGTCAATTTCTATTTGGAATTTGGAAAAACTTTCTTCTGCAAAGTTGTAGAGAATTGAATTTCCTATAAAAAATCGCGAGATTCGAATTTTCTGACAAACGGGCTATTTATTATGAATTATTGAAGTTCTGAAGCTCCAAAATAATTAATTTTTGAAGATGGTTGATTTTTCTTATGAATATCTTTACCAGTAGTGCAAAGATGAATGCAGTGTTGAGATGAACACGACCAATCAATGAATATCTTCTACCAGTAGTCAAGCAAGGTGAATATTTGATTTAAGATGTATATTGATTGATGTTACGAGGATAAAATATTGATGATGGACTTTTAAATTCATGATCTTAGTAGATTTCATTCTCTACGAACTTTCTTACATGAATTATTATTTCACATTGTGAATATTGATCCGAAATTTGTTGTTTCTATTGTATTCTATCGATTTTTCCTCGTTGAGTATTAACGATAATTTGTTCTATATTATTTTAGTCATAATATTCTTTCTTTGGCTAGTTGAGGCTCACCCTTTTCCTCGGTTGTTCCATTTTTCTTCTCCGAGGAGGCGAGAATGTAAGCGATTCTGAATCGGAGTGTGGAATGATGGTTCTAGAAAGTTGTCTTAAGTAGTCCTCGCCATTTTATAAAAAATAAAGTTTGATAAGTGTAATGAGAACTTATTTGGTTGTGGATATTATTCAGAAGATAATATTTGTATTTAAACTCACAGCTTTTATATTGTATTAATAAAGTTGTAGTTGTTTCGTATCTACGTGTATTTGACAACTCAGAATGAGTGATGTATACCTATTTTGGGAGTGTCACATTATTAATATATTAAATGATAAAATCATAATTAATAAATTCTTTATATTAATTATAATTATGCTGATGTGTTTTCAAAAATCTTTATTTAATTTATTTTTATCCTTCTAATGTCTTAAAACGGCAAAAACGTAATAAATCATAATAATAATAATAATAATAATTAATAAAATCAAACCAAATCAGTTTCTCACCCATTTAGTCTGGACCAAACAAAATTAATTAATTAATCAAAATAAAAAACCCAATATGATCAAGCTAATCAATTTAACTTAATCTTAAAGTAAATACAAACTCATATTCAAATGGGAGAATGAAAGGTCAGCGTCATCGATCCACCAACTCCATCACTAACAAAAACACCATTATTTATCATATTCACAAACAGTATGCCATAAAAATCCAAAATATCTCCACCACCAGTGGACCGCCACCGATTAGAAACTCCACCATCACCACCGATTAGAAAACTCCATTATCACCACCACTTGAAGCCCTATTACTCATAAAATATCATCTCTCATCCCTAATTAAGGAAAGTGAAAGAAAAGAGGAAGGACAAACCCATCAACCCAAATATGTTTGTGCTCAATCACTGCTATCAGAAAATAAATCATCTCCGATTTTGAGAAAAAAGGAAGAGAAGAAGAAGAAACGGCATACCCATATGCATATCCTTCAAGTCTCTCGCCCTTCCCGGTGGCGTCGCACAATTCATCGTTAAATTCATTATCATCTGAGCTGTTGCTTGTTTTCGTATCTGGTTTTATTGTTCTGCTTTTAGGTATTTGGTCGATCTTTTCGCCACCGTTTGGGTTTGCTGGGTCGGAGGTTTTTTGGGGGGATCAGTGAGGGAGTCGGATCTGGTGGCGATGGAGAGTGAGGCATCGATGAGTTACGACGGCAGAGCCGTGAAGGAGGTGGAGGCGACGGTGGAAGAGGAGAGAGAAAGAACGAATTTACTATCAACATGGAAAATTTTGATTTTATGAGACTAGGGTTTCTGAATGTATAAATGAAAGTGGTGTTCATATTTTAACCTTCAATATACTTATCACTGATGTTTAATTTCAAAATAAAAAATTATTTTTTTTTACCTACATCAGTTGCTTTCTCTCACCCAAATAGTTATGTTAGCAATTTCTGACGTTATAACTTTAATCGGATCAAATTAATAATTGAATTATTTAATTAAAAAATTTAAAAATGAATTACCAAAGTGAAAAATGTCAAATAATTTAGAATAATAAAATATATTTAAACCAAAAAAGTACTAATAGGTGAGGCAGCAAATCCTTTGAAAAATGATTAAAAATTGTTCATTATTTTTAAAATATAGGTAGTGTTATTTTCAATTGAGAATCTCATTTATGGTCCAATGGAGTATAACTGTAATTACCTAAATAAGGAAAAATAAAACATTCTCAAAATACGGATAACCTAAATTGAATCAGCTAAACCTACTTCATATACTTATTATTTTATGAATGGCTGGCAATTGGCAGGTAGAAGAAGTTCAGAAGAAGATTTGAGCAATAAAATCAATAATGTATACTGTATGTCGTTTTAGCAGAAAGTGAGATATTCAATTTTCCATCCTTTTTATTATATTACGTTAGGATTAGAGTAATAAAGGTTAGAATAGAATGAAAAAAAAAATTTGTTTAGTTGCTATTAGAATAGACTAAACTATTCTTATTCTTCTCAAATTTATGAATTTTATTCTTTGAATGAGGGAGAGTATGGAATAACTCATTTCAACTAAAATAGAATGAATCATTTCACTCTCCATTCCATTCTTTTAATCCAAACATACGTTTTAGAAGAATTTTATTTCAATAATATAAGACGTTTTATATTATATTTAAGATAAAAAAATAAATGATTTACTGTTTTACCCTTCAAAAATCTCATCAAGATGGAATAATTGAGACAAAAAGGAAGAGTAATTAATTAGTGTATAGGTAGTAATAAAATTTCAAACCAACATAATTACCTGACATTAGTGTTAATAAGATTTCTTATGATGAGTGATTATTATGTAGTATATAATGGAAAGGAGGAGTATATATATATATATATATATATATATATATATATATATATATATATAGAGAGAGAGAGAGAGAGAGAGAGAGAGAGAGTCGGATCCAAATTCGGATCTCTGACTCTATTAAAATACGGACTTTTTTTTTTTTTTTTTTCTTTTTTTTTTTGAACAACTAAAAAAAAAAAATATATGGAATTAATTTTTACATAATACAATTGTTTTGGCATGATTTGGATGCCTATATGAAAACATTTCACATGCGTGCAGCAGATCGTATATACATTGGTTAGTAAAGGTATTAAAACACACCCAAAACATCAGACATGAAAAAATTCGATTATAATTTTTATTTTATTTTTTTTAGTTATTTCAAAAAAAAAAGCAAAAAAAAATCCCGGACTGGATCCTCATTCTTTATATATATATATATATTCTCTTCAATTTTAATAAATTTCCGGTTATAAAACAAAATATATTAAAATATAGTAGAATCAAATATACCCCTAGATCATTCAAAATCTATGTGCAAAATTTATTGATTTTTGAATTCTAGGGAAGATGTATTTGGTCGGAGTTTTTTTAGAGATTATATTTGAATTGAAAATAGGTTCTGGTTTGCGGATTTGGATTGTAAGATTTTGGTTTGATCTCCTCAATTTTTGAAATGTTAATTTTGATTTTATTTCCTTTAAAGAAAGAAAGACATTAATTTATGATGAGGGTTACCCTCTTAGACGAAACATATTCAATTAAATAAAACAACGTCGTTTTTGTATAAGTCTCAACTCATACTTTGTTACATTGCTATTTGAAAATCAAACTAATCTCCTTGTGTCTTGTCAACCCCAAAAACAATAAAAAATAAAATTCCATAAAATTTGATATTTAAACCCCCTAGAATAAGATCCAAATCTTTGAACTTGTTATCATCTCTTTGCTCTACCTAAAATCTCTCCTATTTGTCAAAAACAAGTTCACTTTTTATTGATGTCAATACAAAAAACTCAAAATTTTAAAATTGTCATTATAATTTTATGTATCCGATTATTATGAAGTTAACTTCATAATAATTTGATCAATTGACCAATACACTAACACACACAACGAGAGATTACTTTCCGCTTGTATGTCAACATTATATTAATCAATTGACCAAAATTAACTTCGTACTAACAACTCCCTAATTTTATTGTCATATCAACACTTTTAAATCCATCTAACAAAATACAAATAATTTTGAATTTTTCGCTCACTCTAATAAATCATCTGAATCATCCAAAATTTAGAATAAATCTCACCATTCATTCATGTAGTGCTGGAGGCATGAGACACAGCTGGTTAATAATAATATTCTATTATAATGATTAATACTTACAAATATTGTAAATAACTTGTGACATACATAAAGGGAGTATAGTTACATTCACGAGAATCAGATTGGATTAGGCTTGGCACGGCTAAGGGCTTAAAGTTCATCGTGTACATAACAATAATAATAATAATAATAATAATACAGGTATATAAATATATGTACAAAATATCAAATAAGAAGCAAAATGATTTATTAAATTTTACAAAATCCTGCAAAACTGAAAATTGGTCAAGCGGAGAAAACTCCATTAATGGCTGCAAGACCAACCTGGGATTTAGGCTCCAAAACCCACATGACAATCTCCTCTCCAAATTTCTTCGAAACCCCATCAAATCTCCGACCAAAAACTGAAAAAGATGGTGATAAAAACTCAATTTCTTCACCATTATTATTAGCCCCAATTTTCCTAGAGCAGCTCTTGGCCCTTCTCTCATACTCCTCAGCAACTATCATAGCTATATCCGCCATTGTTGATTCTTAGTTCTCTCTCTCTGTGTCTGAATTAATTAATTAATGAATAATATGGATGTTAGATAAATGTGGAGTTTATATAGGGGAAAAAGTTTGGATAAGGTTGCCACATGCCAGCCGATACTTACTTTCTGCGCATTGTATTATTATTATTTGAGTACTTCTACACTACAGGTTAATTGGACAGAGAGACATTTTTAATATTTTTATTGTCACCCAAAAAAATATATATTATTTATTTTAACAGAAATTTTTATAAAATATAGTATTTTAGGTATAATTTAGATACATATACAAAAATAAATTATACAGACTGTATAATCCTATTTTTGTATATGTATCCAAATTACACTTAAAAAATTATATTTTGTGTCTGTATAATCCTGTTTTTATATATGTATCCAAATTACACCTAAAACACTATATTTTATAAAAATTCATGTTGAAATAAATACTATACATTTTTAAAGAGTCCAAATAAAAAAAAAATTAAAAATTAAAAATATCTCAATTCCCTGTCGAATTAACCGGTCTGCCAAGACTTATTCTTATTATTTTATGGATTTGGACCTGGTTTTTTAGGTACGCCGGTTTTGCGCATGGTATTATTAATATTTTTATAAATAAAAATGTTAATTTCAGATATACTACTTCTATAATATAAATTTATTATTGATTTTTTAAAATTAATTTAAGATATTTTTAAATTTTAAATTAACATAATTTTTTTATTAATTTTAAAAGAAAAAAATAATATAAATTATCTAGTTTTTTGACGAGGTAATGTATGGGATATTCTCTCTTATCTTATAACTCGTTTAATAAATTATTACCTATTATATTAATATAAAACATGATTACGAGTGGGTTTCATTTTCTTTTCGGATGGAACATCATTGCCATACTATTTTTCTTTTAATTTATTTAATATAGAGATAACAATATTGAACTATATTATATCCACCAATTGGGATCCTACATCTCAAAAACCATGGGAATCCAACCGCGGTTGCAAACTTATAATGCTTATTTTTTTTCGCACAAGTATATCTCTAGTTTACTCGTATGTATAGTTTCAGAAAGGATCAATAAGTTACCCTTTAATCTTATATATCTTGCATATCTCTTTTTTTAGCGATGAATGACGGTTCAATTTATCGTTAAAAATTAAGACGACGGTTCTATGATATAGCGACGGACCGAACCGTCGCTAAAAAGGGTGAGCATGATATGTAAAATAAAAAGGTGAGCCCTTGAAATGGAATGATCTAATTTACTCATATATATATATATAGCAAGAATCAAGAGCATACCTCTTATCTAACTCATCCAAACTCACTCTCCCTTTAGCGACGGACCCGACGACGGTTTGGTCATATAACCGTCGTCTATACTTTTAGCGACGGACAACATATAGCGTCGCTAAAAGTATAGACGACGGTTGTATGATCGAACCGTCGCCGAGTCCGTCGCTAAAAGGGGGTGAGCTCGGGTGAGTTGGATAAGGGATGAGCTTAAGATCCGGACTCTATATATATATATGAGCTATATGCATATACACAGCTGTGTAGTACATAGTCGCCTATGATGACAATTTTTTTGAGCTATAACGATGGTAGAATTGCTATAGCAACAGGTGAACCGTCACCATAGTTCAAAAAAACCGTCGACATAGGTGACAGTGTACTACATAACTGTGTATATATATTTTTCTATATATATATAGTAATAAGTATGCGTAAATATTAAAAAAAAACTTTATTATTAAAAAAGTTTTATAAATTTCACAAAATTTTAGGTAAATATCAATAATAATAATAACAGCCAAATCGATGAAATATTCTATTCAAAATAGATTAAAAGGTTGTATTGATTGGTTAGTGCAATTTACTTATATATTAAAGTTATTTTACTTATATTAGAATATAAATATCATGTATTTTATATCAATTTAAAGTAAATGAGTTGTATAAATAATGATGATTAATGAGAATTTATTTTCTTATAAGATATTTACTGTTATTATCATTATTTATTAATAATTATTTTTTTTATAAAAATTTATATTAAAACAGTCACACGGGAATTAGACTTGTAAAAAAAGAAAAGTGATTTATAAAATGACTTGGTAGGTCTGGTCTATTTTGTTTGTCCATTCAAACCTTGTTTTTGAGGTGGGATAAATCAAGGCCCAATTAAACCCATTAGTGACCCTTACTTCATTTTTTTATTGGGCTTGAGGAAATGAGTTGGGTTGTAAAATGATTTGTCAAAGTTTAATTCGTAGAAATGGATCCAATAGTTGTAACCAATTATAACCATACATATTAATTTATCTATAAATAGGTCCTTTACAATAATATACAACATTTAATAAGTAATTACACTATTAGTGCATCAACAAAATAATTACAAAATAATATAGTTTTAATATTTATTTACAATATTAGTGCAATTAAGATTCTTATCCACTTTTCTTTTCACTCTCTCTTACTTTCCTCTTTCATCTCTGAAAACTCTATTCCCGTTAATGATTTCATCTCTCTTACTTTCCTCTTTCATCTCTTCTTTTCCCGTTAATGATTTATAGAGCATATAAATCTTCAATTTTTCACTGAAGGCAATATAACATACATAGACAAGGAGCTCTGTAAACAGGGTAGGAAGGAAAAACAAGAGGTGGATAAGTATCATTCAAGATCCTCCCCCTATCTCGGGATTTCCATACAAAGTATACATGTTCCATCGCTTCCAAATTATGATCCTGGATAATTGGATCGCTGCACAATTAGTATTTAGACTGATAATGTTTACTTCCGCAACCACTTTTTAAAGGTAAGGATCGGTAGGTTCATCACGCACTATTTATACTATGGTGGAATGAGACAACCATGGGTGAGTCTTGGAGCTGCAATTTCGGTCCAAATTGCATGTGGGAATGCTTACAATTTAGTATTATTAGGTTACCAATTTATTTTGAATGTGATGCAGTTGGTAGCCAAACCTTCATGCAGTGGGTAGTCAAACATTCATACCAAGGTAACCAATTCAGTTTTATTAAGTTACCAATTTATTTGAATGTGATGCAGTTGGTAGCCAAACCTTCAAGCAGTTGGTTGCCAAACTTTCAGACCAAAGTAACTAATTCATACTGCAGGTGTGGAGGTAGATTGGTTACTTTAGTATAAGGGTTTGGTTACCTTGGTATAAAAAGTTTGGCAACCAACTGCATCACATTCAAAATAAATTGGTAACTTAATAACACTGAATTGGTTACCTTGGTATATATGAATGTTTGGTTACCAACTGTACTTTGAAAAAATTGCATGTGTGAATGTACCTATTCATGATGTCGATGCACCTGAAAGCATGCCTTTGGAAAAATTGAAGAAACTCCTCACCTTAGACAAGCCAAATCTTCAGATTTTTTTCCCCAAATTGAATAAGGTAGATCTCTTCTCTCTATATACAATCGCTAATTTGTCTGTTGCACACCCATGCATGCGGTGGACCTGGAAAGCACAAATATAGTTTACAGCGCATCACCGTACCTAATCTTCCAATTCATTTTTGTGATTGTGAAGAGCATTATGATTCCTCTCACATGGCAAAAGAAACACCTTCTTCTGATCTTGACAGAGCAAATAGCGGGACAGGTGAGAAAGAGCTTAACATAATGGAGTCAGTTATGAACAAGCTATTTATGACAGAAACCCATCCCAAGGGTGTACGTAGTGAGGCTATATATTGATCCTATTGATCTGTCAATTGATGAGAATGTGTCAGATGTCTGATGAAGATGATCTCATAATTAACACAGTGGCTGGTGAGAATGAAACAATACGAACAAGCCACTGCTTATCAACGCCCTTGGTTTACAGTATGAAAAAGGGGGATGAAGAAAAAAGAGAGACAAACAAAAACAGAGATCAAAAATGGATTAATTATGTAAATAAAATATTTAAATGCATTAATTGTGTAAATATTTTATGAGTACACTATTGTTGTAATTATTTTAAAAAATGTACTAGAAAGTGTAATTGTTCCTTTTATCTATCTTTTTATAATCATTCTTTAATTACCATAATATAAGTATTCTCATTACCAGTGTGATGTCGTTGATTGTGCTTTACTGAACGCTTAAATTTAAAATAATACTAATATCACATAAAAAGGGTCACATAATGTTCACATACATACTGCGGGCTCTACCTGCCAGGCAGAAGCCCACAATATACATGTATGTGTATACGAGTATTATGGGGATAAGGTCCAAAAATGCCCCTGATATTTTCTCTAATGTCTACCGAGCACCCTATACTTTTTTTTTTCTAAACTTACCTTTAACGTTAAGTTTTTTGGGTCAATTGTACCCCCGCCGTTGACAGACATGCCAAATAGACAAACGGAGTTAACAGCTGGACATATTTTGCTGACGTAGCTGCCACATGGAAGTCGAAATACTAAAATTCAAAACATATTTGATGACGTGGCTGCCACATAGAAGTTAAAATATTAAAATATTTATTAAAAATTACTAAAAATACTAATTAAAAAAATACTAAAATACTAATTAAAAAAAATACATATTTACATCAAATACTAAAAATACTAATTAAAAAAAAATACTAAAATACTAATTAAAAAAAATTACTAAAATACTAACACCAGACCACCACCACCACCCACTCCACCACCAGTTCACCAGACCACCACCACCACCAGACCACCAGACCACCACCACCAACAAAATTCAGATTATCACTAACAAATTCACCACATATACATACAGATCCACCCAATCCATTTCAGCAACCAACAAAAAAGAAATCATAAATACTCTCAATTTGAAAAGAAATCACAAATTTGAAAAGAAATCATAGATAACGAGCCGGTCAAGACCGAGATCAGCGGCGAGGGCATAGTCCACGGCCATGGCTACTGCTGCTGCTGCTCGTAACCGACGCCCATGGCTGCCACCCGATCTACCACCGCCGTTGATCGTAACCGACGCCCATAGCTGCCACCCGATCTACCACCGCCGTTGATCGTAACCGACGCCCATGGCTGCTGCTGTTGCTCGGGTGGGCTTTGATCGGTAACCATGACTGCTGCTCCTTTTGATCGGAGTGAACGGAAGAACGAATTGGTGGTTTAAGGATGGACTGTTCATCTTCTTCAGTTTAATAATAGTAATTGAAAAAAAAATATAATATAATAAAAAAAATAGTATTTTATGATATTAGTTATGTTAATTAAAATAGTATTTTATGATATTAATCATAACATAATAGTATTTTTGTAATATTTCTGTTAATATTAAAATAGTATTTTATGATATTAATGTAATATTTCTATTTTTGTAACATAATTTGAATTTTAGTATTTTTTTAATATGATTTTTTTCTAATATTTTAGTATTTTTTTAATTAGTATTTTAGTATATTTTTTAATTAGTATTTGATGTAAATATGTTATGTTTTGAATTTTAGTATTTTGATTAAATGATGTAAATATGTTATGTTTTTTTTATTTTTTATTTTAGTATTTTTTGTTTTGATTAAATGATATATATAATTCTATTTAGAATATGTTTTATATTTAATCCTCCAAGCTCCTGCCACGTCATCGCCATTTGTCTATTTGGCACTTCTGTTAACGACAGGGGCATAAGTGACCCAAAAAATATAACGTTAAGGGTATTTTTGGACAAAAAAAAAGTATAAGATGCTCAATAGACATCGAAAAAAATGTCAAGGACATTTTTGAACCTTATCCCGAGTATTATGTGACTATTTTTTGTGTGATAGTAACTGTTGTTAAATTTAACCCAATATTTAATTTGTTTGCATGTGCCACGAATTGTGCCTTTCTATGTGTTGTTTTAAATTAATTTTACGAGCTCTTTTATGCTGACATGAGATAGTACTCCATCCGACCCATGATAAAAGTCCTAGTGGACTTTTCACGCATATTAAGAAGATGAATGAAATGACAAAATTGCCCATAATAATGTCATTAATTATTTTCAATGTAGGTGAGAGAGTGACTTTTTAGCTATTCAATTCAAAATATTCTCTCTCCATACTTATTAAATATGGAGAGAGAATTAGAATAAGAAAAGTATGAGATATTTAATACTATAGGCATAATGGAAAAAAATGTGTAAAAATTTGATTATTAAAGAAAAGTGGACATTTAACATGAGACTACCCAAAATAGTAATAAGGACTTTTATCATGGAACGGAGGGAGTATTTAATATATTTATGTTGGCTTAATATGAACTAAATGAAATATATATATATATATATATATATATATATATTTAAATCTACTTTAAAACATCTTTAACAAAACAAATACGGAGGAAATATAAAGTACGTTATCAAATATTAAAAGTTCTATATTGTTAGAAAAATAGTAGTCTTAGAATACTTATGTGACTTTATTATGAATAAAATAAATATTTTTTTTATTAACTTTTTTATTTTGTGAATTTTTATTTTATAAGAAAATTTTGATATTTTTACAAAGACTTACTCGCATAAATATGATAGTTCATGTGAAAAGAAGGGACTCGGTAGAACTATCAAATTTTCTTATAATACTTTTATGTTCAACTTTAAGTTTAATAAGACAACATCACAAGGTACGAGATGACGTTTGTAATTTTGTTTTCTCATGCTACATACATTGACATTTATTTATTTATTTATATCTCACTTTAGAGGATCGTTTTCTCTAGATAAAGTTGGGCGGCACGCCGGCACAGGCTACTTTGACATTTATTTATATCTCACTTTTATTACATATCAGACATTTATTTATCTGACTTTTTATTAACAACATGTTCTGCAGTGACTAATATTCCTTTATTTAACAATTACTTATTTTTTACATATAAATTAATTTTTAACTCAAACTTAATAATTTTAGTAAATTATTAAATGCACTTAATATTATTTTATTTGACCAAGAGGAGGGCCCTTCAATAAGTTAGTGTGCCGCTACAAATGTTATCACTTAGATCATAACTCATGTACTAGCTATATGGTATATTTTTTAATAAATATTAGACTTGTAATGTGTAATGATTGTTAACTCAACTGATCATTTATTCTCTACGCAGTGTTTGTTAACTTGTTCTACTAGTTTTCCATGTCATGTGTATTATTTTTGAGTTTTAATCGTGAAATATTCATATAATTATGTTTATAATTGTATTCCATAATATTAGTTATTATATTTCGAGTTTTAATGTATATAAAATTTTATTATCGAATATACTTTTAAAGTTAAACAAATCTCGTCCTGACAGTCAACTTCCGCCGAATCTCGCCGTGACAATTATGCCCAAAGGCAAGCATGTTAGCTCCTAGTACTTTCTTGAACACGAAATGTTATCATTAAAACTTAAAATGCAGCTAATAAAGGAAAAAGATCATCAGATAGCCATTATTAGTTAATTCATATAATTGAAGCACAAGAAGCTTTCTTACATGAATAGAGTCAGTCTCCATCTTCACAATCCACACATCTGGTGGAAGGTATGCATATTCATAGGAGGCCTAGGGTTTTCAGCTGCTGAACATGCTCAGATGGGAGAGGTGGGGGAGACCAATCAGATCCCGTCATCTCGCCATCAACATCCTCAACAACATATTCCTAGTCAAGCAATTGACACAGTTTTAAAATGAAATCAAGGAACTCTATAAATTTTGATGGTATAGAAGTTACAAGGGGTTAAGGGTCTCAAATTTTTGGTTATGAGGATCATACAATGCAACAATCCTGGCTTAAGGCTTGTACAATGACTCTCGTTAACACCAAATAATCTTCTAAATAGTCTTAAAGGTAAAAATTTAAAGGAGACAACGGAAATAATGAGTAATCCACATTCAGAACCTAGATACTTGTGAAAGCCTTCATTCTTATCTATCAAATTGCTCAGAGAAAAAAAAAATCACTAGATTCAATTCCAAGTTCACAGATGTAGTGTCAAAACAAATGGGGAAATATCAAAACAAAACAAAAACAAAGGAGGAGACCATTGTAACACATAATATTGTTATTGTTAAAATACCTTGTTTATTTATTTGATAAGCCATATTGCTTTTGTTCAATTCCTGAGTTCACTACAATTCTAAAATTACAGTACACCTACAGCAGACCGTCAAATGTTAGGGATACCATGGCTCTGAAGAACGCCATACCGTCAAATGTTAGGGAGACCATGGCCCCGAGGAACAATGCCCCCAAAAAAAAAGGAAAAAAGAAAGAAACAAATCTATTAGTACCATCACTGGGTCTGGCTTCACAAGAATTATGTGGTAGCTTAGTGGACAAAGACTCACGTACACGGAGACATCTCATTTTCTTTAGCCCCTTAGTAATGTAATGTTCTTAAAATAGCCATATTGCTTCTGTCGAATGCTAGGGAAGGTCATGGTCCCCAGGGAACAACCAACCCCCCACCCAACCAAAAAAAAAAGAAAAGAAAAAAAATCTATTAGTTACGTCACTGGGTCCAGCTTCAGGAGACTTAGGCAGTAGACTAGTGTGGGCAAATTCATCTCTGCATTGGAGACATCTTGTTTTCTTCTACCCACTTAGTAATGTAATCACTAATGTTCTTAAATGTATCAAAAAAACTTGACAAGCTTCATGCATTACCATGTCAAGACACTATAAATAATATTTGGTTAAAAACAAATAATTCTCACTCACTTTCGTTAGCATCCTTTTTGCCAGTATGTGATAGTGTCGCTGCCAAATCCTTTGTCCAACCATTGTAGCAACTAATACGCTGTAGAATATCCCAATCACTGTAAATAGACCCAGCACAATCAAAGCCATTATAAATAATAATGGTAACCCAGCTTCACCAGCACCTCCCAAACAACCACATTCACCGGCCGCACTAGCACAACTCTCAAAGCATGTGGTACAGTCAGTCCACATACAAAGGGTACCAGGCAAATGGCAGTCGGCACAAATCCTGCATGGATGTTAAAACATAATAAATACACCTCAAAAACATATATTAGGAAATAGAAAGTTCCATATGTTCACATCTCTAGTATCCAAGAAGAAAAACAACCAAAAAGTACTCTTGAAGTTGTACCATCAACCAAAAACAAGTCATTCTCATCAACGATGCCAAATATCCCAAGAATTATACAAGAGAGTTATACCCAGGGTGGCAGCAAGAAAGACACAATTCTCTATATGGCTGAGCCAGATCATTCCGCACCCTTCGATCGTAACAAGTTATGAAGCATCCAGATAATCCCAGCAAAGCAAAAAACAAAAGTGCTCCTGCACATGCCAACAATAATCATAAAACTTCAAACACCAATAAAGCCAAGTTTCAAACATTTGATGTGTAGATAAGGAAATATCAGTCAGATATATGTCCTTACAACTAGTTTAATAGTGAAAAACATATGCCACTATCATCAATTTTATGGTATGAAGACATCCTAGAAAAGAGGATTAAAACCTCAACAAAAATAAAATAAAATACAAACTAATTTTAAAGCAGAAAAACTCACTAAATGTGTCTTTTCTAGAGCTTCCCCCACAATCCAGGAAAAGTCAACCAATCTAATACTGCTTCTCACAGGTAAATGTTTGAAGTCATTTCAATCAGGGAAGATAAAATACTAAAACAAGCTGGCTATAAAAAGCACAGCAAATAGTAAACGACATGAGAAGTTTCTCCTTGTGGTCACCTTATTTCCTAGCAGACTGAAAGCACAGCGGCTAAGCATGCTTATTGTGAAAAAATCTCATTATCTTTGGTACTCCAAAGGAATAACATACTATCCTTGCTTCACAAAAGGATAACTATTTATGCATAACTCTCAAGCATAAAACAAAAGTTCTATAAATAAAATGCCTTGAAGAGCCATCATTTAATTTCAGGACAATACACACTTCCAAGCTCAAACTGACATCAAATAATTTAATAACAAAAAAGTTCTATAAATAAAATGCCTTGAAGAACCATCATTTTATAGATTTTTTATTTTTATATGTTGCCTAAATTATTAAAAAATAGAAAGCGTAGAAGAAGGAATCTCAGACTAAGGGCTATCATACATAATGACAAAAGTATAAGATAAACTGATACAATACATTACAAGGACATACAAGCATGTAGCCCTATACAAACAATTGACTATATCAAGTTTTAGAGACTTAACCACATATATAGTAAAAACTAATTTCACTATCAAAACTCCACGCGAGACGAAGCCAGAACTTCTGATAACCATCGATTAGATAAATCAAATATGCCAATGAAGAAATCACCTGTAACATGAGAAATAGGAATCAGAACATCAGAGAAGAGGAAGAAATTGCACCATCTCAAAGAAGAAATCCATATAGAGAAGAACCAATGACCTACAAGTTGAACAGAGAGAAAGATAAACAAGATGTCCCTAGTCACAAAGAATCGGAATTTTAGGGTTCGCCATTTCCTATCAGCAAGAACATGAACTCTCAAATGATAAGGAGTTTTGCATGTCGTGCAATGAGCAAATGCAAATCCTTCCTGCAAAATGTGAAACAATAAGATAATATTAGAACACGACAACACAACTAAACAAGAAAATAAATAAGCAATATTTGTCAAACCTAATATATAAGTTCATTTTAGATCTTTATAGGAGTATTTTCTTTCTGGATAAAATTCACTAAGAGATTCTAATGGATAATATAAACTTTAGCTCAAAAAGAAAAGTGAATCTCCCTGTATTAAACAGAAATACACAGCAGATAAAAGAAAAGGACTAAGAGGATATTATACATAAAATACCAGATTATCAATAACATATAAGCAGTCCAACAGTCTCCACCTATAGTTCATTGAATATTATGTCTAAATCGACAACAAACAACTCTTTTTCATCTCTTTGCAACCACGTAATAACAAAAGCACCAACATGTGTCATCACTGTACGGCACCCCAAATGACAAATTTTTTTCTGATAAGTAGGTACACATTCCCCATATGACCAAAAAAATTACAAGTATCAGATTTGTAAAAAAGGTAGCAAGTTTTACGTAGTCTTGATAAAGATTAGATGCTTACAATTAGTTCAACTTGACTGTAACTACAGTCAAGGTAATGTCTAAATAACACTATTATCCCAAGCCACCACTACTTTATTAGTGTTATCTATCCATCACCAGGATTTCAGAAGGAAAACTCCATAATAGCAAAGATGTCTCTCCTGCACTTGTACATTTGTGATTTTAGATATAATTTTACAAAGGAGGGAGAAAGGGAGAGGATTGTGATAAAGAAGCAATTTACAGAAGAGGGCATTTCGTAGAAGACAATTCTATTAAGAACGAATAAAGTAGATATTAACCTAAACTTTTAGAGGTAAAACTAAATCCAGGCAGATATTCTTCTTCTTTAAATGATATAAAAAAAGAAGTTGCCCAATACATTTGGTAAGCGCATTCTTGATATGATTATAGTGAGGATAAACTATGTACCTTCACAGCACGCCAATGATCTAGACATTCCCGATGAACATATTTTGATGTCCCTTTGCACTTGCAAGGAGCGATAAAATCCCTGCCTGATAAGAAGGGGGAAAAGGCACAAGATAAAATATATAATACCACTAAAATTCAAAACTTGTTCTGTGGCAATGAAATCCAGGAGTGACAATCTGACATGGAACATAATCAGTATCATAAGACTTGCACACTTGCACAAAACTATCAGTTCATAGAGGCAATAGAGGTCTAAAATTGACACAGTAAAGTGCAACTCTTTTCCTTCAATTAAGATGGATGAGATAATGATTTACACTTTTTTTCCTTTAATAAGATAACTGACAATGTAATATGAACTGGTTACAAAACAAGTCTGTAAGTTCATTTGTACAAACATTATTTACCAACTGCATTAATTGAGAAAACATCATGATTGTCTAGGTGTAAAGATGGAAACTGACCAGATCAACAAAAAAAGGAATTAACAAATCATCTCCCAACATTCCTTAACATAAATAATGATTCTTCCTTATTTTGACGAAAAATAACATAATAACATGCAATGCCATTTGTTTCCACAAGATCTATACAACATTGGTACATAAACAATCGACTAAATTCAGTGTCTCAGTCTAGTTCACAACAGAGTAACTTTTTTTCTTCATAATTTGAAGAAGTGAAGCCCAACATTAGCATAACTAAACCAATAAGCACAACCTAAAACTGTCGGGACATGATTCATAATAAAGTTTACTTCTTTCCTGCTCCAATTTTCATTAATTTTAACAGAAGAAAGTGCAACGGAGTTAAACAAACCTAAACTAAAAGAGCGAAATCAAAGTGAACTACCATCGGTTTCGAGGCAAATTCGACACTGAATTTGCTCGCCGGGACCCGCTTCGAGGTCAATCTCATTGAGTTCAGTGATCGGAGGAGGAATGAGAGGAGAAGAATCAGCGGGATCAGCCATTGACTTATATAGAAAATATACAAATTCAGAACTTTATAAAGGTTAATTTAGTACAACTAAATCATGAACAAAACCCTAATTCCTCTCTCCTCTATATATCGATATAGAGAGAGAGTATCTCCCATCTCCTCCCGTTGTAATTTTAGAAGAATTTTCAGGTGCGACAGTGGAAGGAAACTGATATATCACAACACAAAATAATATTTTAGCTATAAATCCCATACCCACGGTTTTCACAATAGATATACAACTATAATAATATTTATTTTTATTATAAAATATTATAAAAATATCAGTTTTTATAATTGAATGATGATTGTGAAATCGGACCGGATTGGACCGACAGTTGAACCGTAAAACTAAAATCGGTCGGCATTTTTGTCCAAATTGATTCAATTACCTAGTTTTAATCAAAGTTCGGATTGAATCGGATGACCATCAGTTGAACTCGTAGTTCAACTGATAAAATCGATTAAGTTGACCAAGTGAACCGTTTTTAATTATATTTTAATATTTTTTTTTGTACCAAATTTTTTTTATTATTAAAATTAACCACTTTGAAACAATAGTAGCTCATAAAATGTGATATTATGCCCGACTTTGAAACTAGAAAAATTTGAAAGAGAAATAGACATAAAAAATAGAGTAAAAAAAATTATCTTCATGAATTAACTCGCATATATGTTAGTGTTAAGAATTAAATTTTCATAACATTAATGTATTCTTATATCGTTTTAAAATTTCATTATCTTTAAATTTTTCATGTTAATTTTTTAATGTATTTTTATTTTTATTTTTATTTTTCATTCTAAATTCGTATTGAGCACTACAAACTTATATTGTGATTATGAGCTTGAAGGGATAAAAGAAAGTGAAGTATAAGTGGGGAAGGGGGTGGAGTTTTAACTCTCTCTCTCTCTTCTTCTGTTTTTTTGCTAAATGGTGGAATTTTAACTCTCTCTCATCTTATTTTGAGTTTAACGCTCTGTTTCTGAGTTTTAAAATGGACAGAAAAAAAAATAAATAAACAAAAAAGTTAAGTTTTCTTTTCAATTCTTATATTTTTGAGTTTTTTAATAAACGGAAAAGAAAAGAAATGGATAGAAAACTTGACCACTTTTCCTGTCAAAACTTTCCGTCCAAAATTGGCCTGATTTGGACGGAAAAGAAATGGGAATAAGTAATATTTTTATAATTTCCATATTATTCTCAACTTTTAATATAATAAATTTTAAATTACAACTCATGTCCTCAATTTTAAATTTTCTATTCTTTTCTATTAAAAACTTAGAAACAACACATTGAAAAACTTCAAGTTTTCTATTCTTTTTTTTTTCAGTTTAAAACTCAGAAACAAAGTTTTTAGGTTAAGACTTAAGAGGGGTTGAGATGTCATTTACCAAAGACAGAAGAGGGGCAAAATAGACTAATCATTTGGTCAAATTAACTTATTAAAAATGACATATTTTCAATAGGTTATAAATTGTATTACTTATTATTTTTGACTTATAAATTAAAAAAATAAGTCACAATTTAAGTTGCAAACGAACACGAACAGATGAAAACAGTAGCTTATAAGTTGGTCTGCTCCCGAACAGGCTCTAGCCTTCAGTTCGTCATGCTTCTTCACCGCTGCGCCCAAATCTCTCTCATCACTATCCTCCCTCTCTCACGACTCACCAGTCACAACCAATCGCCATCATCTGATTTCCCTCACGCAGCCAGACGCTCAGTCGCTCGCTGCCCCGGCTTCGGCACTGCCTGCTGCTGTACCTCTGCTGCGCGGCTCCTGCTGCACCCCGCTGTTCCCCAAAATACAAAGATATCAACACCAATGTGTTCAAGTAAGTAAGTATAAACAAAGCCACAGAATACAATGTATCAAGTAACTAAGTTAAAGCAATTTTTGTTCATCCATAAGCATACCTTACAGTTACATATCAAGGGATTGGCATGTTGTAATTATATGGAGGACATGACATCTACAAATACTGCAATAAGTAAGAGTTTGGAGACATTACACACGATACATATTACACAAATACACAATTTGTATTCTTCGTATTATTATACTTCTTCCCAGGATAAAAGTTCTGGTGAACTTTTCACGCATATTATAAAGAGGAATGAAATGACAAAATTGCCCATAATAATATTTCATTAATCATTTCCAATGTAGGTGAGAGAGTGATTTTATAACTTTTCAATTCAAAATATACTTATTAAATATGAACAGAGAATTAGAATAAGAAAAATATGAGATATTTAATGCTAAGAGTATAATAGGAAAAATTGTTTAAAAGTTTGGTTATTAAAGGAAAGTGGACATTTAACATGGGACTACCTAAAATAGTAATAAGGACTTTTATCCTGGGACGGAGGGAGTAGTAGATTTTTTCTCAGGTATATTCTTGTGTTCATGTTTTATATTTTTATATGTTTATCTTGAGTGTATTTCGTGAGTTTGATTTCACGACAATACAATCAACTGTTAGCACGATTTTGGACATGTTTTAATAATTTTGTCAGACATAGACATACAAAATCTGGCGTTAACAACATGCATATATACTTCAATTTAATTGCTTGGTTTCTCTGTGGTCTTTTAACCATAATTAAATGAATTACATTTGAATAATTGTAAGAATGCAGGTGAGAATATAATAATTTATTATGGTGTAATGAAAAAAAATGTGTTTGATACGTATATAACATGCCAAATAGTACGTATATAACAAATAATCCAGAGATTTACTATTACATATGCCGCATGTATTTAATTTCTTTCTAGTAAATCATTCAAACACTATTAAATTAATTGAATGATTCATTTAAATATATTTTATGTATTCAATTTACATGACATGCATAATATATTGGGAAAATCACTTCTCAAATACTGATATCTTTAATAAATTAAATGGCAAAAAATATTAGTACATGATAAACAAATTAAATTTACAGTTCTACCAAAATAATAATCATTTGGAAGTAATAATGAGATAAAATAACCAAGTACGAGACACTAAGATTTTATATGAAAAACCCTCTAAAACTAATAGGTAAAAATCACGGGACAAATTCTAAAAAATTCATTAAAATAAACTGAGAGAATATAAATATATCTTAATTTGAGTATAATTCAAATTTATTCACTACAATAATTATGTAATGTAACCCAAACAACACTTGGTTGTTTGATCTTTTTCTCTCTATTGTTCTCTCTTGACTCTCTTTTATTTTTTCTCTTTTTCTTCCACCCTCGCGGGTGGGATTTCTCCCTCTGATGGAATGATCTCTTAAATTTCCATGCATTTGCAGGATGGGAAATATATATATATATTGGATCCGGTTAGTATGAAGTTTATTTTTTGATAAGTTGATCAATTGACCAATAGAATGTTGATACACATAGAACCCCGCCTGCGTGTCAGCACTCTATTGGTCAATTGACCAATTTATCCAAAAATAAACTTCATTCTAATCACTACTCTCCCTAGCTTCTTTCTTTTCCTGCCTAACCTTTCCATTTTTTCTTCTTTCTCGGCCAACAACCCAATCAAAAGAAAAAAGAAAGGTGCCCAACTTACTACCTTTTTTCCTTCTTCTTCACCTATTCCACCAAACCTTCCACCATAACATAATACTGACGTGGGAGGTGGTGACATACCTCCATTACCGAAAGCGATCACAGTAGGACGAATAATTAATGCAAAATTAATTTTATGAAACGTAACAGATGAGGTAGCTAGGTAGGTAGATACTGCAAGGAATTAATTAAAAAGTGATCATCTTATTTTTATTAGGAATTAATTATGCCATAAAAAAAAATATATATATATATATATATGGCAGTTTTTCTCCTCCATGAGAAGAGAAGAGAAGAGAAGAAGAGATGGGGAAGCTATGTTTGATATCACTTGTGTTTTTGTCGATAGTTATATCCATGAGGGTGGTTCATGGCATTGACGAAAGCCCAGAAGCTGTTGAAAATTGGTTCAAAACACTTGGCAACAAGAAACAAAAGGTAACCAAGCTTCACTTCTTTGTTCATCAAACTGGAAATACTGGGCTGAACCCAACTGCATACCCGGTGGCCGACTCCGATATCTCGTCTACGTCACCCACCTTGTTTGGTCTAGTCTCGATTATCGATAACCCGATGACAGTAGGGCCTGAACCCAATTCCACAATCGTGGGTCGAGCCCAAGGGTTGACTGCAGCATCCAGCTTAGAGGAGATTTCTCTACTAATGACCATGAACTTGTTGTTCACAAATGGCAAGTACAATGGTAGCACCCTCAGTGTTCATGGCCGCAATCCGCTAACGAATCAGTACCGCGAAATGGCCGTAGTCGGTGGTTCGGGGGTTTTCCGGCTTGCAACGGGAATTGCTACCACACAAACCATTTCATTGAATGCCACCTCCGATGATATTGTAACTCAATATAATGTTGTTGTTATTCATTACGGTAGTAATGTTGAGTTGAAACAGAAACAGGGGGGCGGATCCAACTACTTGCTTCAATGTGGTTAAATTTCAAGAAAATATTTCAATAAAAAATACTCATAATTTACATATATAGACCATGGAGGCTTCATGTATAATATGAATACTTAGTATAGTGTCGTCGCCTCTCCTATTCATACTTGACGCATTGAAATTTATCTCAAACTTTGGACCAGTAGAGATAATTTATTAAAGCCGAATGCGGAAAATTCAAAATCATTTGTATTTTGTTAAATAGATTAATTTCAATGTGGTATAATATTTTTCTACTTCTGCATTATATATAGAGCATGGAGGCTTCATGTATTCGGCCGTTATGACATGATAAATTTTAATTTAAAATTTAAAATTTAAAATTAAAAAAAGTATCAAATCTTAAAATTAAAGTAGCAAAGAAAAAAAGTAGGTGAAAAAAAAAGGTGCATAATATAACAACACCATCCACCTACTACTAGAAAACTAGAGCTTATCGTCAACATATTTAAACTCCACTCAAAACAAAAAAAAAAAAAAAAAAATTCTAAATTAGTTGGGCAGTACTGAAATTGAATCCCATATATAACGAGAATTATTAAATTAAAATTTTTAAAAAATAAATAATAAATAAAGAGAGAGTAGAAAGGCTAAAAACAAAATTAAATTATACACAGCACAAGTAAAAACGGATAAAGTGATATTAATAAAAATAATTATTATAAATGCAAATAAGATTTAAAAAATAAAGAATTTTATTGATCATTATATTAAAAAAAAAATCAAATTAATCTCCATGATAGAGTATTTACTCGGTACATTGATTTATTTCAAATAAACTCAAAGTCAGAATAAGAGACGTGATTTATTTTAATATCTAAATTAGTACAATATTTACTCCCAATAAGTCCGCGTAACAACCAGGGCAGGATGTAGCAATAGCATTCTGCACATCTGTTTGTACCATATCTATATAATAAAACACAATTAATTTTGAATTTAAAGTACAATAGCAGCTGAGATTGTATCTCAATTTTTAGAACTTAATCCAAAAGCTGACATTTCATTTCACAAAAAAAAAAAAACTGCCCAAATCTTATATCTTTCCCTACACGCTATTCAAATCCCGACCTGCCCCTTCTTATTTCGCCTTCTCCTTCATTTGTAAAAATTGAGTGGTACTGTCGCACGTCTCTCTCTTCTAGCAACGGTCACATCATCTCTCTCTCTTCTACTCTCCCGCCGACGTAGCAACTGTTCGCCGGTGCGATAACAACAGCGTCACTTGAGAGGAAGCCGTGGCCGAAGGAAAATTGACGCATTTTTCTTTGACGCCAGAGCTATTTTCCTTGGATGCTGGCCGTACGTTTCAATTCTCGCACAGTTGTGCCTCAAATTGGTCAGTCTATTCATTCATCAGTTGTTGATTTTTGGCTTAAGCGATTTCACAAATTTGTTATGATCCACCACTACACAGACTGTATTTCTTAAAGCATTTGAAAGGGCATTTGACTGTATTGGCTTATGTGCTTCTTTTTTTTCCTTCATAATTTATCTTTTCCTCACTTCACCAAACAGCTTGATGGGAAATAACCCAAACAGCTTCAGGTGTTATTGCAATTTAAGACTTCTGTACAGTGTTTGTAAGTTTTAAAAATCAGGTTAATTTGAGGCAAGTGGTGTTCTTATCTTATCAAACTGATGTTATCTGTTCTATAAATAACTAATTGAAGGAGTGTGAGTTGTAATACCCGAAAAAAAAAAATATATATATATATATATATATATATATTAAATAATACTAAAAATTATTTTGTTGAAAATATATTAATTGGACTTGGTCATTTATTTTGAGTCAAACTAGTTATTTAATTGGTGTGAGCTAATAAGTATTAATAAGAGATGGATAAATTAATTTAGTACAATTTGGGCCTTAAATTTTATTTGAGTTTAATTTAATTAAATGTGAGTAATATTAATTTTATTATAATTAGGAGAATTAATAAAATAAATAATAAATATACATATACTAAAACCTAATAAAACCTGAGATGCAAATCAGAAAGAAAAAGAAGAAGCGCAGCCGCCTCTTAGGATATTTCAAAGAGAAGTACGTACTAGGAAAAAAAAAAGGAACACAGGTTTGTTATGTTTTGTTCTTTTATTTTGTTACCTTCTGTATATCAATTGTTGTCTTGTTTTAATTTCTTCTAATTTACAACTAAAAAAAAAATACGAAAAAACTGTCATATAATTGTGATGGGAAGTAATCATATAAATAAAGGTGGGAATTGAAGTATTGATTATATTGCAGTATGAACACCTGGCTTGGAACGGATGAAACATTTGTTTTTATTTAATATATATATATATATATATATATATATATATATAAGAATTGTCTACATTAATTGATAATTCAGATTCTGATATGGTCTTATATAGAATTATGTGGAAGATTGAATTGGGAATTTACATGAAAATCATAATATGAGTAATTAAAAAAAAATAATTTGTACTTTATTAATGTTGTTCATAACATATATATAAATTATATTTTAATAAATTTTTGGTTATGAAGTTATAAATCGAAATTGGTAATTTAAATTGAAGTTATGTATATTAGTTTAAATTAATTAATTTTGCCTAAGCATAATTATAAAATTTCTTATTAATAAATTAAATAATATTATGTTTGAATTCAGCTAGATTTGTAATAAAATTTATTTTATTATTCTATTATTAGATTGAATCGGAGAGAGTCTAAACGAGTCAAATTTGGAGTATAAATTTTGGGTATTACATTGCTTAATCCAGTGCAGTTTATTCTGCATTTTTCAAATGTAGATTCTTTTGTTTTTAATTAGTTCGTTTTAGTTATGCTTTTCAAAATTAGCATTGCCTCTCATGATTATATCTTGTTAAATTCATTGTGATAGTTTCGTTTGGCGCTCATAGTTGGAACTCATATTTGTACTCTGTAGACTAGTACAACATATCTAAATTTATTTTGATATTGTAGTAATGTGCATGTTAATATTTTTGGAGACTTTGTGTTGATATCTCGTTTCAGTTTAACATGTACATGTTAGAACCCCTTTGTTGTGTCGCATGTGTTGTGACATGGTATCCTTGTTAGAATACCGTAGGGTATACCTGAGCTATAACCACCTGTGGGGGTACCACAGGCATGTCCTCTTGGCACCGAGGCATGACACCTTCCGTGGCGGTGTGATCAGTCCACGGCGTCTCCGTTTTGTGCTCCGGTGGGAGTTGGCCATTTGGTGTTTTGTTGTGGAGGCGATGGGCCGACCCTAGTTTCTGATTTACATTACTCGGATTGGTGATGTTTGTGCCAAACACGCCTTCCGATTTTGCCTTGATCTGGATTGCGGCATCAGATGTGTGATTGCATCATAATGGCATTATTTGACTTGCCTGTGTGGCAAGGTATATTACTATTTATTCTGAGCTCGGTATGAAATAACACCCAGCCATCTGATTTAGCCTATTATTTCATTGTGTTAGTTTTGTCCGTTTCGTTTCAGTTCGTTCGTTTCATTTCATTTAATTGAGTTAGTTATTTCGGTTCATTAGTTGTATTCTATATCCGTACTGGGCATTTGGCTCATGCTGTGTTTTTCTTCCGGCAGGTAATCAGGGGAATCAAGGGCAAGTGTGATGAGAGCTCCATTCATTCCAATCATTTATAGATATTCTGTTTAGACTTGATGTGTCAGTTTACTTAGAATTGTAATAATTATTTTCGATTGTGGTTTGAGACAGTTTGAGATTTATTATGGTTGACTGGTGGTATTATCAATTATTAAGACTATTCTTTTGTGGCTTTGAACCTTGCTATTAAATTCATCAGTTTTGTTATGTTTTGAGTAACCTCCCTTTCTATTTCGGAAAGGGGGTGTTACATGAGTGGTGTATATATTTTTTGTCATTTGGTTTGTTAAGAATGGTGATTGAGGAAACAGAATTAGCAAAAAAGTTACAGTTGTAGAGAGAGAAACAGGGGAAGGAAGACACACAGAAAACAGGGAAATGGAGGAGTTTCAGTACATGGATTGGTGGGTCTAACTTTGTTCTGCGTTTAGAGGCATGTAAGATTTGGTTTTCAGATCTTTCCTTAAACATATTTGGTTTTTTAGTTTCTTTTGAAAAATTTATTAATTTCCACTTTTTTAGATTGAATCTTGAGAAAAATCTGAACTTGACAGGGTTTTGTTTTTCGGTTATTTTAAATAAAAAAAATTCTTGCAAGTGTTTTGGGTGGGGTTAATTAGTTGCTAATGTTCAATGATACTCGCATATTTTTTGGGTATCAGTTTTGCATATGGATTTGTTTTAGAAAATAATTGTTTTATGATGTTGTTCTTGTGGCACTTTCTTTTTTAATACTATTATGCTGAAGAAGTGCCTCTTTCTTAACATAGCTGAGAGAGCAAAAAGAAGCAAAAGAGAAAAACCCATTTGGTAGGGGTGTGTGTATTGATACATAAAAGGAGAAGGAAAGTTTCAACCTTTTCTTACTAGGCACTTGGCAGTTTATGAGAGAGAGGAATAATTGGAGCAGAAAGGTTCTATTCTTTTTATTCTAATTTGTCAAAATAAAGTACTATTGACTTGCAAATAAATTGTAATGTGCGTGTAACATGTTGATTTTAATTTAAGTGCAATTTTAATGTGTGTGTTACATTTTGTTCATCAATATACTGTTACAATCGCGTGCTCCAAAGTCAATAAACTGAAGAAAAAAAATGACGGTCTTTAAATTGCAATCGCGTGACTCCGGGTTTTGTATATTTCGGTTGATCGAGGTTCCATTTTGGATGGGTTTGATTTTTTGTTCAACTTTTATGGGGTTTAATGCATGATTAGGAGTTAGGACAAATTGGTACTTATATTTTTTTTAATCTTGATGTTTTTTAATTTCAGTATATTGTTTAGGCTATGATAATATCTTTGTTATTTTTTCATTTATTTAAGCTCAAATGATTGTTATTTGTATTTATTTGGTACAGGAAAATGAAGTTTTAGAAGGTATTTACTGCTCTGCTTCTGTAAGCCCTGCTCATTATTTTGATTGAATGATTATTATGTGTATACATTGTGTTAATGACTGCTTTAAGTATCAAGATTATTATTGCTTTTGCGCAAAAGAAATAATTATTACTCGCAAAAGTATCATTATTACTGTTGAATGATGGTCAATACTAATATTTTCCTTACCTCTTATTTGAACTGAACTCATATACTACTGTTGTGTCTCACTACTGGCCTTATATTGACTTGATTTTGGTGCTGACAGTATATGTGTTCCTAAAGATGAGTAAGACACGACGTAACGACCCAAAGTTAAACTGAAGCTGTTGAAAATACCTAACCTTAATTAGGCAGATCCCTCATTTGTTATTAGTACAATTAGTATTTTTCTCTATGATCATTTGGAAGGAAAAAAGAAAAAAAAGATATACATTTGGATAAAACAATAAAGGTGGGGTAACATAGCTTTTCCTAATATGTTAATAAAAATAAATAAATAACAAATATACTGCCTCTGCTCAAATAATTAGTGCTCTTGCTCAAACATCTGGAAGAAGTTAATATAGAAAAGTCTGGCCTATTAAAATAAAATGAAATACTAAAAGTTAAAAAAAAGAACAGTATTAAGGAACTTAGCTTGACCTTCTTTAAGGAACTTAGCTTGACCTTAGTTTGACCTTCATAAATTTTTTATCAAGTGAATCAACCATTAGTATCAGTTATACCTTGAAATCTTTAACTTAAGTTTTCGAATAGCTTCAGTTAAAAATTCTAATCTATTTCATCATAAGTCTTCTTATCTATTTCCAACAGCTTCAGTTTAACTTTGGGTGTTTTAAATTTGTTTTTTTTACAATGGGTGCTTAATTTGTGTTCTCACTCTATCTCTCTGTATCTCTCTTTCACAGCAGTAGCACACACACACACACAACAACAACCTACAAAACACACACATTTGCACACGAATGTTAGGTTATTTTTTTTAAAATTGGGTGTCTTTTAATTTGGCTATTTTATTTTTATTATAAAATAGGGTTATAGTAATAATGAAATAGGTTTTCTTTAGTTCTGGAAATTGGATATGCAAGTACTTTTGTGTATGTATATTATGTAATTGATGTTCAGTATCCATAACTTATGAAATTTACTGTGTAGCTACTGTGTAGCTACAACCGTTTCAACTGCACAATCATCGACCAATGGATAATGTTGTTATATTTAGTGGTGTAAGTTTATTATCTGATTAACTCTCTCTAAATAAATCTTATTGATTTTTTAATAACTTATTTATTTTAATTTATTTTCATTAATGTCGTGACAGATGGATGACGACCTCGAAAATACCGTATGATAAATTAACTAATTATACATGGTTATGATGATTTGGGTATGGAATGATTGTTTTTTTGGTGGTTTGGATATGTATGGATGATTGTAAGTTTTATACACAGGTTTATATTTGTCCGGATATCTATTTTTAAAGGAAATTACAGTCAAATTTTTTAAAATTAATGTACTACTAGCTTGATACTTTGATGGTTAGATATGTGTTGATGATTTTTTGGTGGTTTGGATATGTATTGAAACAATGGAAATTAGAGTTTAGAATTTTTTAGATACTCTGTTTTTAAAGGAAATTCTATCAATTTTTTTGGAAATTAGTACCAACTAGCTTGATGTTTTGGTAGTTGGACATGTGTTGATGATTGGGTATGTATTAATTATTGTGGTGGTATGGTGAATTATGGTGGTATGTGTCTTTAGGTAATGTAATATTTTTCGAATTTTAATTTAATTTTTTTTACACCGTGCCTTTAGGCACGGGCATATACTAGTATATATATATATACCTTCCCTAGTAGTAGTGGTACTTCAATGCACGTCAAAATGTCAACATGTATATATTGGGAAAATGGTCAAAAATACCTCTGATGTTTACTCCGATGTTCCACTTGCACCTTAAACTAATTTTTTTTCCAAAAGTGCCCTTAACGTTATAAATTTTAGCTCAACTGTGCCCCTACCACTAACGGACATGCCACGTAGATTAATTCTGTTTACACCTGGACATTTTTTGATGACGAAAGCAAAATTTTGGTGACAAGGCGTGACTACTCATATGACAGCACATTCCCTTCTCTTCCTTCATCACCATAAAGTCTTTTCATTCTCTCTCTCTCTCTGCAATGGAAGAACCAAACAAACAACTCGCAAATATCCAAATTTTCTCTAATAAACTCGCCAGATCCAGATCTAAATCTCCTTTCCAAACCCTTCGATTTAATTCCAAACCAACAAAATTGGTACTACTTATTGGTGATGGGTTTTGATTTTATATGAAAGCTGGATATTTTTTGTTTGAATTCATTCATGGTGGTGAGATTTCCCACATAGTTGGTGAAGAAAATGAAGAAAAAACATAAAGTCCATCTCCTTCTCTCTCCATTTCTTCCAAACTCCATCTTCCCCCATTTTTTCTCTCTAAATTTCAGTTCTCTCTCAATCACAATCGATCTGTTCCTCCAAATTTTTTGAAAGCGGGTCTCAAGTACTTAAAAGAAAAAAAACGAATTAAATAACCAGTGCTTTTAATAATATATTTAGTTATTCACACAATAATTAAAAAAATGAAAGATAAATACGAGAGAGAGTGAGGCTCAGGTTTGTGAAAAATCAGACATGGAATATGAATCTGTTATGGTTGTAACCCCCAGTTGCATGTGAGAAAAATGGATCGATTGTTGAATTTAATCAATCACATGACCTCTGTAATGCCCAGAGAGAGTGAGGCTCAGATTCACTATGCCTGATCGGGTTTGCTCGGATTTAGATTGTAATCAGATCATTTTCAATTCCATCACCACCACCAACCACAAGAAAAGAAAGAGGGGGAGTTACCCAGTTGGGTTTGCTCGGAGTTTAGATCTGAGAAGAATGGTGGGTTTAGAGAGAGAATGGATATGGATTTTTGGTAACAAAAATCCTCCTGCTCCTGATACTCTGCAATGATGAAGATGGATTTCTAAGTCAATTGATGATTCCTGGAGGTGTTGACTCTGTATTGAAGGGAAGAGATCGAAATTGGGGATTAAGAAGCAAAATTAATACGGCTATTATTAATACTACTCTATATTATTGATAATACTCTGTATTATTAATACGGCAATTAATAATACTCTGTACTAATAATACTTTGTACGCAGCAAAATTATTTGTAATACGGCTATTAATAATTTAATATAATAGGTTTATAATACCCTCTTTTCCATGTATGCATTGTCTCGTCAGCAAATTTTGTCCAGGTGTCTGCTTCGTTTTCCTTAGTGGCAAGTCTGTTAACGAGAGGGGCATAATTGGGCTGAATTTTATAACTTTAAGGGCACTTTTGGAAAAAAAATAGTTTAAGGTGCAAGTGGGACATCGGGGTAAACATCAGGGGCATTTTTGACCCTTTTTCTGTATATATATATATATATATATATATATATATATATATATATATATATATGAGGAAAAATTAAATTTGTATATATGGATGTGAGTGAATTCATAGTTTTATGGAACGAAAATTTAATAAATTAATTAAATAAATAATATCGAATTAGTGTGAATATATATTGTTGACGTCGGAAAAAATTTATTCTTTTTTTTGGAATTCCTCTTTTTACCCTTTATGTTCTTTATGTGTTGAGTTTTGTTTAAAAGGACGGGTATGAAAAGAGTCCGACATAAAATGTCGACGATTTAAAAATTCAGAGTCGCCAGTTGGTAGTTTTAAAATGGTTGTATTGTTGGGATATTTCATATGAATCCCACATTGATAAATTCAAGAGTGTAGATGGGTTAATAAGTATGGTAGAGCCTCAACCTAATAGGTTAACCTTTTAGGTAAGAAGGTGGTCCAACATGCTTATTGGGCCAGTCTACACAAGTGTGCGCTCCCGACTTCCGTGAAAACACGGTTACCGTATCAATCCTTATACTCCTTTCATCCCAAAATAATAGACGTTATAGAGTATTTCACTTAGATTAAGAATGAATATAGTTTTACTATTTTACTCTTAATTAATAGTCTGATCTCATTTAATTCTTCATTTGTTCCTCTTTCTTCCTCATCTTATCTGTTCATCTCCATCCCTCGTCCCTCTACAAACTTTTTCTCTCTACCTCTTCAATACCTCCCCTCTTTGTAAACTTTCTCACTCTATCTCCTCTCCCATCTCAATCGCAATGGCAGGCAAACGAAAGGAAAAGGTCTGCCGGTCGGTCCACCACCACATTCTCCCCAGCCACCACCGAATCCTCCACCTACTACTCCGAATAACACCGAATTCAGACATCCGCAGCCTTAAGGGCATTACAAGGCTTTGGCCATCAAGTGGCGAGAGCCTCATGCGTCGAGAAAGAATCCAACGACCCCTACCTTGATTTTCGGCAGTCCATGCTCCAGATGATATTGGAGAAGGAGATTTATTCGAAAGACGACCTGAAAGAGCTGCTCAACTGTTTACAAAAATTCCTTTTACAAAAACTCCTTTTGACGAAAGGAAAAAGAGTTTTCATATCTCCCATCTCTACTGTGACGCCCCTAAAATTAGGTATACATCACCCATCTTGGGTCGCCAAATACATGGTACAAAAATCCAATACAACTTAATTATACAACAATGTAAGATAATCGACAAAATACATATCATGTGAGTTTTAACTCGAATATTGTCATCTGTACAAGATTCAAACACAAATAAGTCCTCAATACATTTATTGTCACACTATCTAATGTAATAGTGAGGACTATTAATGCTATCATCCGGACTGTCACTCCGCTTCTCCGACTCGTCCTCGCTACGCTCTCATTTCAAGAAGAAATAAAGGAAAGAAAGGGTGAGCTCAACTAGCCCAAAGAAGAAATATTATGACTAAGATAATGCATAATAAATTATCATTAGTCTCCAACAATTTTAAACCGATAAAATACAATAGACATCAAGTTTAATCAGCAATGAACAAGCGAATCCATTAAAAGATTCAAGTAGAGAATAAAATCTACTATCTTTTATGATTTAAAAAGTTTTTCATCACTTTTATCGTTGAGACTCAGCTTAATAAATAATCCACATCATCCCTGCACTATGGCCAAGGATATTCATTAGGGTCACGACCACAAATTCCATGCACTACGGGCCAAGGATATTTGTGTATTCATCAATGGTCATGATCATGCCAACAACTGTCCATCAATGCACTACGGCCAATGAGGACTTTTACCACATCATTTGTAACATTAAGGTCATGATTATAGCGAATAATCCCTGATCATAATCATACCAAGTCCATCTATGCACTACAGGCCACATATGACTTTCAACATAATATAAACATAAGGATGATGAGAATGATATATAAATTCAATAAAATAAGTTCACGAATTAAATTGTCCAGGAACCAATAACGTCCCAATTGTCAACAAGATATTGTTTTATGGTGTAAAATTCAAGAATGCTCAGAAGAATATTTCCATGAAATGATACTGAATGAAGCGCAAATATCAAGGATATTCCACTAATTTCATGGAGTATAGAAGTCAAAACTTTAACCAACTGCGTATAATAAAGAATGGAATAACAACAGAAATCACCATGCATGCGGTACTTCGCATAGACAGGTTATTCCAACAGAATAATAAAGAATAGAATAACAACAGAAATCACCATGCATGCGGTACTTCGCATAGACATGTTATTCCAACAGAATAATAAATACGAAATAATAAGTAATGGAACCAGGTCAGGTGAAATTCACACCGACAGGATATTCCGACAGAATATAAAATGACGGAATAATAAAAGGATTTCACCAAGTACAGGGTATCACCGCTTATACAAAGTTATGTATAGGGTATGTTACAGATATCTGAGTTATTCCAATGTAGAATAATAAGGAATGGAATAACATAAGGATTTCACCAAGTACGAGGGTATGCCACGATCACAAGTTATGTATAGGGTATGCCACTTTTTACTGAGTTATTCCAATGTAATAATAAAGAATGGAATAACATAACGATTTCACCAAGTATAGGGTATGCCACGTGTCACAAAGTTATGTATAGGGTATGCCACTTTTACAAAAGTTATTCCAATGTATAATAAAGAATGGAATAACATAAGGATTTCACCAAGTATAGGGTATGCCACGATATCACAAAGTTATGTATAGGGTATGCCACTTTTACAAAGTTATTCCAATGTAATAATAAAGAATGGAATAATGTGTTCTCTCAAGAAGAAAGAATAACACCCCTTACCGTAAAAGATACTGGATATCGATGTAGTGAAGTAGCAGAATACTCTTCTTCTTTCTCTCTATAATTTTCTCTCTATAGCTTCTCTCTATAATTTCTCTCTCTAGAGTTTTAGTGAATTCGTAAGAAAATAATGAAGGAATGAGCTTCTATTTATAGAATAATGGAATGAATAGTAACTTATTCATGAACGGTTCAGATCAATTTACTTTTAAACGAACGATCCAGATCGATTTATTATTAAAACTTAAAACAACGGTCCATACTGATTTACTATTAAAACTTTAAGCCAGCGACCCATATTGATTCACTATTATAACTCTCCACCAGCGGTCCATATTATTTCATTCAACTAACGGTCTGAAAAATTAACACATCTCCTCATGAAATAATATTGTACCCAAATACCTAAATGCACAATAATAAAGTGAATAGTAACTGGGTGAATAGTAACTCATGAATAGTAACTCGTGAATAGTAACTCCTGAATAGTAACTCGTGAATAGTAACTCCTGAATAGTAACTCATGAATAATAACTCGTGAATAGTAACTCGTGCATAGTAAATCATGCATAGTAACTCGTGAATAGTAACTCCGACACAAAAAGTATCCCAAATACTCTTCAGACCTCAATTATTGATTTAACAATATAACAAATAATGCAGATGATACTGTGACAATAATCGAATCAATAATATGAGAGATATGATGCAGCAATTATTGTAGCAATAATGCAGTATAACTGAGTGACTTATCACGTAAGCATCAATAACCAATACAGTGTGCTACTATGCAACCACGCGTATTACTGTATTTTTACTACTGGGTAGTTCAACAGTATCAATGGTAACTTCCGCCGTTATTTTATAAAAAGATAATTTTGTCATTTTCTCAATCCGACAATAATTCCGTTGTGGGGTCTACCAATGATTGCGCCGTTGTACGAATATTCTCTACTAAAACGAATATTCCCCGACCAATCGAATAATTATAAGACAACTTGCGTACTTCGCAGAATTTATAAATACTACCCACAACTATAATATTATTTCAAATTCACACCTTAATATTAAAAAAAAATATTTCAAGAAATTTAAATCTTTATTTATAAAATCTGGGGTCTCACAATCTCCCCTTCTTATGGAATTTTGCCCTCGAAATTTACGTACGTACCTGGTATGATAAAGAGGTGAGGATACCTTGAATACCTTTATCGTTGAAAACATTAAATTCATCTTTGCAATCCTGCCAAAGATATTCATTAATAATTCATCTTTGCACTACAGGCCAAAGATATACAACTGTAAAACCAATAATGCTGAGACTCAGCTTAATAGTATCACGACCATGAATTATCCATGCACTACGGGCCAAGGATAATCGTGTTTTTCAATTACTTACCATGATTATACCGAACAACTCCTCGGTCATTATCATACCAAGTCCATCTATGCACTTAAGCCACGATGACTTTGAACACATCCATGAATTAATATTTCATTCACGAGACTCAAATTTCAATAATTAATCCACATCGTCGAATCATCCCCGCACTACGTGCCAAGGATATTCTTTAGTATCACGACCACGAATTATCTATGCACTACGTGCCAAAGATAATCGTGTTTTCAATTACGGTCATGATTATACCGAACAATCCCTGGTCATAATCATACCAAGTCCATCTATGCATGTAATCCACAGATGACTTTGAACACATCCATGAATTAATATTTCATTGCTGAGACTCAGCTCAATAATTAATCCACATCGTCGAATCATCCCTGCACTACAGGCCAAGGATATTCTTTAGTATCACGACCACGAATTATCCATGCACTATGTGCCAAAGATAATCGTGTTTTCAATTACGGTCATGATTATACCGAATAATCCCTGGTCATAATCATACCAAGTCCATCTATGCACGTAAGCCACAGATGACTTTGAACACAATATAAGCATGGGGATAATGATATAAAGAATAAATCAAATGAGATAAAGGATAAATATTAAAAATTTATAATATAATTTATCCAGGATTCAAGAATATCCCAATGTTATCAATCACTTAATAATCTCATAATCTAATATCATTAATATTATAACAATATTTTAATCACTTCTTAAACGTATAAACAATTTATTTCAATTGTTTACGTTTTACCATATTATGCATTTAATCATTCAAAATTGTCATACTCATAAGATATCATCACCAATGATCAAATCCCTCATCAAAAATATGCATATACTCTATATAGGATTTTCAAGCCATAAAATCCTATTTTCCAACTTTGTTACTTCACATAACATATTTAACTCATATATTCATAACTAAACCATTTTCATGAAAAATATCAAATCAGTTCCAAAAATATTTATTTTCTGGGATTTAGCAGAATATAGTCCCATAATGAACATATATTTTTCTCGGAATTTTTAAAATTCATTTACTATTTTTCAAAAATCAATTTCTAATTAATTCTTTAAGAAATTAGCTACCTCAAGGTTAACTCCAAAAATCCCCAAATCTTGGCAGGACCTTACACATATTAATGTGAGATTCCAGTTTAAATTTCATGGTCATCGGAGTTATAGAACTCCGGTTATAGCGTTTTTCGTCGGAAAAACCTAAATATTGAAATGATCATAACTTGCTCATTTTAAGTCAGAATGAGCTCATTTTTGGACAGGAGGTTCTTTATACCATATAATTTCATGTCCCAAAAGGCCTGAATTCTTCTCACAAATTAAGTGGCCGAAATAGCCCCTTCAATTTTTGGACAACAACCTTTTTGTAATTTCCAGCTTTTACATCCTTTACTAAAATCAGTCCACACAAAAATCTACAACATCTTTTCCCGTGATTCCACCTGGATAAGTTAGGTAACTCATAGATCTAACTCTAGGACTTGACCACACTCAAAAATTCGAAATATAATAGGAGATGTGGTCAATTGAATTTCATGTTACGTTTTTCACCAAAATCTGATTTTCAACTCTTTGTGATTTCTAAGAAACTTTCATGTTTTCACATACTATCCAACATAACTCATCATAACATTTACTAATACTTCATATACCTATGATTTTCATCAGTCTTATACTTTTATTATGACTTTTATCATAATCCACGTAAACAAATCCTTTTAGTTGATGAAATATTTGAGGGTTTTAGAAATGAGTTTTGTACTGGGGTCAATACAAAATTCGATTTCATGCTCTAGGGGTAATTTAAGAAATCTTCAAGAATACGTCAGGAAATTTATTAACGATAGAAATATCATTCAAATCTATGACCCTCATCCAAGACTTGGATAGTACGTCACATTAATACCAACTGTGACTTCTATCCCTTAACCTGGATAGCACCTCACAATGATACCTATCAACTTGCCATCTTCATTCACGATGTCTCCTATAGAAAGTCTGGCTTCGGTGCATTCTACACAAAGAATTCAACAATTTAGGGATTGGGGCTCTTTACTTATGGCTTGATATAACAATGATTGACTTTAGTGGTTTGGTTGCTTGAATTCGCATAACAGGTTGGTTAGGAGTATGAAAGCTAACAACCTTACAAAAAGCATGATGAGTATTTAGCCAATCGTTTCCAAAAATCACATCGATGCAAGTATTTTCAAAGAGATAAGATCGACAGGTAACGTGAAGGTGTCGATTTGGAATCAAACAAGATTTATAAATAGTGGAGGTAACGAAGGCTCCTACTAACGAAGTTTCAACCAATAAGTCAAAGTCTAACTTCTCCGGAGTTAAATTTAAACGTTGAACGCAAGCAAGAGAGATAAGAGAATAGGTAGAACCGATATCTTATAGACTTCGCAATTAACTAACCCGTGCTAACTTCGTTCGGGTTACTCGCTTTTTGAGAAGTCACGAAAAATGCTCTCCCTTGCACTACCGGTTTTGACTTTTCTAGAATGGTCTTTGGTGCCTCCTTCCCAGCTGGACTTGTCTTCGGTGAACGACAATATCAGGCCAGGTGACCTTCTCTTCCACAATTATAACACGCTTTAGATGGCATCGCACAGTTGGGACTGATGTGTCCCTCCCCTCCGCATTTGAAACATATGATAGGTGGTCGTTCTCATTCCTTAACAACGGGTGCTGGTGCTGACGTCTTTCCATCATTGTTGAATTTCCTCTTCTTGAAATGTCCATTCTTATTGTTTTGGCCATGATTACCACCGAAGTGGTTACCATTTCTGCCATGTTGATTCTCTTCACGCTTATTGTCACCGCTTCGATGACTGTTATCACTGTATTATCATTTGTCGGCTGATCTCTTTTGGTTGGGTTGACTCACTATCGCGCTCCAATAACTGAGCCCTATTAACAACATCTGAATACAAACAAAGTTTATGAGAAATGAGGTATTGATTTATCTCGGGTTTCAAACCTCTTAGAAACATCTGTGTCATTCTCTCCTCATTATCAACCAAATGGGACGCAAAACGGGACAACTCGGCAAACTTGGCTTCATACTGCGACACGGTCATGTTGTTTTGCTCTAGTTTAATGAACTCTACCTCTTTCATGTGACGAATACTTTCTGGAAAGTACTTGTCGTTGAATAGTTCCCGGAACTTCTCCCAAGACATCTTCAGTGCGGCAGGTTGAGTACGTTTTACAGATTTCCACCAGTAATCTGCCTCTGCACGCAACATGAAAGTGGCAAAGGGAACCTTTTGTTCCTCGAAGCATCCCAAGACATCAAATATCTTGTTGATCTGTTTAATCCACGTTTCCGCCTTAAGTGGTTTTGGCTCTCCAAAAAACTCCGGTGGTCCCAGTTCCTTAAACTGCTTGGTGGTGACCAACCGTGGGTTGCCATTGTTTCCACCTGCATTATGGACAGGAGCTGCCTTCGCCCGTTGTTGCATGAATTGCTCCTTGAACTGCTTAGCGGTGACCGTTCGAGAGTTATCAGTGTTTCTACCTGCATTTTGGACAGGAGCTGCCTTCGCTTGTTGTTGCATGAATTGCATAAAGCCTCTGACCATCTCATCATTCACCATTTCATCGGTGTTATTGTTTTCATGAGGATTATTGTCCTTTGGTTGCACATTACCCTGAGCATTGATCGTTGGTGACTCAATGGTCTCATGTGCTTCATTGATTATCTCAAAATTCTCGGATGCCATTTTTAAATACTGCCACAAAACAAGGATTAGATAACATATCACATATTATCCCTATATTATGACCGACCAATTAATAACAAATAAACTTAGGTAGGTCATACTAGCGAAGGAATTCCCCGTCTCTCCCCTCCTAGTTCTTATCTCACATCTTAGCCAGGGATCATATCCCTAAGCTTTGATACCAACCGTGACGCCCCAAAATTAGGTATACATCACCCATCTTGGGTCGCCAAATACATGGTACAAAAAATCCAATACAACTTAATTATACAACAATATGTAAGATACGACAAAATACATATGTGAGTTTTAACTCAATATTGTCATCTAGGCAAAGATTCAAACACAAATAAGTCCTCAATACATTTATTGTCACACTATCTAATGTAATAGTGAGGACTACTAATGCTATCATCCGGATCACTCCCGCTTCTCCGACTGCGTCCCTCGCTACGCTTCTCATTTCACAAGAGAACAAAGGAAAAAGAAAGGGTGAGCTCAACTAGCCCAAAGAAGAAATATTATGACTAAGATAATGCGAATAAATTATCATTAGTCTCCAACAATGTTAAACCGATAAAATACAATAGACATCAAGTTTAACTGCAATGAACAAGCAATCCATTAAAAGAGTCAAGTAGAGAATAAAATCTACTATCTTTTATGATTTAAAAGTTTTTTCATCACTTTTATCGCCGAGACTCGACAATAAATAATCCACATCATCCCCGCACTACGGCCAAGGATATTCATTAGGGTCACGACCACAAATTCCATGCACTACGGGCCAAGGATATTTGTGTATTCATCAATGGTCATGATTATGCCAACAACTGTCCATCAATGCACTACGACCAATGAGGACTTTTACCACATCATTTGTAACATTTCGGTCATGATTATACCGAATAATCCCTGATCATAATCATACCAAGTCCATCTATGCACTACAGGCCACAGATGACTTTCAACATAATATAAACATGAGGATGATGACAATGGTATATAAATTCAATAAAACAAGTTCACGAATTAATTTGTCCAGGAACCAATAACGTCCCAATTGTCAACAAGATATTGTTTTGTGGTGTAAAATTCAAGAATGCTCAGAAGAATATTTTCATAAAATGATACTGGATGAAGGGCAAATATCAAGGATATTCCACTAATTTCATGGAGTATAGAAGTCAAAACTTTAACCAACTGAGTATAATAAAGAATAGAATAACAAAAGAAATCACCATGCATGCGATTGCTTGATGTATGTGTTATTCCAATGTAATAATAAATACGAAATAATAAGTAATGGAACCAGTCGTGTGAAATTATTAAGCGATGTGATATTCCGGCTGAATATAAAATGACGGAATAATAAAAGGATTTCACTAAGATGGTATGCCGCTTATACAAAGTTATGTATAGGTATGTCACAGATACAAAGTTATTCCAATGTAATAATAAGGAATGGAATAACATAAGGATTTCACCAAGTCACAGGGTATGCCACGTGTACAAAAGTTATGTATAGGGTATGCCACTTTTACAAAGTTATTCCAATGTATAATAATAAAGAATGGAATAACATAACGATTTCACCAAGTATAGGGTATGCCACGATATCAAAGTTATGTATAGGGTATGCCACTTTTTACAAAGTTATTCAACGTAATAATAAAGAATGGAATAACATAAGATTTCACAAGTATAGGGTATGCCACGATACAAAGTTACGATAGGGTATGCCACTTTTACAAAGTTATTCCAATGTAATAATAAAGAATGGAATAATGTAAGTTCTCTCTGAAGAGAAAGAATAACACCCCTTACCGTAAAAGATACTTGGATATCAAGTAGTGAAGTAGCGTAATACTCTTCTTCTTTCTCTCTATAATTTTCTCTGTATAGCTTCTCTCTATAATTTCTCTCTCTAGAGTTTCAGTGAATTCGTAAGAAAATAATGAAGGAATGAGCTTCTATTTATAGAAGAATGGAATGAATAGTAACTTATTCATGAACAGTTCAGATCAATTTACTTTTAAACGAACGATCCAGATCGATTTATTATTAAAACTTAAAACAATGGTCCATACTGATTTACTATTAAAACTTTAAATCAGCGACCCATGTTGATTCACTATTATAACTTTCCACCAGCGGTCCATATTAATTCATTCAACCAACGGTCTGAAAAATTAACACATCTCCTCATGAAATAATATTGTACCCAAATACCCGAATGTACAATAATAGAGTGAATAGTAACTGGGTGAATAGTAACTCGTGAATAGTAACTCGTGTATAGTAACTCGTGAATAGTAACTCCGACACAAAAAGTGTCCCAAAAACTCTTCAGACCTCAATTATTGATTTAACAATATAACAAATAATGCGATGATATCGTGACAATAATCGAATCAATAATATAGAGAGATATGATGCGTGAAATTCTTGTAGCAATAATGCAAAGATAACCGGGTGACTTATCACGTAAAGCATCAATAACCAATACTGGTGTCTACTTATGCAACCACGCCAGACATCAGCATTTTTTTACTTCTGGGTAGTTCAACAAAGATCAACCGGAATCTCCGCCGTTATTTTATAAAAGATAATTTTGTCATTTTCTCAATCAGATAATAATTACATTGTGGGGTCTACCAATGATTATACTTGTGGTTTTAATATTCTCTCTCATAAAACGAATATTCCCCACCAATCGAATAATTATAAGACAACTTGCGTACTTTGCAGAATTTATAAATACTACCCACAACTATAATATTATTTCAAATTCACACCTTAATATTAAAAAAAAAATATTTCAAAAATTTTAAATCTTTATTTATAAAATCTGGGGTCTCACATCTCCGTTTACAAAAAATAGGCAAAATAGGAAAAGTCAATGGCAGACAATCACAATCGCAATGGCAGGAAAAGGAAAAGGTTATAACCGTGGTGATGGAGGCGCTCATCGACAGATTGCCAGATTTGGTGGAGGAGTATTAATGGTGGTGGAGAAGGAATGAGTAAAGAAGGAAAAAAATAAGCAAAATAGTCTTGATTTTGTAGAACGTCAAATATTTTAAAAAAAAAAAAACTTTAAAACGTCAAATATAATAGGATGAGATGTCAGATATAATGGAATGGGACAGAGGAAGTATATAAATACATCACAGCCTCCTCCAACTTAATCAATTTCAAATCAATTCAATTTGTCTTCTAATTTGATTTTCAACAGGCAATAAATTGCAGTAACAGTCCAAAATAAACTTTAAATTGACTCAGTTGATTTCTCCTCTCTCGATTAAATTGTTTTTGGTCTGAATTTGGTCCCCTTCATCGCTTTATCTTCTCGATAAACCGGTTATCGTCTGATCTCTTCCGTTCCCCTTCTCGATTTAATTCGGTCTCTTCATCGCTTTATCTTCTTAACCGTTTACAAACCCACGATCTGTTCATGATTCACCTCCTCTTCCTACTCCTCTTCTGCTTTGTTCCTCTTTTTCTATCCATCACAGATTTGGGTTATTTACCACTACGGATTACACATGCCGTAATAATACCAATTCCACCGCCAGTCTCCGCCGCCACATCGAGTATCCTCTCAAAAACCTTTACTACAGCTTCCTGAGCCGCCGATACCTCATTCTTCTTCATCCAATACGATTTTCCTGTTGATTGAGTTCGAGGCGGTAATAACGATGACCCGGTCGCCTGAACTTGGCGGCGATTCCTCGACTTGGATTCTGGCTCAGGTGTCCTACTGTAGCTGTTTGATAATTGCGCCGGACTTTCCAATCACGCCACCGATTCGTGACGCGTGACAGAGGAGGCGGAAGGCTACGTGACCGGTGGGCACATAAAGAGGCAGGATTGGAGGATTTGAGCGTTTGAAGGACGCGCCGCCGGCGTTAGTGTAGGGGTCTAGCATTGAACGTTATGGTTGTGATTTGTGAATGGAGAAACGGGCCATCCAATCCATCCAATTAAATTTGCACTACTTTTTCTCTCTTAAATATATACCTAAACATTTTCTCTCTAAAAAACGATTTGCAGCCTATCAAGTTGCAGGAAGGATCCTTGCATTCAATTGCAGTTGGGGGACCAAATCAAACACACAGGAATCAGGTAACACAAGTCTTGGCAATTATAGTTTCTTTATTTTGAATTTGATGAAATATTTTATCAATACTGGGTGCTATAACTGTTATTTACTTTGGCCGATTTGGTGCACTGTAATTGTTTGAAATAATGCCACATAAGTGCTAAAGATGAAATTTTGATTTGTTCAATTCAATATGGGTAACAATGTTGCTGGCAGTTTAAAGAGCTTCATTGTTATTAAAATTTGTTTAATATGTTTTTCTGGGAACATACAAAAGGTACTCATTGAATTTAGAACTCATTTAATATGTTTGAATGATTAAAATTTTGATTTGTTCAATTCAATATGGGTAACAATGTTAAATGATTAAATATTTCTGAAATGCCATTATAGTCATCATTGTAACTGCTTTTCATAATTTCCTCCAAGTTACTTGGTTTTTCTTTTAGAAATTTTACTTTATTATTTTTAATTTATCTTATATTTGTTGTTTCCACTTTTGTAGTTTATGTTTGTTGCTGCTGCAAAGTATTGCGTTGAAATAGCAACCCAACAACATGGTTGTTGTGTTTTGCAACGATGCATCAGTCATTCAACTGGAGAACATCGAGAAAACTTGGTTGCAGAAATTTCCTCAAATGGACTTCTACTTGCTCAAGACGCTTTTGGGTAAGTGAGAGAGATTATGTTCCTATGCAGTTATATAGAGAACAGTCATTTTGAGGACCGAGGAGAACTTTGAACTTTCATTGAGATTATCTTCACAATGAGTAAAAATCTCGCTGTTCTATTCTTTAGCTTGCTTTTCTCATAGACCTGATATTATATAATGAAACTATGAAACTATTCCTAATTTAAAACATATATTCCTAATTTAAAACACATATACATATATATGTGTATATATAACATATTGTATGCAGACTATGGCTTTATGGTTTTCATTGTTTTTATTTGCTTCAGCTGCTTAAATGTTTTCTCTTAAACTTTGTTGTTATTATCATTTTTGAGGGTCATAGCTTTCCATTTTGAAGTTTGAAATCTTTATAAATTTATCTTTGTGAGTTTTTGGTTAGGAGTCCTCTGATTATTTCTTACATTCACATACATTTTTTGTTTTTGGGATTTCTTTGAAGAAAGAGACTACAGTTGATGTTGTTTTCTTTGCCTTATTTTGCAAGGTGTATCTCATGAAAACCATAAACTCCCCTCAGCCTTTTATGCATTTATGGGCCTTTTTGACTAATTATCCACCATAACATGAATATTGAATCTTCAGAAGTATTTTTAGGATAATGTCCTTTGGCGAGGAAACAATATTTCTGGAGATGGTTGCAAAGAGTGTCAACCTTTGGTTTTTTATTTTTATTTTATTTGTTTTGGTTTAGTGGTTATGTTGGTACTTGATGGTGGTTTTATTAAGGTTGAAGGGAAGGGAAGAGAATTTAAATTCCTTTGTTTTTCTCTCTTTCTTTGTTTGGTTCTTACTTGAGAATGAAGACCAAAGAAAATCTATGAAGGGAAAAAATATTTTCTTTCTTCTCTTAGCTTTTATACTTTTTGTTCTCCCTTCTCAATGGAATAATGTTTTGGTAGATGGCTGCGAAGAGTGTCTACTTTTAGTTTTGTTCCTTTCTGGCTGTCTGCCGGTATGCGCCTGTCAAACGAGCCTGCAGCATTTGGTAAGGGTGGAAGGAAACGAAGATGACTTTTTTGATTTCTTCCAATTTTTTTGTATGGTTTCTACTCGAGTAGCTTTGTGTTGATAAATTCATTTACATTCATTTAACCATTTCTCACTTTCTCCTTTGATGATTTTATGTTGACAGAAAAATTATAGAAATAGCAATATGTTAGTTGTAGGCTCACAATGATGATGATTATTGTGTTACTTTTTGTTTGTTGTCTATTTGTACATTTGTACTACTTTTATTTACCCAATTAGTAGTAGATTCTAATTTAGTTTTTGCGGGATCTTCCTGTGAGCTTATAATGCTACACACAACTAATGAATTACTTTTCTCAGCTTATATGAGGAAGATAAGCTGAGTAATTCCTTCTTTTTCTTTTTCTTTTCTGTTTTTTTTTAAATTCTCCCTTCTCTTTATGGAGCCGTCTTTATCTCTGGTAGGAAGGTCATGTAGACAGATGATTTTTGTGCTCAAGGAATATGAATTGATTTGAATCAGTTAACTAAGCAATGCTAAGTTCTGAGCTCTTTGTATGAGGTTAGGTGGTTGTAGCCTTACATAAATGGTGGCTCAATACTGAATGGTGTTAGTGCACAATCACAGTTGAGGTGATAATTGTTTCAGAATTAAGAAATGAAGGTAACCATATATTTACCTTTCCTGGAATTTTAAGATTTAATGACCATTGGTAGGAATAATTGTTTGTGTAAACCATTGTCTTAATGAATTCTTCATAGTTGTTCAAAGGCATATATTTTACTTTCTTATTTACTAATTGTACTCTTTAATTCAAAATGTTTGATGTATTTTTATACCAATACAGACTACAAGAAATGAAGTCCTTGCTCATGGGTGGCATCATGCAGTAACAATGTTAAACGGACGAGACTTAGTGTTGTGAATTGGTTAGTTAACATATAGAAGATGTTGGGACTTTTCAGTTGGACTAACATTTTTATCATGGACTTTGAAACTCAATTAGTTGGTAAATAATACTCAAATTGGTGTTATTGTTCAATTTTAAAGTACGTCTCTCTTCAATTATTTTATTTAATATTGACTAAACTCGTTATTTAATTTGAAATTGTGTGATACGAGTTCACGTTGGTACATGAATTATGTATTTTTAGTCTTTTTTTTTGAGATGTCTGACAAATTATTAATTTCATTATTGAAACTAGCCCGTGCATTGTACGGGTTATCAACTAGTTGATATAGTTATGAACCATATTGTCTATTTCTTCACCTTCTATCTCTAATATTTTATACATTCTTTCTCTAAAAAATTTTACACTCTAATGTTACGTTTGAATTGAAGGAATGAAATAAAGGGTGGAATGATTTATTCCATTTCAGTTGGAATAAGTTATTCCATATTTTTCCTCCCCTAAGGAATAAAATTCATAAATTTGTAAAGAATAGGAATGGTTCAATCCATTCCAATAGCAATCAAAACATAACTTTTTTTCATTTCATTCTCACCTTCATTACTTCAATCCAAATGTAACATAAAATTTTTAGATTTTTTCTCTAAAATTTTTGTACACTTGTTTTTTCTAAAAATTATTTTAGGCTCAATTTTTTTTCTCTCTAAATTTTTTATACTTTCTCCCAAATTTTTAAATAATTTCTCTCCCTCTTAATTTTTTATAAAGGAGAGTTGTAAATATAAATTTTATACAATTTCAGAAAAAATAAAATAAAGGAGTTATAAATAAATTCTCTCTTTACTTAAAAATAGTGAATCTTCGTGAAGCAAAGAAAATACAGGAGAAACAAAATAAAAAATAAAAAAATCAAGCAACCCCGTCCTGCTTAACGAGGACGGGAAAATATATAAACATCCGTAAGTGTGGAAAAAAAAAAACGAAAGGAAGTTTAGGGATTGTATATTTCAGGCAGAATTTGAGATGTTATTGAGATGTCAAGAAAACTGAAGGAATCCTACAAACAGTGAAGATGGAGATGGATGTTGTCCAGTAAATCTTGGTCAAAAATAGCTTAACCGGTTTAGATTTATATTTTTAAATATTTTTTTTAAAAAAATATGAATCTAAATTCTATCCAATTTAAATAAAAAAATAATAATTAACTGACCCAATTGATTTCAATTAATATGGATTGATCCATTGCCAAGCCAAAGTCCAAGTTAACATTTGGCCACCTTTATAATATTACAGTTTCCTGATGGTAACAACATCCTCCTATTAAAGTTCTTACTCAGTGGCATAAAAAATAAATATTACATTTTCCCTAAAAGCATCATGCTGGGTACTGGATAGATCTCCTAATAGGCTAAACAAGGAGACAGTTAGGGAACAAGTCACACACACAAGTACTTACAGGCGACCTCACTAGCTATAGTAATTTACTTCTTTCTCTTCTTTGGGGGTTGTAGTGCTTCTTCATCCTCCTCTTCTTCTTCTTCATCCTCCCTGTCTTCTTCATCCTCACCTACTTCCTCTTCCCCGCCGTCGTCGTCGTCATCATCATTGTCTTCGTCATCGTCATCTTGGTCTTCCCCGTCCTCATCATCATCGTCTTCGCCATTCTCTTCTGGGCCACCAGCACCTCCTCCTAGACCTTTCCTCGAGTTGTTCTTATTGTTGTTAGAGTTGTTGTCAAAATCTCCTACATCTTCTGATGATGGGTCTTCTTCACCTTCCCCAGATCCACCATCCTCCTCATCATCGTCGTCATCATTTTCACCATTATCATCCCCTGACTCAGCATCCAGTTGTTTTGTGGCGGAGGAGGACGTGTGGTGATCTCCTTTGGTTATAGGGTTTTGGTTTAGAATTCCAATTTTTTCCTGAAACCATAGGGTGGAAAGTGCATAACTTGCAAGGTTAAGCCAAAGAAAGTAAAATAGGAAAAGAGAGAAGAAAAATAATTCTTGTATTAATTGAAGGAAACTATGACTACTAACCATAAAACACATCATATGCAGACAGAGACCAATGCCAGAACATGAACTTTAAGAACACTACGTATGGCTTATGGAAGAAAAGAACACAACATATACAGTAAAGGAGAAAGGAGGTCCATCTTTACCATCACTTACGAGATACTTATTGTTTCACATAGGACCAAGGAAATACATTTTAAACATCATTCCCAAAAAAATCCCGGAAAAGGATCAGTTTTACAAATAATTTGCTAGACAATTCGGAACAGCATGAATGACAAGTGTCAAGATCAAATTCAACTGTAAATTATAATGTGGCAGCAGAGCACAAATGGTTAATTGTCAAGTGCATTTAATATTAGTTTTTGCATTTAAAAATCGATAATTAGAAGGATCTATATTTAAGATTTGAAGCTCAGCTCAAGAGGTGAGCTTAAATTATTACTCAAACTTAACTTGTATATGATTCAAGCTGTGATCTCAACGGTTTTTAAAAATCAAGCCATCTCACGTGTAGCTTATTTCAACTTAGTTTTGTGTGTTAGAACAAGCTAAAAGACGGTTTTCAAAACTAATAACCGTTTTTAATTCTAGAAAACGGATAATAAAAATGCAAATTAAAAAATTAGAATATTTGTAATGATAACAAACATATCCCAGCTTTTTAAATTGCCTCTTACTAAGGCAATAGTAACATTATTAAATAATACTAATAACTAATTAAATATCTGCATAGTTAATAAAAAAAATTGTATTGACAATATAGAGGATAAACTAACACCTATAAACTAATTGTGATAAAAAAAAAACAAAAATTAAATCAGAGGCGAACATGTGTCAATATTTTGCCTTGAGTTTAAAGAGCATGGTTTTTGAATTTGCTCTAGAACACCACAGATTTTTATACCAAAAAGGTCCCACCATATCCAAACCAAACCCAAAGTATTCCCAAACCATTTCTAATTTCCTAGTTTCAGTTCTAGTAGTCTTGTTCTAAAGTACACCAAAACATTTGCCAAACATTTCAACAGTTGATCTAAAGAATGATTTAATATCACTTTAACAATTATTTTAACTATCAAAAATAGACTTTCAATTATTTGACTAATCAAAACGTAACTGTTTAATAAAAAAATATAACTAAAAAATTATTATAAATTAAAATCTAAAGAACGAATTATACACTTAACTACTTAAGTCCCTAAAGTGAAACAACATAACTGGAAAATAATATCAAGTCTTGATATAGAAAAGTAGAAAGGGAACTGTGAATTTTTGATATTTTCACATGGTCTTCTCTCACATGAGCATACAGTGAGTCTCACCTTCATGTGAGAAGGAACCATGTAAAAATATCAAAAATCCATATGAAAATAGTGTTCCCCAAGTAGAAAACTAAACCAAGATGAGTGGTATATATAACATTGAGTTACTTAAAATCACCAACTTAAATAATAGAAAATTATAAAATATCCACAAAATCAAAAAATCTATGGAACCTAATAGAACGGTGCAAGTTAGCATGAAACAAAGCCAAATAGCGAAAGTTAGCCTCTTACCCGGCCAAAATAAAGATAACAGACGAGTATTTTCCGAGACTAGCATAAATGAGGCTCAACTTTCTAGATTACAACCAAAATGTTCAAGGTTTCTAAATATGGGTCAGACGCCAATTAGGTTGGTGTTGGGAATTGAAAATAAAAACCAACGCCAGTTGAAGTGGCGTTGGGGTGTCAGATTAACTTAACCAAATTATTAGATTAACTTAATCAAATTATTTTTTAAATAAATGATTTAAAAATCATTGTCCTAATTTTATTTTATTTTTAAAAATGTAAAATTGTTTTTTGAACCAACGCCAAACTAACTGGCGTTGATTCTATTTTATAAAAAAGTAAAGCATACTAGAATGCCAGTTGCGTTGGTTGTAATTTGTCTTTTTTTAAGAATAAAAAATAAAAAATGCAAGCCTTGAATGCCGGTTGAAGTGGCATCGTAACTAATTATCTTATTCTAAATTTTATTTAACCCTTGGTGTTGATTCTACTATTTTATTTTATTTTTAAAAAAATTATAAAGCAAATTTGAAAAAAAAAATGAGGTAACAGGTCAGTTGAAGTGGTGTTGGAATATTATTTTTTTAAAAAAATAAAAATAAATGTAAAATAGCAAAACCCGATTGAATACAAAGGTAAGGATGTCGGACACTTACCTTTGTGTTTATTTGGATTTTACTATTTTACACTTTTTTTATTTTCTTAAAAAAAAGAAAATAACATTCCAACACCACTTCAACATGCGTTCAAGTGACACTTTCCTCTCTTTTTTCCAAATTTACTTTATAAAAAAGATTAAAATAGAATCAACGGCAATTAATTTAGCGTTAAAGAAGGATTAAATAAAATTTAGAATAAGATAATAGGTTCCGACCTCACTTAATTGGCTTAATTGGCGTTCAAGGGTTGCATGTTTTTTAAATTAAATAAAGGATAAATTCCAATCAACGCCATCTCAACATGTTTGCATTTTTTATTATTTATTTTTATTTAAAAAAAAAAGACAAATTCCAACCAACACCACTTCAACTGACGTTCTAGTCTGCTTTACTTCTTTTTTTCCCCAAATTTGCTCTATAAAAAAGTTTTAATGGCGTTGGATCAATTTTTTTCCAAATTTGGTTAAAAAAATAAATTCGTTTTAAAAAAAATAGGATAATTTTTTTATTAATTCGTTTATTGAAAAAATAATGTGGTTAAGTTAATCTGAACTCCAACGCCACCACAACACGCGTTGGATTTGATTTTCAATTACCAACGCCAATCCAATTGGTGTTTGGCCTATATTTAGAAACTAACCTTGAATATTTTAGATGTAATCTAGAAAGTTGAGTCTCATTTATAGTCTCGGAAAATACTCGAGAATAGACTAACAATAACAAAACTGAAAACTACTTACTTTGGTGCTGAGGGATTTTTTTGAAGATTAAAATATAAAAACTGACCTGAGCTAGAGCTGAAAGCCGAAGAGCCAGGAATAAAATAGCTAACAAAGCTTCCCCGGCGCATGTTAGCACAATCTGTTCAAGTGAAGCGACAATAACTGAACTGCTCTCCATCCGTACAGGAAACACCTACAAAAGCTATATCCTTACCCGTTAGATCAAACGAACTTTACATCCCACCCGTTTGAGCTCCAAAACAAACACGCCAAAAATTCAATTAAAACAAAAACGTAGTCGACAGAAAGATAATAGAAAGAATGAATAATCTCAGAAAACAAAAATAGGATTTTTTTAAAACAGTTGTAGAAGAAAAGACAAAACACTACTTTCCGCTTGCAAAAATCAACGACAAACTGAAAAATTCCCCTGAAAGTATAAGGAAACAAGAAAATTCATGCAAAATTTAGCTAAAAGTTCAAAAATACGAAAAATTAAGCTCTAATGGAGCAAGTTAAAGCCCAAAACATATATATGACTGTAATTCAGGAAATTTATAGCTTGAAGAACAACGGATTACCATAGAAGTTTCAGATTAAGCTCAAACTTCATAAATTCAAGGAATTATACTGATTTATATCATAATTGAGCGAACTAAAGCAGAGAAATTTACCAGAACTCGAGATCTAGACACAAATGTAGCAGATCTGGGGAATTCAGGAACTAAAACCCCAAAAAACAGAGAGCAAAAGCAGCGTTCATTATGGACCGTTGGATTGAGATTCGCAGGGAGAAAGAGCGAGTGATCGAAGAGATATAGATAGAATCCGAGGGAAGAGAGAGGAGCAGGGCGAGAAAGGGTGTGTTTGGGCGTGGAGTTACTGAGAGTCGGTCAGAGAGGGAGGAGCTGCCCGTAATTTACCATTTGAGGTATGGGGCAGCGTCCTGATCAGGTAAAAAGAAAATATCACGGGAGTTGGGGCTGCCCGGAGAAGGAATGTTATACTGTTATTTAATCAACTTCAGTTTTTAATTTGGTAAAATACAAATGTGATTCTTTTGATAATTGCAAATCGAGTCTCTTTCTCTTAAAAAATTTGGATATTGAACTTTTAGGTGTCACATATTATTTTAAAAATTGAACCCACAACCTCCAATTTAATATTTTGGGTTAAAAGACCACCCAAACACCATAAGTATGACACTCCCAAAATTAGGTATACATCACCCATCTTAAGTTGTCACTTACATGGTACAAAATACAAATACAACTTAATTATACAACAGTCGTTTAAAATACGACAAAATACATATTGTGAGTTTTAACTCGAATATTGTCATCTAGACAGTATTCAAACACAAATAAATTTTTAATACATTTATTGTCACACTATTTAACAAAATAGTGAGGACTACTAATGCTTATCATCAATTTGTCACTGCTCCCCGACGACTCGTCCCATACGTTCTCAATTCTCAAGAGAATAAAACAAAGAAAGGTGAGCCCAACTAGCCCAACAAGAAATATTATGACTAAGATAATGCAGAATAAATTATCATTAGTCTCCAACAATGTTAAACTGATAAAATATAATAGACATCATGTTTAACTGCAGCGGAACAAGTAATCCATTAAAAGAGTCAAGTAGATAATAAAATCTACTATCTTTTATGATTTAACAAGTTTTTCATCACTTTTATCGTTGAGACTCAGCTAAATAAATACTCCACATCATCCATGCACTACTGGCCAGGATATTCATTAGGTCACGACCACAAATTCCATACCACTACGGGCAAGGATATTTGTGTATTCATCATAATGGTCATGATCATGCCAACAACTGTCCATCAATGCACTACGGGCCAATAAGGACTTTTACCACATCATTTGTAACATTACGGTCATGATTATACCGAATAATCCCTGGTCATAATCATACCAAGTCCATCTATGCACTACAGGCCACAGATGACTTTAAAAAATATATAAACATGAGGATGATGACAATGATATAAGAATTCAATAAAACAACTTCAAGAATTAATTTTTTCAGGAACTAATAATGTCCAAATTGTCAACAAGATATTGTTTTGTGGTGTAAAATTCAAGAATGCTTAGAAAAATATTTCCATGAAAAGATATTGGATGAAGTGCAAATATCAAGGATATTCTACTAATTTCATGGAGTATAGAAGTTCAAAACTTTAACCAACTGAGTATAATAAAGAATGGAATAACAAAAGAAATCACCACGCATGCGGTACTTGGCATGTATGTGTTATTCCAATGAATAATAAATAACGGAACCAGTGCGGTGTAAAACACACAGGCATGTGATGTTCCAACAGAATAATAATAAAGATTTTAACTAGGTCCTTGTAAAACACGCAGACGAGATGTTCCAATAGAATAATAATAAAGACGGAACCAGGTCCAGTGTAAAACACACACACAGGATGTTCGAACGGAATAATAAAGACAGAATAATAGAAGAATGTCACCAAGTATAGGGTAGCCCGCGTATACATGTTATTCCAACAGAATAAATAAGAAATGGAATAACAGAAGTTCTCTTCAGAATATGAAATAAATAATATCCCTACTAGTAAAAGAACTGAATATAAGAGTAGTTAAGTAGCGAGAATAATTTTCTTCTTTCTCTCTTTACAGTTTATCTCTCTGAGAGTTTCAAAGAAATTAAGTAAAAAAATAATGAAGGAATGAGCTTATTTATAGAAGAATGGAATGCATAAGTAACTTCAATTCATGAATCTGCCTTCGATTGATTTACTTTAATCTGACGGTCCATATTTAAAAGCAAAATCTTTTAAATAAAATATAATATATATATATATATATTATATATATTAAATATATATATATATAGCATGTGCTAAAAAAATTTCCACGGTCCATTTCCCTTCCTGCCTCAACTTGGCAACAAGTGATGTATATATATATATAACATATAACATATAATATATGTAATAATAATGATGATAACTCCCTCCTAATCCCTTTTTCTTTTTCTCCCACCAAAATAAAAACCCACCCGACAACATGTCTTCCACACAAGACTTTGCCATACATGGGTCCCACTCGTGGGCCCCCACCATTTATTATATATAAAATAACTTTTTACCGATTATAAAAAAAATGGGTAAATGGAGGTTCCATAAAATACGCCAAAATTCACAACAATTACTATAGCAATAATTGAACAAAACTGAGTGACTTCTCACATAAGCATCAATAATTAATACCGGTGTACTTCTTATGCGACCACACATGTATTCTCTTTTTTTTACTACTAGAGTAGTTCAACAAAGATCAACGGTAAAACTTCCGCCGTTATTTTCAATAAAATATTTTTGTCGTTTTCTCAATTCGATAATATTTCTGTTGTGGGGTCCACCAATGATTGTACCGTCGTACAGATATTCCCTAACAAAAAAAATATTTCCCGACCAATCGAATATAATATGACAACTTGCATACTTTGTAAAATTTATAAATATTACTCACAACTATAACATTATATCAAATTTATTCCATAATATTCAAAAATGATATTTATAAAAAAATTTATTTTTATTCATAAAAGTGGGGTCTTACAATAAGTCTAGCAATGAGATTATCCCAAAAAATAAGATTTGTACTAAATAATTATGACGCCCCCAAAATATGTATATATCACCCATTTTGAGTTGTCAAATACATGGTACAGAAACAACTACAACTTTATTAATACAACATAAAAACTGTGAGTTTAAATATAAATATTGTCATCTAGACAATATCCATACCCAATTAAGTCCTCATTATAATTATTGATACATTATTTTATAAAAATGGTGAGGACTACTAAGACAACTTTCTAGAACCATCATTCCACACCTAAATCTTTTTCTACATTCTCGCCTCCCGAGAAGAAAAAAATGGAACAACAAGGAAAAGGGTGAGCTCAACTAGCCCAGTAAAGAATATTATGACTAAGATAATATAGAACAAATTATCGTTAGTCCTCAACAGGGAAAAATCTGATAAAATACAATAGACAATAAATTTCAGATCAATATTCGCAGCGGAAAATAATAATTCATAGAAGAGTTACGTAGAGGATGAAATCTACTAATATCTATGAATTTAACAGTCCATCATCATTAGTTTATCCCTGTAACATCAATCAATATTCATCTTAAATCAAATATTCATCTTTGTACTACAGGCCGAAGATATTCATCAGTTGATCATGTTCACCTCAACACTGCTCATCTTTCACTACTACGGGCAAAGATATTCATAAGAAAATCAACCATCTTTTGCACTACTGGTCAAAGATATTCAAGAACATCATCATTTAGGACCGAGGATGATGAAAATATTTTTTAAAAGCGAATCCAAATGAAACAAAAGACAAGGATTAAGGATTAAGGATTCGTAATTCGGTTTATTCACGTCCAAAAATACCTCAATAATAATCATAATGGAGTAAAATTCAAGAATGATCAAAACATGGATACAATCAAAGCTAGTATCCATAATAGATATTTTGGATGAAAAACAAAAATTTAATTTTTACGTGGATAGTGTCGATGATTAAGTGAATAGTCTTGAGTATCGTGAATAGTATCGTATACGTGAATAGTAACTCAACACTAAAAGTTTCAAATTTGATAAAAACTTCAGATCAATATTTTGACATAATGATATTGAAGAAAATAATATCATTCATGAAGAAAATAATATCCCTTACCTTGCAAGAACAATACTTCTAGTTGAAACACCGGATATAAGCTACAACTTGAACTCGCACCGTATAGCAAAACTCAAAGTATTATAATACTCATAAGAATACGCTCAATATATCGAGAGAGAAAGAGAGAGAAAACTTCAGTATTCGGTGTAATTTTCAATTCTAACCTAAGCACCCTATTTATAGGAAAATGCTTAGAATATCAAAGCAGAAAATTTAATAAAATATATTATTAATAATAAAATTTCATACGCCTCTTTAGAATTCAGCTCCTAGCATTTTTCACATGCCCACCTTCTAGAAAAAGTAATAAAAAACGTTTTTCATACTAAAATTATTTAAAACTTCCAAAAATTAATTATTACGGAGCTTCAGAACTTCAATAATTCATAATAAATAGCCCTTTTATCAGAAAATTTGAATCTCACAACTATGTATAGGAAATTAAATTCTCTACAACTTTACATAAGAAAGTTTTTCCAAATTCCAAACAAAATTGGAATCAAATCTACAAGCCAAGCGATTTTACAGTTATAATCAAATTTCGATCGATAAATGGGGTCCATTTACATGTTTAACATGTTTTAAATATTTATTGCAACAAAAATACTCTTTCTCCTCATATACTCATATATCCCACATTCATTGTAAAAATATCACCATTATTATATTATTAAAATATAATAATATATTTAAATGAATTATTTTATCGAGAAAAGATAAAATATTTATTTTCAACAATTGTCACATTAAAATTTTCTCCATCTATATCCACATAAAATCAATATTTTCCTCATCATATAAATCAATAATTAATTATTCATGAATAATATTACGTAATCACAATCTCGACAACTGCGGCGCCTTCAGATGATAGATGAGGCTTTCCAATAAGGATTTTCCTTCTTCGCTGCGCAATTAGATGATCTAACCTCTCCTTGATGTAACTTTCTAAACATTGCCAATAATGTTATCCAATAATATTATTCGGATAATATGAATTATTGCTCGATAATGAAAAATACTCAGTAATGGCAATTATTGAAACAACCGTAATATAAAATATCAATGCAAAGAATTATTGAATCAATAAAATAAAATCTTGAGCATAATTCACGTATTTTAACCACCGAGTATTTTAACAAGATAATTCAGAATAACTACTACTTGTTATTATAAACAACTTATATTTGTCGTTTTCTTCATCCAATCACTTTCTTTTATGGGGCCCACACAAGGCTGCACCGTCGTACGAATATTCCCCGACAGTAAGAATATTCCACGATCAAACGAATATTTTATAACCACTTGCTTATTTGAAATATTTGCGTATTTTACCCATAACTATCCACATTAATCAAATCAATCCTTACTATTTCAAAATAATAAATAGAGGAATTTAAATTTCATTTATTAATAATTTGGGGTCTTACAACCTCCCCTCCTTATGAAATTTCGTCCTCGAAATTGACGTACGTACCTGGTATTTCGAAAAGGTGAGGATACCTCGCTTTCATTTCTGTTTCCAACTCCCAGGTCATTTCCTCTATAGCATGGTTTCTCCACAAAACTTTCACTTGTGGTATGACCTTCGTGCGTAGGACATGCTCCTTCCTATCCAAGATCTTGACAGGTACCTCCTCGTATGTTAAGTCTTCGGCTATCTCGTCCGGTTCTAACTCAATGACGTGGTTTGGGTCTTTCACATATTTACAAAGCACAGATATATGACAAACATTATGAAGACGAGACATACTTGGAGGTAACGCGAGTCTATAGGCTACATTTCTTACTCGGTCAAGAATCTGAAATGGACCAATAAATCGTGGATTGAGCTTTCCTCTTTTCCCAAATCTTGTAACTCCTTCCATGGAGCTACACGCATGACGATCGTGATCCCCAATACTAAATTTCACGTCCTTTCGATGAAGATCCGCATAACTCTTTTATCGATCCTGTCTGGTTTGTATCGTTGTCGAATCATTTGGATCTTTTCCGTAGTTATACGTATTCAACTCGGGTCCCAACAATGTTGCTTCACCCACCTCATCCCAACATATTGGAGCGACACTTTCGTCCATATAATGCTTCAAATGGAGCCACACCTATACTTGTCTGATAACTGTTGTTGTAGGAGAATTCCACCAATGGTAAATACTTATCCCAATTGCCCTTGAAGTCTAGGACACAGAGTCTTAATAGATCTTCAAGAGTTTGAATAGGCCTCTCAGATTGTCCGTCCGGTTTGAGGATGGTATCTTGAATCCAATCGTAAATCCGCGCCCATAGCTTTTTGTAAGCTAACCCAAAATCTTGAAGTGAATCTTGGGCCACGATCCGAAACTATGGATACTGGCATGCCATGCAACCTCACAATCTCATTTACATACATACTAGCAAGACGTTCAAGGGAATAAGTCTCCCGTATCGGCAAGAAATGTGCAGACTTGGTTAATCTATCAACAATAACCCAAATAACATTTATGCCTTGAGAAACCGTAGGAAGACCCGTAACAAAATCCATGGTAATGTGTTCCCACTTCCATTTCGGAATCTCAAGTGGTTGCAATGGACCCTTAGGCACTTGATGCTCCGCCTTTACACGTTGACAAGTTAAACACGTCGAGATAAACTTTGCAATCTCTCTCTTCATATTGTTTCACCAAAATGTATGTCGAAGATCACGATACATTTTGGTACTTCCAAGATGAATTACAAATGGTGTATTGTGTGCCTCCATCATGATCTTGTACTTCAAATCAGAATCGTTAGGAACACAAAGTCCGGAATGGACTCAAGTCTTCCTTCTTCATCGATTCTTGCTTACGGAATAAAGACCTTCTTGCACTTTCTTCTTCATCCGCATCACTCAAGGATTACGTGGATTGAAAGCAACTTTAACTTTTTCGACTAAAGTTGGTTCTATCGTATTCTTGACATCATTGCATGGGTCCCCAGTCTTGAATTCTATCTTCATCTTTTGTAAATCACACAAAATGGGCCTTTGTGTTAACAACATCGCATTCGTTCCCGCGTATGATCTTCTACTCAATGCGTCAACTACCACGTTCGCTTTTCCAGGATGGTATTGAATGGTGTGATCGTAATCTTTCAATAGCTCGAGCCAACGTTGCTGCCGCATGTTGAGTTCTTTTTGAGTGAAGAAATATTTGAGGCTTTTATGGTCTGAATATATCTCCACTTTCTCCCCATATAAATAGTGTCTCCAGATCTTTAGCGCTAAAACGACTGCTGCCAACTCTAGATCATGAGTAGGATAATTCCTCTCATATTCTTTAAGTTGTCGCGAGGCATAGGCTATGACTTTCCCACGTTGCATGAGAACACATCCTAACCCTTTGCGAAAGCATCGTTGTAAATAACAAATCCATCCGAACCCGGATGGTATTGTCAAACAGTCTGCCGAAATAAGTCTCTCTTAAGCTCTTGGAAACTCTTCTCGCGTTCTTACGCTCCATATGAATTTTGTATCCTTCCGAGTCAACCGAGTTAGCAGATAACGATTAGAAAAAACCCTTCCACGAATCTCCGATAATAACCAAAAGACTGAAAGCTACGTCTTTGATCCACCGTCTTGGTTGCTCCCCCCAACTTTGTATTGCTTCAATCTTCACGGGTCAATGATACTCCATGTTTTGACACCACGTGCCCAAGAAATGCTACTTTCTCAAGCCATAACTCGTATTTCTTTAACTTGGCATATAACTTGTTTTCACGAAGCCTTTGGAGTACCAACTTCAAATGGTGCTCATGATCTTTACGACTTTTGGAATATATGAGGATGTCATCAATAAAGACAACAACAAACTGATCCAAATATGTAAGACCCCAAATTATTAATAAATAAAATTTAAATTCCTCTATTTATTATTTTGAAATAGTAAGGGTTGATTTGATTAATGTGGATAGTTATGGGTAAAATACGCAAATATTTCAAATAAGCAAGTGGTTATAAAATATTCGTTTGGTCGTGGAATATTCTTACTGCTTAGGAGAATATTAAATGCGACTGACAAGCGACCTGTAATGGGCCCCATAACGAAAACGATTGGATGAAAAAAAAATCGACAAGTATAAGTTGTTTTAATGACGACGTAGTTGATAAAATAATTCATTTAAATATATTATTATATTTAAATAATATAATAATGGTGATATTTTTACAATAAATGTGGGATATATGATTATATGAGGAGAAAGAGTATTTTTGTTGCAATAAATGTTTAAAACATGTTAAAAATGTCGGTGGACCCCATTTCTTGACTGAAATTTGATTATAGCATGTAAAATCGTCCGTTTGTGGATTTCGGTCAATTTCTATTTAGAATTTGGAAAAACTTTCTTCTGCAAAGTTGTAGAGAATTGAATTTCCTATAAAAAATCATGAGTTTCAAATTTTTTCTGACAAAAGGGGTATTTATTATGAATTATTCAAGTTCTGAAGTTTCAGAATAATTAATTTTTGAAGTTTTAAATATTTTTTTTACAAAAAACGTTTTTAATGTTTTGTCACATGGTGGCTGATGTCTTGGGCCAAATAAGTGGGCGTAGAGAATTTGAAAAAAATTATATTATTAATTTATTAAATTTTCTGCTTTGGTGTTCTAAGCATTTTCCTATAAATAGGGTGCTTAGGTTAGAATTGAAAATTACACCGAATACTGAAGTTTTCTCTCTTTCTCTCGATATATTGAGCGTATTCTTGTGAGTATTTTAATACTTTGAGTGTTGCTATATCTGATGCAAGTTCAAGTCATGGCCTATATCCATTATTTCAACTAAATCTTGTCTTTCTGAGTAAGGGATATTATTTTTTTCTTAAATGATATTAATGTTTTCAATATCATTATGCCGAAGTATTGATCTGAAATTTTTATCAAATTTGGAACTTTTGGTGTCGGAGTTACTATTCACATATACGGCACTATTCACGTATACGACACTATTCACGAATACGGCACTACTCACAGAAAAACTAAATTTTCATTTTGTCCAAAATATCTATTATGGATACTAGCTTTGATTGTATAAATGTTTTGATCATTCTTGAATTTTACCCCACTATGATTATTATTGAGGTATTTTTGGACGTGAATAAACCGAATTACGAATCCTTAATCCTTAATCATTGTCTTTTGTTTCACTGGATTCGTTTCTTTAAAAATATTTTTCATCATCCTCAGTCCTAAATGATGATGTTACTGAATATCTTTGACCGGTAATGCAAAGATGGTTGATTTTCTTATGAATATCTTTGGCCTGTAGTGCAAAGATGAACACGTGTTGAGGTGAACATGACCAACTGATGAATATCTTTGGCCTGTAGTGCAAAGATGAATATTTGATTCAAGATGTATATTGATTGATGTTACAGGGATAAAATATTGATGATGAACTTTTAAAATTCATAGATACTAGTAGATTTCATTCTCTACGTAACTCTTCTATGAATTATTATTTTCCGCTGTGAATATTGACCTGAAATTTGTTGTCTATTTTATTCTATCAGATTTTTCCTTGTTGAGGACTAACGATAATTTGTTCCATGTTATCTTAGTCATAATATTCTTTACTGGGCTAGTTGAGCTCACCCTTTTTCTTGTTGTTCCATTTTTCTTCTCAGGAGGCGAGAATGTAGAGAGTACGAGTCGGGGTATGGAATGAAGGTTTTAGAAAGTTGTCTTAGTAGTTCTCACCATTTTTGTAAAATAATGTATCAATAATTGTAATGAGGACTTAGTTGGGTATGGATATTGTCTAGATGACAATATTTGTATTTAAACTCACAATTTTTATGTTGTATTAATAAAGTTGTAGTTGTTTCTGTACCATGTTATTGATGACTCAAAATGGGTGATGTATACCTATTTTTGGGGCGTCACAGTTGGTATCAGAGCCATAAGTAAAGAGCCCCGAGCCTCTATCTGGTGACTTCCTGTTGATGAGGGATGCACCGAAGCCAGACTCTCCGTAGGGGACGCCGTTCTGCGGTGGCAAACTGATAGGTATCACAGTGAGGTGCTATCCAAGGTTGGGATGAGAGTCACAGTTGGTATTAGAGCTTAGAGATATGATCTCTGGCGGAGATCGGGGAATAGAACTAGGAGGGGAGAGACGAGTAAATCCTTCGCTAATGTGTTCTACCTAAGCTTATTTGTTGATTGGTCATAATATAGGGGTATTATGTGATTTGTTAATCTGTTTAATTAACCCTGGTTTTATGGCAGTATTTAAGAATGGCAACTGAGAACGTTAACAGTGGAGTAAATGAGACCGTGGAGACGCATGTACTCACCAACAAGGAAAACGTGCAACAAGCTGGCAATGTTCCTCCTGTAAACAACACCACTGAGCAGACGATGAACGATGAGATGTTTAGAAGCTTTTTGCGGTTCATGCAAAACCAGACGAAGGAGATTCCTGTTCGAAATACAGGAAGAAACAATGGTAACGCACAGCTGGTCATAGCCAAACAGTTCAAAGAGTTGGGACCACCAAAATTCTGGGGAAAGCCGGATCCGATTAAGGCGGAGACGTGGGTCAAACAAATCACCAAGATATTCGATGTCTTGACCTTTATGTTCCGCAATGAGGCAGATTACTGGTGGAAGTCTGTGAAGCGTACCCATCCAGTCGCGCTCAGCATGACTTGGGAGACATTTCAGAAACTATTTAATGACAAATACTTTCCTTAAAGTGTTCAACATATGAATGAAGTGGAGTTCAGTAGACTAGAACAAAATAACATGACGGTGTCTCAGTACGAGGCAAGGTTTGCAGAGTTATCCAGGTTTGCACCTCATTTGATGGAAAATGAGGAACGTATGACGCGGATGTTTCTTAGAGGTTTGAAACCCGACATACGTCAGTATCTCATTTCTCATAAATTTTCTCTCTGATTCGAGATGTTGTAAATGGGCTCAATTATTAGGCGAGATAACGAGTATGGTCAACCGAGGACCACAACGAGGATCATCTGGGAGATAGCCGTCAACAAAACAACGATAACCAGCGGAGAAAGAAAAAGACGGACAAAAATAGTAACCACTCTGGTGGTAATCATGGCCATGAAAATAGAAGAAGCGAGTCAGGAGGAGATTTTAAAAAGAGGAGATTCAACAACGACAATGTGAAAACAACAGCACTAGCAGCTACTGGTTCCAAGGAAGGGGAACGACCACCGGTCGTATGCTACAAATGTGGGAAAGAGGGACATATCAGCCCAAATTGCCCACAACAGTTCAAGGTATGCTATAATTGTGGAAAGGAAGGACATATCGCTTTCGAGATTATGCGATAAGCGAAACCTAGTTTAATGGGGACGGTGACTCAAAAGATCATCCCGGAAAAAGTAAAAGTCAACGGTTCTGGAAGAAGTTTATCGTGGATCGTCAAAATCGAGGAACCCAAACGAGGTGATCACGGGTAAAAATTTAATCATAAATTCTTGTGAAGTTTATACTTTACTAGATACCTGCTACCCATTCATTTATCTCTCTACTTGTGCTCAACGTTTAAATTTGACTCGGAAAAATTAGACTTTGACTTATCTGTGGAAACTCCGTTAGGAGAAACTTTCATCACATCCACTGTTTATAAGTCTTGTTTGAACCAAGTTGGCACCATCACCTTACCTGTTGACCTTATCTCTTTAAAGATACTTGCTTTTGATGTGATTCTAGGGATTGATTGGTTAACTACTCATCATGCCAAAATTGATTGTTTTCGTAAGGTTGTTAGTTTTCATATTCCTAAACAACTTTGTTGTTCAATTCAAGCAACTAAACCATTAAAATCAATCAACGTCATATCTAATCATAAAGCTATTCGCTTATTGAAAAAGCGGATGTCAAGCTTTCTTAGCCCATGTTATAGATTTGAATAAAGACACGTCGATTTGAATAATATTCCTGTGGTTATTGACATTCTGACGTATTTCTGAAGAACTTCCCGATCTACCCCTAACGTGAAGTTGAATTTTTATTGACCTTGAACTCGGGTACAAAGCCCATTTCTAAAACCCCATATCGAATGGCTCCTATTGAACTTCAGGGAGTTAAAGGTCCAACCTGCAGGAGTTGTTGGACATCGGTTTCATTAAATCTAGTACATCTCCTTGGGGTACTCTGTTTTATTTGTAAAGAAGAAAAGACGGGAGTATGCGACTTTGTATTGACTATCGAGAATTGAACTATGTCACCATCAAGAATAGGTATCCACTACCTCGTATTGATGACTGTTTGACCGATTGCAAGAGCACAATTCTTTTCAAAGATCGATCTTAGCTCGGATATCATCACCAAAGATTAGAATCGAGGATATTCCGAAGATCGCATTTAAAACTTCGATGACGGGCATTATGAATTCCTAGTCATGTCTTTTGGATTGACTAATGCTCCTGCGGCTTTCATGGATATGATGAACCGAGTATTCAAGGAATATTTGGATCAGTTTGTTGTTGTCTTTATTGATGACATCCTCATATATTCCAAAAGTCGTGAAGATCATGAGCACCATTTGAAGCTGGTACTCCAAAGGCTTCGTGAAAATAAGTTATATGCCAAGTTAAAGAAATGCGAGTTCTGGCTTGAGGAAGTAGCATTTATTGGGCACGTGGTGTAAAAACATGGAGTATCTGTTGACCCGGCGAAGATTGAAGCAATACAAAGTTTAGAACAACCAAGACGGTGGTCAAGTACGTAGCTTTCTGGGCTTAGCTGGTAATTATCGGAGATTCGTGGAAGGGTTTTCTCTAATCGCTACTCCGTTAACTCAGTTGACTCGGAAGGATACAAAATTCATATGGAGCGAAGAATGCGAGATGAGTTTCCAAGAGCTTAAGAGGAGACTTATTTCGGCACCTATTTTGACAATACCATCTGGTTCAGATGGATTTGTTATTTATAACGATGCTTCGGGCAAAGGGTTAGGATGTGTTCTCATGCAACGTGGGAAAGTCATAGCCTATGCCTCGCGATAACTTAAAGAATATGAGAAGAATTATCCTACTATGATCTAGAGTTGGCGGCGATCGTTTTTAATTAAAGATCTGGAGGCACTATTTATATGGGGAGAAAGTGGAGATATATTCAGACCATAAAAGCCTTAAATATTTCTTCACTCAAAAAGAACTCAACATGCGGCAGTGACGTTGGCTCGAGCTATTGAAAAATTACGATCACACCATTCAATACCATCATGGAAAAGCGAACGTGGTAGGCGCGATTGATCGAGTAGGATCATCTGCGAACGGAGCGAAGGCGATCTTTGTTAACACAAAGGCCCATTTTGTGTTATTTACAAAAGATGAAGATAGAATTCAAGACTCTGGGGACCCATGCAATGATGTCAAGTATACGTATAGAACCAACTTTAATCGAAAAAGTTAAAGTTGCTCAATCCACAGACCCGGAGCTGATGCAGATAAAGAAGAAAGTACAATAAGGTGCTATTCCAAAAGCAAGAATCGATGAAGAAGGAATACTTCGAGTCCACTCCAGACTTTGTGTTCCTAACGATTCTGATTTGAAGTACAAGATCATGATGTAAGCACACAATACACCATTTGTAATCCATCCTGGAAGTACCAAAATGTATCGTGATCTTTGACATACATTTTGGTGGAACAGTATGAAGAGAGAGATTGCAAAGTTTATCTCGATGTGTTTAACTTGTCAACGTGTAAAGGCGGAGCATCAAGTGCCTAAGGGTCTATTGCAACCACTTGAGATTCCGAAATGGAAGTGGGAACACATTACCATGGATTTTGTTACGGGTCTTCCCACAGTTTCTCAAGGCATAAATGCTATTTGGGTTATTGTTGATAGATTAACCAAGTCTCGCTCATTTCTTGCCGATACGGAGACTTATTCCTTGAACGTCTTGCTTAGTATATGTATGAATGAGATTGTGAGGTTGCATGGCATGCCAAGTATCCATAGTTTGGATCGTGACCCAAGATTCACTTCAAGATTTTGGGATAGCTTGCAAAAAGCTATGGGTGCAATTCTTTATTTATTTAGTTCAAAGATACCATCCTCAAACGAATCGGACAATCAGAGAGGACTATTCAAACTCTTGAAGATTTATTAAGACTCTGTGTCCTAGACTTCAAGGGCAGTTGGGATAAGTATTTACCATTGGTAGAATTCTCCTACAACAACAGTTATCAGGCAAGTATAAGTGTAGCCCCATTTGAAGCATTGTATGGACGAAAGTGTCGCTCTCCATTATGTTGGGACGAGGTGGATGAAACAACATTGTTGGGACCCGAGTTGGTACGTATGACTACGGAAAGGATCCAAACGATTTGCTAATGTATACAAATGGCACATTATCGACAGAAGAGTTATGTGGATCTTCATCGAAAGAACGTGGAATTTAGTATTGGGGATCACGTATTGTTACGTGTAGCTCCATGGAAGAGAGTTACAAGATTTGGGAAAAGAGAAAAGCTTAATCCACGATTTATTGGGCCATTTCAGATTCTTGACCGAGTAGGAAATGTAGCCTATAGACTCGCGTTACCTCCGAGTATGTCTCGTGTTCATAATGTATTTCACATATCTCATGCTTATCAGAAATATGTGAAAGACCCGAACCACGCTATTGAGTTAGAACCGACGAGATAATGAGAAGACTTAACGTCGCGAGGAGGTACTGTCAAGATCTTGGATAGAAAGGAGCATGTCCTACGCACGAAGGTTATACCACAAGTTAAAGTTTTGTGGAGAAACCATGCTATAGAGAAAATAACCCGGGAGTTGGAAACGGAAATGAAAGCGAGGTATCCTCACCTTTTCGAAACACCAGGTACGTACGTCAATTTCGAGGACGAAATTTCATAAGGAGGGGAGGTTGTAAGACCCCAAATTATTAATAAATGAAATTTAAATTCCTCTATTTATTATTTTGAAATAGTAAGGGTTGATTTGATTAATGTGGATAGTTATGGGTAAAATACGCAAATATTTCAAATAAGCAAGTGGTTATAAAATTCGTTTGGTCGTGGAATATTCTTACTGTCGGGGAATATTCGTACGACGGCGCAGCCTTGTGTGGGCCCCATAACGAAAACGATTGGATGAAAAAAAACGACAAGTATAAGTTGTTTTAATGACGACGTAGCTGTTACCGTTAATACTGTTGAAATACTCGGTGGTTAAAAACACAGTAGCACACGGTATTACACCAATTATTGATCCTTACGTAAGAAGGCACTACTCAATAATTGTTACAGTAGTTATTGTTTAATATTTTATTTATTGATTCAATAATTGCTGCGTTGATATTTTTTTTATTACTGTTGTTTCAATAATTGTCACTATACAGTATTTTATATTATCGGAGCAATAATTCATATTATCTGAATAATATTATTAGATAACATTATTGGCAATGTCTAGAAAGTTCTGTCTAAGGAGAGGTTATTTAATTGCGCGCCAGTAAGGAGAAATCTTTCTTAGGAAGGCCCTCTTCCTGGAACCTGCATGGTTGTCGATATTGTGATTCATGTAATATTATTTGTGAATAATTAATTATTAATTTATATGATGAGGAAAATATTGATTTTATGTGGATATAGATGGAGAAATTTTTTAATGAGACATTGTTAAAAATTAATATTTTATCTTTTTCTGATAAAATAATTCATTTAAATATATTATTATATTTTAATAATATAATAATGGTGATATTTTTACAATGAATGTGAGATATATGAGTATATGAGGAGAAAGAGTATTTTTGTTGCAATAAATGTTTAAAACATGTTAAACATGTATCGGTGGACCCATTTCTTGGTTCGAAATTTGATTATAGCACAGAAAATCGTCCGTTTGTGAATTTCGGTCCATTTACTTTGAATTTGGAAACATTTTCTTCTGCAAAGTTGTAGAGAATTGAATTTCCTATAAAAAGTGGAGAGTTTTGAATTTTCTGACAAAAGAGATATTTATTATGAATTATTCAAGTTCTAAAGTTCCAGAATAATTAATTTTTGAAGTATTAAATATTTTTTTTACAAAAAACGTTTTTAATGTTTTGTCATATGGTGGCTGATGTCTTGGTCCAAATAAGTGGGCGTAGAAAATTTGAAAAAAATTATATTATTAATTTATTAAATTTTCTGCTTTGGTGTTCTAAGCATTTTCCTATAAATAGGGTGCTTAGGTTAGAATTGAAAATTACAAGAAATAATCAAGTTTTCTCTCTTTCTCTCTCGATATATTGAGCGTATTCTTGTGAGTATTTTAATACTTTGAGTGTTTCTATACGGTACAAGTTCAAGTCATATCCTATATCCAGCGTTTCAACTAGAAGTACTGTCTTTACGAGATAAGGGATATTATTTTCTTCTTAAATGATATTAATTTCTTCAATATCATTATGTCGAAGTATTGATTTGAAATTTTTATCAAATTTGGAACTTTTGGTATCAGGGTTACTATTCACGTATCTGCGACTATTCACGATATCGACACTTATTCAAAGAATACTGACTTCTTTCACGTAAAAACTAAATTTTCATTTTGTCCAAAATATCTATTATGGATACTAGCTTTGATTGTATCCATGTTTTGATCATTCTTGAATTTTACACCACTATGATTATTATTGAGGTATTTTTGGACGTGAATAAACCGAATTACTTAATCCTTAATCCTCGAATCATTGTCTTTTGTTTCACCGGATTCGCTTTCTTTAAAAATATTTTCATCATCCTCACCCTAAATGATGATGTTCTTGAATATCTTTGAATTCCAAGTAATGCAAAGATGGTTGATTTTCTTATGAATATCTTTGGCCCAGTAGTGCAAAGATGAACAGTGTTGAGGTGAACATGACTAATCGATGAATATCTTTGGCCAGTAGTGCAAAGATGAATATTTGATTCAAGATGTATATTGATTGATGTTACGAGGATAAAATATTGATGATGAACTTTTAAATTCATAGATACTAGTAGATTTCATTCTCTACGTAACTCTTCTATGAATTATTATTTTCCGCTGCGAATATTGACCTGAAATTTGTTGTCTATTATATTCTATCAGATTTTTCCCTGTTGAGGACTAACGATAATTTGTTCCATGTTATCTTAGTCATAATATTCTTTACTGGGCTAGTTGAGCTCACCCTTTTCCTTGTTGTTCCATTTTTCTTCTTAGGAGGCGAGAATGTAGAGAGTACGAGTCGGGGTATGGAATGAAGGTTTTAGAAAGTTGTCTTAGTAGTTCTCACTATTTTTGTAAACTAATGTATCAATAATTGTAATGAGGACTTAGTTGGGTATGGATATTGTCTAAATGACAATATTTGTATTTAAACTCGCAGTTTTTATGTTGTATTAATAAAGTTGTAGTTGTTTCTGTACCATGTTATTGATAACTCAAAATTGGTGATGTATACCTATTTTGGGGGCGTCACAAAAATATTCCTTGAATACTCGGTTCATCATATCCATGAAAGCCGCAGGAGCATTAGTCAATTCAAAAGACATGACTAGGAATTCATAATGCCCGTACCGAGTTCTAAAGGCAGTCTTCGAAATATCCTCAATTCTAATCTTCAGCTAATGATATCCAGAACGAAGATCGATCTTTGAAAAGAATTGTGCTCCTTGCAACTGGTCAAACAGGTCATTAATACGAGGTAGCGGATACCTATTCTTGATAGTGACATGGTTTAATTCCCGTTAGTCAATACAAAAGTCGCATACTCCCGCCTTTCTTCTTTACAAATAAAAGGAGCACCCCAAGGATATGTATTGATCTAATGAAACCGATGTCCAACAACTCCTCGTAGTTGGACCTTTAACTCTGAAGTTCAATAGAGCCATTCGATATGGGGTTTTAGAAATGGGCTTTGTACGGGTTCAAGGTCAATAAAGAATTCAACTTCACGTTCGGGGTAGGCCGAGAAGTTCTTCAGGAAATACATCAGGAAAATCAATAACAACAGGAATATTATTCAAATTTGACGTGTCTTTATTCAAATCCATAACATGGGTTATGAAAGCTTGACATCCGTTTTTCAATAAACGGATGACTTTATGATTAGATATGATGTTGATTGATTTTAATGGTCTAGTTGCTTGAATTCAACAACAAAGTTGTTTAGGAATATGAAAACTAACAACCTTACGAAAACAATCAATTTTTGCATGATGAGTAGTTAACCAATCAATCCCTAGAATTACATCAAAAGCAAGTATCTTTAAAGAGATAAGGTCAATGAGTAAGGTGATGGTGCCAACTTGGATTAAACAAGACTTATAAACGATGGATGTGATGAAAGTTTCTCTAACTGAGTTTCCACGAGATAGTCAAAATGTAATTTTTCTGAGTCAAATTTAAACGTTGAGCACAAGTAGGAGAGATAAATGAATGGGTAGCACCTATATTCAGTAAAGTATAAACTTCACAAGAATTTATGATTAGCTTTTACCCGTGATCACCTCGTTTGGGTTCCTCGCATTTTGACCACCACTACAAACGCTTCTTCCAAGAACCGTTAACTTTGACTTTTTCTGGATGACCTTTTGAGTCACCGTCCCACCGAACTAGGTTTCGCTTTCTGCATAATCTTGAGCGATATGCCTTTCCTTTCCATAATTATAGCATACCTTGAACTGCTGGCGGTTGGTGATATGTCCCTCTTTCCCGCATTTTAGTAGATACGATCGATGGTCGCTTCTCCTCCCTAGAACCGGTTGTTGCTTGTGTTGATGCCTTCATACGGTCGTTGTTGAATCTCTTCTTTTAAAATCTCCTCCCGATTCGCTTCTTCTATTCTCATGGCTATGATTACCACCAAAGTGGTTACCATTTTGTTAAATCTTTTTCTTTCTTCACCGGTTATCGTTGTTTTGTTGACCGCTATCTTCTAGATGATCCTCGTTGTGGTCCCTCGGTTGACCGTGACTTTCGTTATCTCGCTTCTAATAATTGAGCCTGCTGACAACATCTGAATAGAGAGAAAATTTATGAGAAATGAGATATTGACGTATGCCGGGTTTCAAACCTCTAAGAAACATCCGCGTCATACGTTCCTCATTATCCACCAAATGAGGTGCAAACCTGGATAACTCTGCAAACTTTGCCTCGTACTGGGACACCGTCATATTGTTTTGCTCCAGTCTAATAAACTCTACCTCCCAAACACTTTCAGGAAAGTACTTGTCATTGAAAAGTTTTTGAAACGTCTCCCAAGACATGCTGAGCGCGGCTGAATGGGTACGCTTCACAGACTCCCACCAGTAATCTGCCTCAATACGGAACATAAAGGTGGCGAATGGCACCTTCTGCTCCTCTGTGCATCCCAAGACATCGAATATCTTGGTGATTTGTTTGACCCACGTCTCCGCCTTAATCGGATTCGGCTTTCCCCAGAATTCTGGTGGTCCCAACTCTTTGAACTGTTTGGCTGTGACCAGCTGTGCATTACCATTGTTTCTTCCTGTATTTTGAGCAGAACCTCCTTCGTCCTCTGTTTTGCATAAATCGCAAAAAAGCTTCTAAACATCTCATCGCTTCATCGTCTACGCTTCAATGGTGTTGTTTACGGGAGGAACATTGCCACTTGTTGCACGCTCTCCTCGTTAGTGAAAGACAAAGCGTCTCCACGGTCTCATTTACTCCACTGTTAACGTTATCAGTTGCCATTCTTAAATACTGCCATAAAACCAGGGTTAATTAAACAGATTAACAAATCACATAATACCCCTGTATTATGACCAACCAACAAATAAGCTTAGGTAGGACACACTAGCGAAGGATTTACTCTTCTCTCCCCTCCTAGTTTTATTCCCCGATCTCCGCCAGAGATCATATCCCTAAGCTCTGATACCAACTGTGACGCCCCCAAAATAGGTATACATCACCCATTTTGAGTTGTCAAATACATGGTACAGAAACAACTACAACTTTATTAATACAACATAAAAACTGTGAGTTTAAATACAAATATTGTCGTCTAGACAATATCCATACCCAATTAAGTTGTCATTACAATTATTGATACATTATTTTACAAAAATGGTGAGGACTACTAAGACAACTTTCTAGAACCATCATTCCACACCCCGACTCGTACTCGCTACATTCTCGCCTCCTGAGAAGAAAAATGGAACAACAAGGAAAAGGGTGAGCTCAACTAGCCCAGTAAAGAATATTATGACTAAGATAATATAGAACAAATTATCGTTAGTCCTCAACAGGGAAAAATCTGATAAAATACAATAGACAACAAATTTCAGATCAATATTCGCAACGGAAAATAATAATTCATAGAAGAGTTACGTAGAGGATGAAATCTACTAATATCTATGAATTTAACAGTCAATCATCATTAGTTTATCCCTGTAACATCAATCAATATTCATCTTGAATCAAATATTCATCTTTGTACTACAGTAGAAGATATTCATCACCGTCATGTTCACCTCAACACCGCTCATCTTTACACTACGGGCAAAGATATTCATAAGAAAATCAACCATCTTTGCACTGCAAGTCAAAGATATTCAGTAACATCATCATTTAGGACTGAGGATGATGAAAAATATTTTAAAAGAAACGAATCCAAAGGAAACAATGAATAAGGATTAAGGATTCGTAATTCGGTTTATTCATCGCCCAAAAATACCTCAATAATAATCATAGTGGAGTAAAATTCAAGAATGATCAAAACATGGATACAATCAAAGCTAGTATCCATAATAGATATTTTGGATGAAAAACAAAAATTTAATTTTTATGTGGATAGTGCCGTATTCGTGAATAATCTCAGATATCGTGAATAAAGGTCGATATCGTGAATAAGAACTCCAACACTAAAAAGTTTTAAATTTGATAAAAACTTCAGATCAATATTTCGACATAATGATATTGAAGAAAATAATATCATTCATGAAGAAAATAATATCCCTTACCTTGCAAGAACAGTACTTCTAGTTGAAACACCGGATATAAGCTACGACTTAAACTCGCACCGTATAGTAACACTCAAAGTATTATAATACTCACAAGAATACGCTCAATATATCGAGAGAGAAAACTTCAGTATTTGGTGTAATTTTCAATTCTAACCTAAGCACTCTATTTATAGGAAAATGCTTAGAATACCAAAGCAAAAAATTTAATAAAATATATTATTAATAATAAAATTTCATACGCCTCTTTAGAATTCAGCTCCTAGCATTTCTCACATGCCCACCTTCTAGAAAAAGTAATAAAAAACGTTTTTCATACTAAAATTATTTAAAACTTCTAAAAATTAATTATTACGGAGCTTCAGAACTTCAATAATTCATAATAAATAGCCCTTTTATAAGAAAATTCGAATCTCGAGAGTTTTTATAGGAAATTCAATTCTCTACAACTTTACAGAAGAAAGTTTTTTCAAATTCCAAACAAAAATTGACCAAAATCTACAAACGGGCGATTTTACAGGCTATAATCAAATTTCAGTCAATAAATGGGGTCCACTGACATGTTTAACATGTTTTAAATATTTATTGCAACAAAAATACTATTTCTCCTCATATACTCATATATCTCACATTCATTGTAAAAATATCACCATTATTATATTATTAAAATATAATAATATATTTAAATAAATTATTTTATCAAAAAAAGATAAAAAATTTATTTTCAACAATTGTCATATTAAAAATTTTCTCCATCTATATCCACATAAAATCAATATTTTTCTCATCATATAAATCAATAATTAATTATTCATGAATAATATTACAGAATCACAATCGATAAACTGCATAGCCTCGGGATGTAGGGGTTTTCCAATAAGGATTTCTCCTTACTGGCGCGCAATTAGATGACCTAACCTCTCCTTAGACAGAATTTTCTAGACATTGCCAACAATGTTATCCAATAATATTATTCAGATAATATGAATTATTGCTCCGATAATGAAAAATACTCTGTAATGGCAATTATTGAAACAACCGTAATATAAAATATCAATGCAACAATTATTGAATCAATAAAATAAAATATTGAACAGTAATTACTGTAATAATTATTGAGTAGTGCCTTCTTACGTAAGAATCAATAATTGATGCAATACCGCAATCTTCTATGTGTTTTAACCATCGAGTATTTTAACAAGATATTAACGGTAATAACTTCGCTAGTTATTATAAACAACTTATATTTGTCGCTTTCTTCATCCAATCGCTTTCCTCACATGGGACCCACACAAGGTCAAGCGACTCGTATTTAATATTCCCACGAAGCAGTAAAGAATATTCCACGATCAAACGAATATTTTATAACCACTTGCTTATTTGAAATATTTGCGTATTTTACCCATAACTATCCACATTAATCAAATCAATCCTAACTATTTCAAAATAATAAATAGAGGAATTTAAATTTCATTTATTAATAATTTGGGGTCTTACAATAATGATAATGATAATAATAGTAATAGTAATAAACAATAAATATTATTATTATTATTATTATTATTATTATTATTATTATTATTATTATTATTATTATTATTATTATTTTTTTTTTTTCATTTTCATTTTTATTATTATTATTATTATTATTATTATTTTTTTAGTATTATTATTTATAGTTATTATTATTATTATGATTTATTACTTATTATTATTGTTGTTATTATTATTATAATATAATTTATTTATTTATTATTATTACTATTATTATTATTTATTGTTACTATTATTATTAATAATGATAATAATAATAAATAATAATAATAATAATAATAATAATAATAATAATAATAATAAATAGTACTAAGAATAATAACAATAATAATAATAATAAATCATAATAATAATAAATAATTATAATTATAATAATATTAATAATAATAATATAATAATAATAAATAATGATAATAATAATAATTATTATAATTATAATAATATTTATAATAATAATATTAATATTAATATTAATATTAGTAACAATAATAATAAATAATAATAATAACAATAATAATAATAATAATAATAATAATAATAATAATAATAAATAACAATAATAATAAACTATATAATCATAGTAATAATAATAATAATAATAATAATAAGTAATAAATAATAATACTAATACTAATACTAATACTAATACTAATAATAATAATAATAATAATAATAATAATAATAATAATAATAATAATAATAATAATAATAATAATAATAATAATAATAATAAATAATAATAATAATAATAACAATAATAAATAATAATAACAACAACAACAATAATAAAAATAATAATTCTAATAATAAGAAGAAAATTAAAAATAGTAATAATAATAATAATAATAATAATAATAATAATAATAATAATATTTATTGTTTATTATTATTATTATTATTTTTTTAATACAAATCTTATTTCTTGGGTGGTCTTTTAATCAAAATTTCAAATTGGAGGTCGTAGGACGGTTCAATTCTTTGGAGGAAAATATTTTGGGAATTAATTTTGGAAAAGTACATGTATCCAATTTTTGAAGTAAAAAGGGCTTGATTTGCATTGACCAAAAAGGGACTGAATACTCAAAAATATTTTAAATTCAGTGACCGCATTTGTATTTTACCCGTTTTAATTATGTATTGTAGTGTTTGTACAGTTTTAATACCCTAGTCCAACCTTTTTAGATTATGAAATTTGTTTATTTAAAATAAAATAAAAATTATTTGCCTTTTACAAAAAATAAAAATTGAAAGCTAAGTTGGTCAACTTAACCAACCTTTAAGACAATAACTAACTTTTTTAATATTAAAGTCACATATTTTGAGAACTCAATTTCAAACTTTTAATATTTATGATTTAACACTCAATCTGAAATGGAAATTACTATCTTAAATTATTGATATTTTTAAGTTTGATGGTCGATTTTTAATTTTTTTTCACTTTCTTTCTATTGGTGATGTCACGTCATAAATTAATAATCCGACTCACTGATTAAAGGTTTGTTTAATAAAATTGAATGAAAAATTTTGAATATATCAAAAAAATCAAATAAGCTAAAAGCCTAAAATGGAGTAGGATATCTAAATACGGAATGAAATGATGTGTTTGATAATTGTCCGTCTAAAACATCTGAATACGTGTATTATCTTATTTTAACATTCAAAATTGTTATGAACAAATTTATTAAATTGGTTATCCAATTTGTTAAACAAAAACAAAAAATAATTTGTACATAACAAAATTATTTTACAATTAATTGTAAATAAGATGGATATTGAATATAAATTTTAATTGTCTATGATAGTATGTAAATAAAAATATAACTCCATATTACACAAGTCTTAATGGCTCACGTTCTTCTCCAAGGCCCAAGATGTAAGGTGTGAATGGTTTTTGGAGAGAAATACACAATTCGATCCACTACTATTCCTCTGAAATTGGGCTGGGCTGGACAGTCTTTATATTCCATATTCTATACAACTTGACGAGTTTAAGGCCCCATAGTTTGCCTAATTCGGAACAGCATAAATTCGAAATATAACAGAGATTTAAAAAACATACAAACTGAATACAATGCACTGAATATATTATATACAATGAAGCTGTGCTTACACTTTAAGCATACTATTCTATCCATTCTAAAATTTGACATATATCTTTTTTCTATTTTAAAAATAATTTGATTTTCTCAAATATACTCCCAAAATTAGTTAAAATTTTATTAGCAGATATTAAAATTCATATTAAAAAATAACAAATTAAGAATTTTATGTAATTTATAGTCCTAAAATAAAATATATTTGTAATTTTAAAACAATCTAAAAAGAACATATATATATATATATATATATATATATATATATATATATATATATATATACAGCTGACTAAATTTTATTACTATATATAAGTATGCTATGCTCTACTAATTTTGGAAAACAGTCAAAATTTAGTTTCTTATAAAACTTGGTAACACTAAAAAAATTATTGAAAATTGATATTTTTACATGTAAATTTAATAGTTACACATGTTCTTCCTCGCATACAATGGCGAAGCCACATACAAAGTTGTGGGTCAATTGATCCCACTGAAAAAAAAAATTGTTTTATAATGTAAGGTAAATTTTAAAAAATTTAAGTATTATATATAAATTGATCCCACTAAAATTTTATAAATTTTCCATTATACGAGTTCAAATTGAAAATTTATAACTTTGTCAATCAAATTTTAACTACATATGACTCATATCCTCTCAATATATACTTATGAACAACTGTGATTAAAAAAGTCTATTATGAGTCAATATAGTGTATATATACCATATACTATTACTTGTTATATTATCATTGTAATATAATATACGGAGCAGATCAGGAGTAGAACTATTAAATGATAGAACCCCCTTACAGAGTAGAACTATTTAAAGCTATCCTATTTTACTCTTTTTACCTTCTCTCTCCTCACTAGACCAAAAACACGGCAGACTTCTCCAAATTTCCATTCGAACGAAAGAAGCCCTAGAAAGAAACCAAATCTTCACAAAACCTTCACCAAATCGGAATCGAACGAAGAATGAAGCCCTAGAATCGGAACTTAATTTCTTCTCCAAATTGAAATCGAACGAAGAATGAAGCCCTAGAATCGACACCCAATTTCTTTTCAAAATCGAAATCGAACGAAGAATATCCACTTTGAATTGGTAAACCCTTTCTTTCTTTTTTATCCATGCTCTGGGTATTAGGTATGGTTCTCATATGAAATTTTTTGATTCTGTAAAAAAAATTGATTCTTATGAAATTTTAGTATTCAAGAAGATTGAAATGTATAACTATTCAGATACCCAAATTAAGGATAAATGCTTAATATAGATATTCATAGGCATTCAATACATAATGTTCTCTGTTTTCAATTTCTCTTGGCAAACACTGACAACTTTCCAAATAAACCATAGAATGCACATATCAGAAACATTTTAGTTATAATAGGTGAATAATGAAGAATCATATATAATACCCAAAGCATGGATAAAAAAAGAAGAAAGGGTTTACCGTTTCGAAATGGAGATTCTTCGTTCGATTCTGATTTGGAGAAGAAATTGGGTTCCGATTCTAGGGCTTCGTTCTTCGTTCGCTTCAGATTTGGAAAAGAAATTAAGTTCCGATTTTAGGGCTTCGTTCTTCGTTCGATTCCGATTCGGTGAATATTTGGTTTCTTTCTAGGTCTTCCTTCGTTCGAATGGAAATTAGGAGAAGTCTGTCGTGTTTTTGTTCTAGTGAGGGGAGAGAAGGTTAAAAGAGTACGCTAGCTTTAAATAGTTCTACTTTTTAAGGGGGTTTTATCATTTAATAGTTCTACGCTAGATGTGACGCCCCCACAATTAGGTATTCATCACCCATTTTGAGTCGCCAAATACATGGTACAAAATACAAATACAAACTTAATTATACAAATGTCGTGTAACATACGACAATACATAAACTGAGAGTTCTAATAGGAATATTGTCATCTAGACAATATCCATACTCAAGAAGCCCTCATTACATTTATTATCACACTATTTAACAGAATAGTGAGGACTACTAATGCTATCTTCCGGACCATCACTCCTTTTCCCGACTTCGTCCCGTACTATATTCTCATTTCACAAGAGAATATTGAAAGAAAGGTGAGCTCAACTAGCCCGATGAAATATTATGACTAAGATAATGCGAGAATAAATTATCAATAGTCTTCAACAATGTTAAATTGATAAAATATAATAGACATCAAGTTTAATGCGGCGGATCAAGCAATTCATTGTAAGAGTCAAGTAGAGAATAAAACCTACTATCTTCATGATTTAAAAATGTTTTCATCAACTTTTATCGCTAAGACTCGACAATAAATAAACCACATCATCGAATCATCCTTTTGCTACGGGCGAGGATATTCATTAAATCATCAACTATCATGACTATACCGAATAATCCCTCGGTCATAATCATATCAAAAGCGTCCATCAATGTATCACAGGCCACTGAGGACTTTTACCACATCACTTATAACATCACAGTTCACGATTATACCAAATGATCCATGAAAAGATACTGGATGAAGCACAAATATCAAGGATATTCCACTAATTTTATGGAGTATAGAAGTCAAAACTCTAACCAACTCAGTATAATAAAGAATATATGAAACTGCAAATGGATTTTTACCGCCATGTAGTAATCCACGTATACAGATCATTTCCACAATTTAATAAGGAATGAATACAAAGGATCATTTACCATGCATGTAGTAATCCACATAGACAGGTTATTTCAACAAAATAATAAAGAATGGAATAACAAAAGACATCACCATGCATGCGATAGAGACCGCACAGACAGGTTATTCTCAACATAATAATAAATTCGGAATAATAAATATGGAACCAGGTCAGGTGAAATTCACACCGACAGGATATTCCAACAGAATAATAAATGCGAAATAATAAATATGGAACCGGTGTCGTGAAATTCATTCTGCAAATAGGATATTCCTATGAGATTAAATGACGGAATAATATAAGGATTTCACCATGTACATGGTATGTCGCTTATACAGGTTATGTATAGGGTATGCCGCGTATACAGGTTATTCCAATAAAATAATAAAGAATGGAATAACATAAGGATTTCACCAAGTGAGGTGTCACCGCTTATACGAGTTATGTATAGGGTATGTCACGTATCTGAGTTATTCCAATGTAATAATAAAGAATGGAATAACATAAGGATTTCACCAAGTACAAGGTACGCCGCTTATACAAAGTTATGTATAGGGTATGCTGCAGATATCAAAAAGTTATTCCAATGTAATAATAAAGGATGGAATAATGAAGTTCTCTTCATAAATAAGAAAGAATAACACCCACTACTGTAAAAGAAACTGGATAAAGGAGTAGTGAGGTAGTAATCTTCTCTTCTTGCTTTAGATTTTCTCTCTACAATTTATCCTACAATATCTCTCTATAATAACCGCTTTACTAAAGCTTTGGTGAATTGGTGAGAAATGAAGAAGAATGAGCTTATTTATAGAAAAACATAGTTTCGATAATTGCACGTTTTGGGGCTCGAAAAATTACAATCTGAATACCTCCAACTTTTATTTCATTTTAATTCACCATCCAAGTATTATCAAACTTGCACCAACTCCCCAATAGTAAATCATGTGAATCAATAGTAAAATCATGTGACTCAATAGTAAATCATGTGATAAAATTAATTACGATATAGTACCTCTATCTATACCTCTATTTTTAACTTAGTCATGCAAGTATTATCAATCTTGCACCAACTCCCCTAATAGTAACAAGAATGTGAATCAATAGTATAACATGTGAACAAATAGTTATAATCATGTGAAATAATAGCAATCAATTGCTCATTTATTGATTAAATACTTCGATTAATCAATATAATCTCCAGACATCAATTTTTATCGAAATAAATGTCGATTTTCACTAACACAAATAATTCCAACATAATGAAACTATTTTTATCAAAAATATAAATTTTGAAATTTCGAAGTTTGACTTTTTCCGAAAAAAGTCAACTGTTGACTTTTTGACCAAATAGTGAATCTCGGAAAATTTTGTGTTTATAGGCTATTTTTACTAATTTCAACGTTCCGGAATCAAATATCACGTCCGCGTCTCCAAATTCAACTCCGAACACAACTTCAATTGTTAATAACATTTATCATTAATATTATAACTCATGAATAGTAACTCGTGAATAGTACTCCGACACAAAAAGTGTCCCAAATACCCGAGTGAACAATACTAGAGTGAATAGTAATTAAGGTGAATAGTAACCCGTGAATAGTAATTTGTGAATAGTACTCCGACATGAAAAGTATCCCAAATACCCGAGTGAATAATACTAGAGTGAATAGTAACCGAGTATTTTATGACAACTTGTCTACTTTAAAAAAATTTCAAATATGACCCTTAACTTTAAACTTTTATTAATTTAACTATTTATCAAAATAGAAAAATTGAATACTTTTATTTCATAAAATTCTCGGTCTCATGATCTCCCTCCTTATGAAATTTACGCCTCGAAATTTACGTACGTACCTGGTATTTGAAGAGATGAGAATACCTTGAATACCTTTATCGTTGAAAACATTAAATTTATCTTTGCAATCCGGCCAAAGATATTCATTAACAATTCATCTTTGCACTATAGGCCAACCGTATAACCAATAATCAACAGTTCATCTTTGCACTACAAGCCAAAGATATACAACTGTAAAACCAATAATGTTGAGACTCAACTTAATAGTATCACGACCACAAATTATCCATGCACTACGGGTCAAGGATATTCGTGTTTTCAATTACGGCCATGATTATACCGAATAATCCCTAGTCATAATCATACCAAGTCCATCTATGCACTATGGCCAAAGATGACTTTTACCACATCCATGAATTAATATTTCATTCTTTGAGACTCAAATTTCGATAATTAATTCACATCGTCGAATCATCCCCGCACTACAGGCCAAAGATATTCTTTAGTATCACGACCACGAATTATCCATGCACTACGTGCAAAGATAATCGTGTTTTCAATTACTATCATGATTATACCGAATAATCCCTGGTCATAATCATACCAATTCCATCTATGCACGTAAGCCACAGATGACTTTTAACACAATATAAGCATGATGATAATGATATAAAGAATTAATCAAATGAGATAAAGGATAAATATTAAACATTTATAATATAATTTATCCAGGGTTCAAGAATATCCAAATGTTATCAGTTATCAATCACTTAATAATCTCATAATCTAATATCATTAATATTATAACAATATTTTAATCACTTCTTAAACTTATAAACGATTTATTTCAATTGTTTACGCTTTACCATATAATGCATTTAATCATTCAAAAATGCCATCCTCATAAGATTTCATTACCAATGATCAAATCCCTTATCAAAAATTTACATATACCTTATATAGGATTTCCAAACCATAAAATCCTATTTTCCAACTTTGTTACTTCACATAACATATTTAACTCATATGTTCGTAACTAAACTATTTTCATGAAAAATACCAAACCAGTCCCAAAAATATTTATTTTCTAGGATTTAGCATAATATAGTCCCATAATAAAAATATATTTTTCTTAGAATTTTTAAAATTTCATTTACTATTTTTCAAAAATTAATTTCTAATTAATTCCTTAAGAAATTAGCTACCTCAAGTTTAACTTCAAAAATTTCCAAATCTTGGCAGGATCTTACACATGTTAATGTAAGCTTCTAGTTTAAATTTAATGGTTATCGGAGTTATAGAACTCCAATTATAGCGTTTTTCGTCGGAAAAACCTAGATATTGAAATGGTCATAACTTGCTCATTTTAAGTCGGAATGAGCTCATTTTTGGACAGGAGGTACCTTATACCATATACTTTCATTTCCCAAAAGGCCAGATTTTTTTTTTTTCATAATTTAAGTGGACAAAAATGCCCTTATAAAAATCTGGACAGTACCTTTTTTGAAATTTGCAGCTTTTGCCTCCTTTGCTAAAATCAGTCCATACGAAAATCTACAACACCTTTTGTAGTGATTCTACTTGGATAAGTTATAAGACTTATAGATCTAACTCTAGGACTTGACCACACTCAAAAATTCGAAATATAATAGGAGATATGGTCAATTGAATTTCATGTTACGTTTTTCACCAAAATCTGATTTTCAACTCTTTGTGATTTCTAAGAAACTTTCATGTTTTCACATACTAACCAACATAACTCATCATAACACTTACTAATACCACGTATACCCATGATTTTCATTAGTTCAATGCTTTTATTATGACTTTCATCATAATCAACGTAACCCGATCCTTTTAGTTGATGAAATATTTGAGGGTTTTAGAAATGGGTTTTGTACTGGGGTCAATACAAAATTCGATTTCATGCTCTAGGGGTAGTTTAAGAAGTCTTCAAGAATACGTCAGGAAATTTATTAACAATAAAAATATCATTCAAACTGTGACTCTCATCCAAGACTTGGATAGCACATGTAATGAAGGTTTCTCCTAACAGAGTTTCAACCGATAGGTCAAAGTCTAACTTCTCTAGAGTCAAATTTAAACGTTGAACGCAAGCAAGAGAGATAAAAGAATGGGTAGAACCGATATCTAATAAGGTATAGGCTTCGCAAGAATTTATAATTAACTAACCCGTGCTAACTTCGTTCGGTTTACTCGCTTTTCGAGAAGTCATAAAAACGCTCTTCCTGAAACCAACGACTTTGTTTTGCCCATATCCGCCTTTGGTGCCACCGGCCCAGCTGGACTTAACTTTGGTGCACGATAAAATCGGGCTAATGACCTCCTCTTCTTGAAATTTCCACTTCTATTATCTTGGCCATGATTACCACCGAAGTGGTTACCACTCTTGGCAAGATAATTTCCCCCACGATGTTTATCATTGTTCCGATGGCCGTTGCCACCAGTATGATTATTATCGTGTTGTTGGTCGTTACCTTTTGCTTGAGTTGAATCAACACTCTCATGTGCTTCATTGCTTATCTCAGCATTTTCAGATGCCATTTTCAAACACTGTCACCAAACAAGGGTTAATTAACATATCACATATTATCCCTATACTCTGACCGACCAATTAAATACCAAATAAACTTAGGTAGGTCATACTAGCGAAGGAATTCTCCATCTCTCCTCTCCTAGTTCTTATCTCACATCTCAGCCAGGGATCATATCCCTAAGCTTTGATACCAACTGTGACGCCCCCAAAATTAGGTATTCATCACCCATTTTGAGTCGCCAAATACATGGTACAAAATACAAATACAAACTTAATTATACAAATGTCGTGTAACATACGACAATACATAAACTGAGAGTTCTAATAGGAATATTGTCATCTAGACAATATCCATACTCAAGAAGTCCTCATTACATTTATTATCACACTATTTAACAGAATAGTGATGACTACTAATGCTATCTTCTGGATCATCACTCCTTTTCCCGACTCGTCCCAGCTATATTCTCATTTCCTGAAGAGAACATTGAAAGAAAGGGTGAGCTCAACTAGCCCAGTAAGAAATATTATGACTAAGATAATGCAGAATAAATTATCAATAGTCTTCAACAATGTTAAACTGATAAAATATAATAGACATCAAGTTTAATTGCAGCGGATCAAAAAATTCATTAGAAGAGTCAAGTAGAGAATAAAACCTAATATCTTCTATGATTTAAAAATGTTTTCATCAACTTTTATCGCTAAGACTCAGCTTAATAAATAAACCACATCATCGAATCATCCTTGCACTACGGGCCAAGGATATTCATTAAATCATCAACGATTAATGACTATACCTAGAAATAATCCCCAGGTCATAATCATATCAAAAACATCCAATGTATTACGAAAATAACTTTGAGGACTTTTACCACATCACTTATAATATCACGGTTCACGATTATACCAAATGATCCATGAAAAGATCTTTGGATGAAGCGCAAATATCAAAGATATTCCACTAATTTCATGGAGTATAGAAGTCAAAACTCTAACTTGTTGAGTATAATAAAGAATATATGAAATCGTAAATGGATTTTCACCGCCATGCAATAATCCACGTATACAGATCATTTCCAGAATTTAATAAGGAATGAATACAAAGGATCATTCACCATGCATGTGGTAATCCACATAGACAAGTTATTCCAACAAAATAATAAAGAATAGAATAACAAAAGACACCACCATGCATGCGATAGAGACCGCACAGAAAGGTTATTCTCAACAGAATAATAAATGCGAAATAATAAATATGGAACCGTGTCGGTGAAATTCACACCCAAGCGATATTAAGGCGAAATAATAAATGCGAAATAATAAATATGGAATCAGGTCAGGTGAAATTCACACCGACAGGATATTCCGACAGAATATTAAATGACGGAATAATATAAGGATTTCACCATGTACAAGGTATGCCGCTTATACAGGTTATGTATAGGGTATGTCACAGCGTATCTGAGTTATTCAACGTAATAATAAAGAATGGAATAACATAAAGATTTCACCAAGTACAAGGTATCACCGCTTATACAAAGAGTTATGTATAGGGTATCTGGCAGATATCTGAGTTATTCCAATGAATAATAAAGAATGGAATAACATAAGGATTTCACCAAGTAAAAGGTATCTGCATTTATACGGAGTTATGTATAGGGTATGCAGCGTATCTGAGTTATTCAACGAGAATAATAAAGGATGGAATAATGAAGTTCTCTTCATAAATAAGAAAGAATAACACCCACTAAGTAAAAGAAATCGATAAAGGAGTAGTGAGGTAATCTTCTTCTTTCTTTAGATTTTCTCTCTACAATTTATCCTACAATATCTCTCTATAATAACCGCTCTAAAGCTTTGGTGAATTGGTGAGAAATGAAGAAGAATGAGCTTATTTATAGAAAAACATAGTTTCGATAATTTACGCTTTTGGGGCTCGAAAAATTACAATCTGAATACCTCCAACTTTTATTTCATTTTTAATTCACCATCCAAGTATTATCAAACTTGCACCAACTCCCTAATAGTAAATCATGTGAATCAATAGTAAAATCATGTGACTCAATAGTAAATCATGTGATAAAATTAATTACGATATAGTACTCTATCTATACCTCTATTTTTAACTTAGTCATGCAAGTATTATCAATCTTGCACCAACTCCCCTAATATTAACAAGAATGTGAATCAATAGTATAACATGTGAACAAATAGTTATAATCATGTGAAATAATAATAGCGATCAATTGCTCATTTATTCTAAGTTAAATACTTCGAATTAATCAATATAATCTCCAGACATCAATTTTTATCGAAATAAATGTCGATTTTCACTAACACAAATAATTCCAACATAATGAAACTATTTTTATCAAAAATATAAATTTTGAAATTTCGAAGTTTGACTTTTTCCGAAAAAAGTCAACTGTTGACTTTTTGACCAAATAGTGAATCTCGGAAAATTTTGTGTTTATAGGCTATTTTTACTAATTTCAACGTTCCAGAATCAAATATCACGTCCGCGTCTCCAAATTCAACTCCGAACACAACTTCAATTGTTAATAACATTCATCATTAATATTATAACTCATGAATAATAACTCGTGAATAGTAACTCGTGAATAGTACTCCGACACGAAAAGTGTCCCAAATACCCGAGTGAACAATACTAGAGTGAATAGTAATTTGAGTGAATAGTAACCCGTGAATAGTAATTCGTGAATAGTACTCCGATACGAAAAGTATCCCAAATACCCGAGTGAATAATACTAGAGTGAATATTAACCGAGTATTTTATGACAACTTGTCTACTTTAAAAAAATTTCAAATATGACCCTTAACTTTAAACTTTTATTAATTTAACTATTTATCAAAATAGAAAAATTGAATACTTTTATTTCATAAAATTCGGGGTCTCACACTAGATCTACTATAATATAGTATATATATTAGTAATTGCCCGTGCCTGAAGGCACGAAGTAACAAAAATAATTAGATTAAAATTCAAAAAATACTATATTACCTAAAGATTCTTTGTAACATAAAATAACTTACAATCAGACATAACAATTATCATAATTAACCATACAAACACAATAATTAATACATACTCAATCATTATCACATATTCAACCATCAAAACATCAAGCTAGTCGTTACTAATTTTAAAAAATTTCGGCAGATTTTCCTTTAAAAATAGATATCCAGAAAAATCTAAACCTGTATACAAAACTTACAATCATCAATACATATCCAAACCACCAAAACAACCACCATTCCATACCAAAAAAATATACACATGCAACCTATAGAGAAACAACTTCGTATTATTTATAGATTACACCAAGTATCCTTCAATGTATACCTAAAAATATTTGAAATATAAAAATTATCGAAATATGTGAGTCAAAATAAAATAATTATAAATCTGAAACATAAGACCCCTTACTTTAGACTAATTAGCAAATTTGACCCTCCTATTTGTCATGTTTTTGCTAAAGTGTTCCTTATATTTTTTTTTGGCACAGCTGTTCCTCAAATATGTATTAGTTGAGCAAAAATGTTCCTTCTCTATTTTTGGTCAATTTTCGTTAGTCAAACCGTTAGTCAAATGTTTTTCCAAACTTTTATCATTTTCATTTATATATCCACTAAATAAAAATATGTATATTACCATTTTCATTTAACTTGATCTAATTAATTAAATTATGAACTTGTGCGATAAATAACATAAATGTTAAAAATAAATTCATATATTTTTGTTAATTAAATTTCTCAAATATTAAAATTCTCGTAATATACATTAAAACATAATTTTTCTAATGTAAAAATAAAATTTTAATACTCATAAAAGGTGCAAATTAACACACAAAATATATTTTTTTTCTAAATTTTAAAATTTACGTAAAACAAACTTAGAAAATATTTATTACTTAAATTGAATCTTATATATCATATAAAAAATATTAAAAATTATGTTAATTATCACATCTAGATATCACATCATATCAATAATTAACCAATTTTCTAATTTGTTAACATTTATTCTATTTGATAAAGAAAAATTTTAAAAAAAAAAAAAAGAATATATTTAATTTTTTGATTTTGTAACCATTGATGTTTTTTTTATGTATTATACATTTTAAAATATGCATACTACAAAAAATTATTACAATTTAAAATAAAATATTAAAATATTAATTAATTAAGTAAATGGAGGAAGAGGGGAAGAGAGAGAGAAAGAAAAGGAGGAGAGAAATAAGAGGAGAGAGAAAGAGAGAAAATAAGATTCAAAATGGACCGTTGGATGTTGAAGCCTTAATTGATTTGAGAGCATCGGATGTTGAAGCCTTTATTGATTTACGAGCCGCTCTGTTTTTTTTTATATATATATATATATATATATATATATATATGACCCGAAAATAGAAAAATATTAAAAAAAAATGGCTCAGGAGCGCTATCCCTGAACCCCACCAAATTTTTATAGCTCAGTAATAATTTTGACCTTACTGAAAAATGTTTTTAACTTCACCGCTGCTCACATGAATAATAAGTGAGCCCCATTTCATGTACAAAAAGATCTTGTAAAATTATCAAATTTATTTGTGAAAATATCAATTCTCAAATTATATGCATAAGAAATAATTACTTCTATTTGCGTAGCTGCCTATGGGTACCCATAAATATCTAAAAACAATTTTCCCAAAAAAATATGTAGAAGAATGTTTTTAATGATTCCTTTTTTTCATTAAAATTTGTTAGTACTATTTGATAAATAATGTCAATAGTTCGGAATTCCATATAAACCAGGCACATGGCATGCCTACAAACAGAATTACACAACCCAAAAGTTTGATTAGAAAAGGTACAAAACTTTCATGTACCCCCAAACAGTATCCAAGTTCCCGGGGGGGAAAAGAAAGAGGTCTTATGTTAAGTTTGGATTAAGGGAATAAAATAAAAAATAGTGTATTTAATGATTAATTTAGAAGATAAATTATTTCAATGAAATAAAAATTTATTTCATCTTCTTGATTTTTATTCCATATGGGAGATGGTGAAATAAAATTCATTCTAATAGAATGAATATATGTGATAATTTTATTATTCTATTACACCATCCATCACGGATCCGGTAAGTTGGTCAAAAAAATAATCAATAATCAATATAATGATAAATATAAGACCATTATAATTTTTTTTTTAAAAATAAATGTAATACATTACAAACTCATCTTAAAAAAATAATCAATAATCATTATAATGATAAATATTTTAAAATATATAAATGTACTACCAATTAAAATCTTATTATTTCATAATCATCAATAATTAATATAATGATAATTTTACCCTTTTAGTATAAAAAAATTAAGGCCTAAATATAGATTAATACCCTAAACTTTAAGTTTATTTCATAATCATCAATAATTAATATAATTAAATTTTTATACCAAAAAGGATAGAATTGTCATTAAATTACTTTAAAAAATTAACAATGGTCTTATATTACCTTTTTTAGTACACAAAATTAATTGAATAAATGATAAAATGTGACTCAAAATTACACAAAAATATTTTTTTTAGTCACGTGTCGCTGCAATGTCATCAATTTTTTGACGTGACATTCTCAATTAAACGTAATAAAAAAAATTAACCCTAATTAAAAAAATTGATAAGACAATCATCAAAGTGAATTTTTTTTAAAAGTCCAACATATTAATCCATATTTAGGCCATTATATTATTATTTTATATTAAATTTTTTATTTTACTTCACATATTTATATACACTATATATATTAGTCCGTTTCTCCAGTGAACTGGAAGGAACGAACCAGAATGAATCGACTATAGCGACGATTTTTTTTGTCGCTATAGCATAGAAAATCGATTTTTTATACTATAACGACGAGAAAAAAGTCATTATAATCAGTTATCTCTTAATTCGCTGGAGAGTGCAATTGTTGAATTTGTTATGCATGCTGCATTAGCCGCTCTTAGTGGCAATCCACCGGACAAAGTTCGACGTGTGAAAAGCACCACAAATTAATACTTAATTGGGAAGAAAAGAGGAGGAAAAAAGCAAACGTATCTTTCTTCATTTTTTCTTCTTTTCAAATTAACATCATACCTAGTAGGAATACTCCACAATAAAATAAATAAAAAAAATAAAAAGAGAGAGAATATATCCAACCCAGCCCATCAAAGAGTTCCACATTTAATGCACAATCATTCTCTCTCATTAGTCTTTACACGTAAAAGCTCATCCCACCCCATTACGTACCTAGATAACTAACTACCTAGTCGCTTAATTATATATATATAAGTAACTGATATTTTTAAATGTATTTTTGATAATTTTGTATAATTTTTTTTCATATGAATATGCAGTGGGTCCCATCTTCATGTAAAAAAAAAGAATAATTTTAATACTGATATAAAAATTGGACATGCTTTATAATTTTACCTATTTATATTTTTACCTCCAAATGAGGTGAAATTGTAAAAGAAAAGCTCAATGAGAAATCATGTTAAAATATCAAAAATACAGGAAAAATAATGTTCTCCATATATATATATATATATATATATATTTTTATCTTAACGGTCTTTTCTTTAATTATTTTACTTTGACGTATATTATGTCGATATTTTTTTTAACAAAATTATTCACCAAAAGCCGCATAAAGTACAAAAGACTAATTACACACAAAACTATATTTAGATTGGGTTAACTAGTTTTGTAAGGACAACATTATGTTTATATATTTAAATGGGATCTACTATTTGTATAATTTAAAACCAAATAAAAGAATAGCAAGTAGGTTTATATGGGAGTAATATATATTTTATTTAGTTTATGGTCATAAATTTTTCTTAATTTTATTTAGTTTTGATTTTCTTAATTCATATGAAATGTGTACTTTTCACATTCCATCATACTTTTCATACAGTTTAATTACTGCAATAGCAACAAAAATAATATACTCTTAGCAACGATATTAGTGCACAATTATTAGTCACAATTAATGTATTATCATTATATTTATTCTTTTAACATTAAATGTTATTAGAAAAAATTAAATGAAAAATGTAAATTATATATGGCTTCACATGTGGACCTATAATAAAAATTCGATCACACCAAAATATGGGTTTGATTCGTATAAAAAGATTGATCTTAGTATAATTCATGACCAAAAATTAAAGAACTCTCATTTACATTCTTTGAATTAAGATTCATTTGACATATACCTACCCTCTAATTTCTTTTAATACACATTTAGCGACAAAAAAATTACTTTTAACGATAGTATCGCGCGGTGATACAAATGCATTTTATTACGTCGCTAAATACAATATTTATATTATTAAATGTGTATTAAAAGAAATTAGAGAATAAATATAATGGAAAGATCTTAATCTATATTTTTTATTATTACACCTTACAAATATTTAATAAAGTATCAAAATGCCCCATACATAATTTTAGAAAAACAAAAAATAGTATTATTAGATAAGATTTTGTTATATCCCGAAGGCATTGAGAGATCTAGAAAAGGGGTGAATAGATCCTTTAAAAAAAATATTTTTAAAGAATTATTACTAACTTATAATTTAAGCAGATTAATTTTATAATTTTGCATAGCGGAATAATAATTTGAAAAATCCCTTCAAAAAATTTAAAAAATTCATAGTTTTGAATTTAGCAACCTAAGTGGAATTAAGTCACAAAGTAATTAAATATCTTGGCGGAAAAGTATGCATAATTTAAAAGAGACAATTAATTTTTAAATGGTTCGGAGTACAAATATCTTCTAATACTCCACTCTTCTGCTCTTTGAGTACGTATAATTCACTAAGGATAGGTGATCGATCACGAAAATCTGTTCACACAGAATAATAATGCCAAATGAATCACAAAAATTTCTTCAAGTCACAAAGATTTGGATACAACAGATCATTAAGATCTCTTTAAGTCATTAAGAGTTGTTTACAATGAGTCACTAAAACCTGAAAGATCACTAATAGAGTGTGATTTTTAGGGTGCTGTTAAGTTGCTTGAAGCTCAGTGTTGAAAGACTTAGCAGCAGAACAAGTTGTTCAAGTTCGTAGAGTAGAGTTCTTTTTATTTTAGCAGTAATTTAACTTTTTAATGTTCGATTGTTACTATTTGATTAAATCTGCTTGCCTTTTATAGATATTTCTCAAGATTTTCCCGTTGGAAAGTTGTCGTTTGTGACGCCCCCAAAATAGGTATACATCACCTATTCTGAGTCGTCAAATACATGGTACAAAATTCAAATATAACTTAATTATACAACAGTCGTGTAAAGTACGACAAAATACATACTGGGAGTTTTAACTCGAATATTGTCTTCTAGACAGTATTCAAACACAAATAAGTTCTCATTACATTTATTGTCACACTATTTAACAGAATAGTGAGGACTACTAGCTAATACTATCATCTCGGACAATCACTCCGCTTCCCCGACTTGTCCCATACGTTCTCATTTCACAAGAGAACAATGAAAGAAAGGTGAGCTCAACTAGCCCAAAGAAGAAATATTATGACTAAGATAATGCGAATAAATTATCATTAGTCTCCAACAATGTTAAACCGATAAAATATAATAGACATCAAGTTTAATCTGCGGCGACCAAAAACAATCCATTAAAAGAGTCAGTAGAGAATAAAATCTACTATCTTTTATGATTTAAAAAGTTTTTCATCACTTTTATCGCCGAGACTCATTAAATAAATAATCCACATCATCCCTCGCACTACTGACCAAGGATATTCATTAGGTCACGACCACAAATTCCATGCACTACGGGCCAAGGATATTTGTGTATTCATCAATGGTCATGATCATGCCAATAATTGTCCATCAATGCACTACGGGCCAATGAGGACTTTTACCACATCACTTGTAATATTACGGTCATGATTATACCGAATAATCCCTGGTCATAATCATACCAAGTCCATCTATGCATTACTGGCCACAGATGACTTTCAAAAAAAAATATAAACATGAGGATGATGACAATGATATTTGAATTCAATAAAACAAGTTCAAGAATTAATTTATCCAGGAACTAATAACGTCCAAATTGTCAACAAGATATTATTTTGTGGTGTAAAATTCAAGAATGCTCAAAAGAATATTTCCATGAAAAGATATTGGATGAAGCGCAAATATCAAGAATATTCCACTAATTTCATAGAGTATAGAAGTCAAAACTTTAACCAACTGAGTATAATAAAGAATGGAATAACAAAAGAAATCACCATGCATGCGGTACTTGGCAGAGAGTGAGGCAAGTTATTCAAATGAATAATAATAACGGAACCAGGTCGGGTGAAATTCACACAAGCAGATGTTCCAACGAATAATAAATAATTAAAAGCGGAACCAGTCCCACAGATATATAGCCTGAGCAGGGATATTCCAACGAGAATGTATAATTAAAAGCGGAACCCGAGTCCCACGTATAAAGATGCATGTGATATTCCAAATGTAATGAATGAATAATTAAAATGGAACCAGTCCCACAGATAACACAGACGAGGATGTTCCAACGGAATAGTAAAGACAAAATAATAGAAAAATGTCACCAAGTATAGGGTTGCCCTTTCACAGATACAAAAGTTATTCCAATGAATAATAAAGAAATGGAATAATGAAGTTCTCTTCTTGAATACAAAAGAATAATATTCCTTACTGTAAAAGAAATTAGATATAGGAAAAGAAAGTTAGCGAGACTTCTCTTCTTCTTTCTCTACTATAATTTTCTCTCTAGAGTTTCAAAGAATTAAAAGAAAATAATGAAGGAATGAGCTTCATTTATAGAAAAATGGACGCATAGTAACTAACTCATGAACGGTCCAGATTGATTTACTTTAATCTGACGGTCCATATTTAAAGCAAAATCTTTTAAATAAAATATAATATATATATATATATTAATAATAACAATCACAGTACTCCCCGTGAAACCAATAATTCATTTTTCTGACAAACTTCTCAAAGCAGTATATATATATATATCAGTTCACATGCAGTATGGACACATTATATATATATATATATATATATATATATATATAATATATAACACATGATATATTAGAAAAAAAAAAATCCAACAACCTGTGAACCATTTTTTCAAAGTGTTGGCCAATGGGAACAAACTAGCACATGTTATTATAAAAGCCTTGACCAATAAGGAGACACCCTAGTGCATAAGTTAATAATAATGCCTAATTTGAAAAGTTTGGCCAAAATGTCAAGCTTGAGCAATAATCACATAACACGCTTAAAAAAAAAACCGAATGGTATTCTTTGAAAATGATTGAGGGTCCCCTTTCATAATTTAATCTGTATACTAATATCAGTTTTAACAAAATAATTGAACAAAACTGAGTGACTTCGCACATAAGCATCAATAATCAATACCGTGTGCTACTATGCAACCACAGCGTATTCATCGTACTTTTACTACTGAAAGTAGTTCAATGCTTTTAACGGTAAAACTTCCGCCATTATTTTTATAAAAATATTTTGTCGTTTTCTCAATCCGACAATAATTCCGTTGTGGGGTCCACTAATAATTGTGCCGTCGTACGAATATTCCCCGACACAAAGAATATTCTTTGACCAATCGAATATAATATAACAACTTGAATACTTTGCAAAATTTGTAAATATTACCCACAATTATAACATTATATCAAATTTACTCCATAATATTCAAAAATGATAATTATAGAAAAATTCATTTTTATTCATAAAAGTGGGGTCTTACAATCTCCCCTTCTTATGAAATTTCGCCCTCGAAATTAAGGTACGTACCTGATATGTTGAAGAGGTAAGGATACCTTGATTTCATTTCAGATTCTAATTCCCAGGTCATTTCCTCAACATCGTGGTTTCTCCACAAAACTTTGACTTAAGGTATAACCTTGGAGCGTAAAATATGTTCCTTCTTATCTAAGATTTGAACAGGAACCTCTTCATACGTTAAATCTTCTGCTATTTAAATGCGGTTCTAACTCAATAATGTGGTTCGGTCTTCCACATATTTACGTAACATGGATATGTGAAAAACGTTATGAACACGAGACATACTTGGCGGTAAAAGCGAGTCTATAGGCCACGTTCCTACTCGATCGAGGATTAAAAATGGGCCAATGAATCTAGGATTGAGCTTTCCTCTCTTTTCAAATCTCGTAACTCCTTTCCATGGAGCAACACGTAACAACACATGATCTCCTATATCGAATTCCACGTCCTTTCGATGAAGATCGGCGATAACTCTTTTAATCGATCTTGTGAGGTTTTTATCGTTGTCGGATTGTTTGAATCTTTTCCATAGTCATACGTACCAACTCCGGTCCCAACAACGTTGCTTCACCCACCTCATCCCAAAGATCTTTGGAGAACGACACTTTCTTCCATACAACGCCTCCTCGATGGAGCCATGCCAATGCTTGCTTGATAACTTTGTTGTTGTATGAAAACCGCACTGCTGCAGTAAGAACTTGTCCCAACTTCCTTGAAATCAAGGACACGAGTCTTAATAAATCTTCAAGAGTTTGAATAGTCCTCTCGATTATGCATCGTCTGCGAGGATGATATCTTTGAACTAAATCGTAAATCCGTGCCGTAGCTTTTTGCAAACTAACCCAAAATCGTGAAGTGAATCTTGGGTCTCGATCAGAAACTATGGATACTAGCATACCATGCAGTCTTATAATCTCGTTTATGTACATATGAGCAAGACGTTTAAGTGTATAAGTTTCTCGTATTGGTAAGAAATGAGCAAACTTGGTCAATCTATCAACAATGACCCAAATTGCATCTATGCCTTGAGAAACCTTGGGAAGACCAGTAACGAAGTCCATGGTAATGTGCTCCCACTTCTATTCTGGAATTTCAAGTGGTTGCAATGGACCTTTTGGTACTTGATGCTTCGCCTTGACTCGTTGACAGGTTAAACACCTTGAGATAAACAACGCTATCTCTCTCTTCATATTGCTCCACCAAAATGTATGTCGAAGATCATGATACATTTTGGTACTCGCGGGATGGATTGCAAAAGGTGTGTTGTGCACCTCCATCATGATTTTATACTTTAAATTAGGGTCGTTAGGAACATAAAGTCTGGAGTTGACTCGAAGTATTCCTTCTTCATCGATTCTTGCTTTCGGCATAGCGCCTTCTTGCACTTTCTTCCTCATACGCATCAGCTCCAGGTCTGTAGCTTGAGCAGCTTTAACTTTATCGATTAAAGTCGGTTCCATCATCACATGGGTCCCTGGAGTCTTTATCTCTATCTCCATCCTTTGCAAGTCATACAAAATGGGCCTTTGCGTTGACAATATTGCACTTTTCGTACCGCGTATGATCTTCTACTCAATCGTCGCCACTACCACGTTAAACTTTTCGGGATGGTATTGGATGGTATGATCATAATCTTTCAACGGTTCAAGCCAACGTCGTTGTCGCATGTTTAGTTCCTTTTGAGTGAAGAAATATTTAAGGCTTTTATGATCCGTAAAGATCTCCACTTTCTCCCCATACAAGTAATGTCTCTAAATCTTTAGTGCAAAGACAACAGCTTCCAACTCTAGATCATGAGTAGGATAATTCCTCTCATATTCTTTGAGTTGTCGAGAGGCATAAGCTATGACTTTCCCATGTTGCATGAGAACACATCCTAACCCTTTGCCCGAAGCATCACTGTATATGACAAATCCTCCAGGCGGATGGTATTATTATCGAATAGGTCTTTGAAATGAGTCTCTTCTTGAGTTCTTGAAAACTCTTCTCACATTCCCCGCTCCAACCGAACTTTGTATCTTTCCGAGTCAGCTGAGTTAGTGGAGTAGCGATTCGAGAAAATCCTTCCACTAATCTCCGATAATAACCAGCTAAACCGAGAAAGCTACGTACTTTGGTCACTGATTTAGGTTTCTCCCAGCTTTGAATAGATTCAATCTTTACTGGGTCAACAGATATTCCATGACTTGATACCACGTGCCCAAGGAAAGCTACTTCCTCAAGCCAGAACTCGCATTTCTTCAACTTGGCATAAAGCTTATATTCAGGAAGCTTTTGGAGTATCAGCCTCAAATGTTGCTCATGATCTTCATGGGTTTTGGAATATATGAGGATGTCATCAATAAAGACGACCACAAAGTGATCCAAATATTCCTTGAATACTCGGTTCATCATATCCATGAAGGCGGCGGGGAGCATTAGTCAATCCAAAGGACATGACTAGAATTCATAATGCCCGTCTCGGAGTTCTCGAAAGTCATCTTTGGAATGTCATCGGTTTTAATCTTCAATTGGTGATATCCTAATGAAGATCAATCTTTGAAAATAATTTGGCTCCTTTAATGGGGTCAAACATGTCATCAATACGTGGCAATGGGTACCTATTTTTGATGGTGACATGATTCAACTCCCGATAATCAATACAAAGTCGCATACTTCCATCTTTCTTCTTCACGAATAGAACAGGAGCACCCCAAGGAGAAGTACTAGGACGAATAAAGCCAATGTCTAACAATTCCTGCAGTTAGGTCTTTAACTCCTAAAGTTCAATAGGAGCCATTCGATATGGGGCTTTGGAAATGGGTTTTGTACCGGGTTCAAGGTCGATACAAAATTCAATTTCACGCTCTGGGGTAGGCGAGAAAGTTCAGAAATACGTTAGGAAATTCATTAACAATAGAAATATCATTCAAAATTGACGTATTTTTGTTTAGACCCGTGACATGAGCTAAAAAAGCTTGACATCCGTTTTTTTAATAAACGAATAGCTTTATGGCTTGAGATGACAGTGATTGATTTTAATGGTTTGGTTACTTGAATTCGCATAATAGGTTGGTTAGGAATATGAAAGCTAACAACCTTACGAAAACAATCAATTTTTGCATGATGAGTAGTTAACCAATCAATCCCTAGAATCACATCAAATGCAAGTATTTTCAAAGAAATAAGATCGATAGGTAATGTGCGGGTGCCGATTTGAACTAAACAAGACTTATAAACCGTGGATGTAATACAGGTTTCTCCCAATGGAGTTTCAACAGATAAGTCAATGTCTAATCTCTCCGGAGTCAAATTTAAACGTTGAGCGCAAGTAGGAGAAATGAAAGAGTTAGTAGAACCAGTATCAAATAAAGTATAAACTTCGCTAGAGTTTATGATAAGCTTACCCGTGATGACCTCGTTCGGGTTCTTTGCTTTTTGGGAGGTTACAACAACCGCTTCTCCTCAGACTACTACAAGGCTTTGACTTTTACGGGACTGACCTTTGATGCCTCCATCCCAGCTGGACTTGTCTTTGGTGCACGACAAAATCGGGCCAGGTGATCTTCTCTTCCACAGTTGTAACATGCTTTGGATGACATCGCACAGTTGGGACTGATGTGTCCCTCTCCTCCACAATTGAAGCATATGATAGGTGGTCGTTCTCCTTCCTTAACGACATGTGCTGATGTTGACGTCTTTCCATCATTGTTGAATCTCATCTTCTTGAAATGTCCATTCTTATTGTTTTGGCCATGATTACCACCGAAGTGGTTACCATTTCTGGCATGTTGATTCCCTCCACGCTTATTGTCACCGCTTCGATGACTACTCTCACTAGTATTATCATTATGCCGGTTGCTATCTTTTGGTTGGGATGACTCATTATCACGTTCCAATAACTGAGCCCTATTAACAACATCTGAATACAAACACAGTTTATGAGAGATAAGATATTGACGTATCTCAGGTTTCAAACCTCTTAAAAACATTCGCGTCATTCTCTCCTCATTATCAACCAAATGGGACACAAACCAGGACAACTCGGCAAACTTGGCTTCGTACTGCGATACGGTCATGTTGTTTTGTTCCAGCTTGATGAACTCTACCTCCTTCATGTGACGAATACTTTCGGGAAAGTACTTGTCGTTGAACACTTCTTGGAACTTCTCCCAAGTCATCTTCAGTGCGGTAGGTTGAGTACGCTTTTGATTCCCACCAAGATCGCCTCTCTCGTAATATGAAGGTGGCAAAGGAACCTTTTGTTACTTTCGGAGCATCCCAAGACATCAAATATCTTGGTAATCTGTTTTATCCATGTCTCCGCCTTAAGTGGTTTTGGCTCTCCAATAAACTTTGGTAGTCCCAGTTCCTTGAAGCGCTTAATGATGACCGTCCGAGAGTTGCCAGTGTTTCCACCAGTATTTTGGACAGGAGCCGCTCTCACCTGATGTTGCATGAATTGCATGAAGCCTCGAAACATTCCATCGATTATCATTTGGTCAGTGTTGTTGTTTGCCTGAGGAATGTCGCCTTCCTGATGCACATTATCCTGATTATTGATCTGTGGAGACTCAACGGTTTCCTGTGCTCAATTGATTTTCTAAACATTCTCGATTGTCATTTTCAAATACTACCACAAAACAAGGGTTAAATAACATATCACATATTATCTCTATACTCTGACCGACCAATTAAATACCAAATAACCTTAGGCAGGTTATACTAGCGAAAGAATTCCCCGTCTCTCCCCACCTAGTTCTTGTCTCACATCTTAGCCAAGGATCATATCCCCAAGCTCTGATACCAATTGTGACGCTCCCAAAATAGGTATACATCACCTATTCTGAGTCGTCAAATACATGGTACAAAATTCAAATACAACTTAATTATACAACTGTCGTGTAAAGTACGACAAAATACATACTGGGAGTTTTAACTCGAATATTGTCTTCTAGACAGTATTCAAACACAAATAAGTCCTCATTACTTTTATTGTCACACTATTTAATAGAATAGTGAGGACTACTAGCTAATATTATCATCTGGACAATCACTCCGTTCCCCGACTTGTCCCAGCTACGTTCTCATTTCCTGAAGAGAACAGTGAAAGAAAGGGTGAGCTCAACTAGGCCAGCAAAAAATATTATGATTAAGATAATGTAGAATAAATTATCATTAGTCTCCAACAATGTTAAACTGATAAAATACAATAGACATCAAGTTTAACTGAAGCGGCCAAGCAATCCATTAAAAGAGTCAAGTAGAGAATAAAATCTACTATCTTTTATGATTTAAAAAGTTTTTCATCACTTTTATCATTTGAGACTCATTAAATAAATAATCCACATCATCCACGCACTACTGACCAAGGATATTCATTGAATTCAATGACCACAAATTCCATGCACTACGGGCCAAGGATATTTGTGTATTCATCAATGGTTATGATCATGCCAATAACTCGTCCATCAATGCACTACGGAGCCAATGAGGACTTTTACCACATCACTTGTAACATTACGGTTAAGTGATTATACCGGAATAATCCTCGTCATAATCATACCAAGTCCATCTATGCACTTTCCGCCACAGATGACTTTCAAAAAAAAAGTATAAACATGAGGATGATGACAATGATATTTGAATTCAATAAAACAAGTTCAAGAATTAATTTATCTAGGAACTAATAACGTCCAAATTGTCAACAAGATATTGTTTTGTGGTGTAAAATTCAAGAATGCTCAAAAGAATATTTCCATGAAAAGATATTGGATGAAGCGCAAATATCAAGGATATTCCACTAATTTCATGGAGTATAGAAGTCAAAACTTTAACCAACTGAGTATAATAAAGAATGGAATAACAAAAGAAATCACCATGCATGCGGTACTTGATGGCAAAGTTATTCCAACGAATAATAATAATCTTAACCGGTCGGGTGAAATTCACACCGAAGCGGGATGTTCTAACGAATAATAAATAATTAAAAAGCGGAACCAGTCCGCCAGATATAGCACAGATGAGATATTCCAATAGAATATATAATTAAAAGCGGAACCCGGTCCCACCAGATAAAGATGACAAGATATTCCAACGAATAATGAATGAATAATTAAAATGGAACCGAATCCTAAGTAGATAAGATGCATGTGGATGTTCCAACGGAATAGTAAAGACGTAATAATAGAAGAATGTCACCAAGTATAGGGTTGCCCGTGTACAAAAGTTATTCCAATGAATAATAAAGAAATGGAATAATGTAAGTTCTCTTCTTGAATACAAAAGAATAATATTCCTTACAAGTAAAAGAAATTAGATATAGGAAAATAAAGTTAGCAGACTTCTCTTCTTCTTTCTCTCTATAATTTTCTCTCTCTAGAGTTTCAGTGAATTCGTAAGAAAATAATGAAGGAATGAACTTCTATTTATAGAAAAATGGACTGCATAGTAACTAACTTATGAACTGTCCAAATTGATTTACTTTAATCTGACGGTCCATATTTAAAGCAAAATCTTTTAAATAAAATATAATATATATATATATATTAATAATAACAATCACAGTACTCCCCGTGAAACCAATAATTCATTTTTCTGACAAACTTCTCAAAGCAGTATATATATATATATCAGTTCACATACAGTATGGACACATTATATATATATATATATATATATATATAATATAACACATGATATATTAGAAAAAAAAAAATCCAACAACCTGTGAACCATTTTTTCAAAGTGTTGGCCAATGGGAACAAACTAGCACATGTTATTATAAAAGCCTTGACCAATAAGGAGACACCCTAGTGCATAAGTTAATAATAATGCCTAATTTGAAAAGTTTGGCCAAAATGTCAAGCTTGAGCAATAATCACATAACCTGCCAAAAAAAAACTACCGAATGATATTCTTTGAAAATGATTGAGGGTCCCCTTTCATAATTTAATCTGTATACTAATATCAGTTTTAACAAAATAATTGAACAAAACTGAGTGACTTCGCATAAGCATCATCAATAATCAATACCACTGGTATGCTTCTTATGCAACCACGCCAGATTCTTTACTTTATTATCGAGTAGTTCAGCAGCTTTTAACGGTAAAACTTCCGCCGTTATATTCATAAAAAAATATTTTTGTCGTTTTCTCAATCCGAAATGATAATTACGCTGTGGGGTCCACTAATAATTGTCTTGTCAGTATGAATATTCCACAAGCACAAAGAATATTCTCTCGATCAATCGAATATAATATAACAACTTGCATACTTTGCAAAATTTGTAAATATTACCCACAATTATAACATTATATCAAATTTACTCCATAATATTCAAAAAAGATAATTATAGAAAAATTCATTTTTATTCATAAAAGTGGGGTCTTACATCGTTGCTCATATATATCTTTAAGGATCTCTGATGGCTGACTTTTGATCAAAAGGATGTGTCATCTTTTGGCTATGATATGCAACATCAGTACTGCTATAGTAACATTCATGTTGTAGGACCCCGACTTTTTATTAATAAAATGAAATTTCCTCTATTAATTATTTTGAAATAGTAAGGGTTATTTTGATTAATGTGGTTAATTATGGGTGAAATGCGCAAGTGGTTATAAAATATTCATTGTTGTCGGAAAATATTCATTTGGTCGTGGAATATTCTTACTGTCGAGGAATATTCATACGACGGCGCAGCCTTGTGTGGGCCCCATAAGAGAAAGCGATTGGATGAAGAAAACGACAAATATACGTTGTTTATAAATGACGACGTAGTTGTTACCGTTAACACTGTTGGATTACCGGGTGGTTAAAATACAGTAATACACGTTGTTGCACAATAGCACACGGTATTACACAATATTTTGAATTATTGATCCTTACGTAAGAAGGCACTACTCAATAATGGTTACAGTAGTTACTGTTCAATATTTTATTGATTCAATAATTGCTGCGTTGATATTTTATATTACTGTTGTTTTAATAATTGTCACTGCACAGTATTTTCTATTATCGAAGCAATAATTCATATTATTTAAATAATATTACTAGATAACATTATTGACAATGTCTAGAAAGTTCTGTCAAGGAGAGGTTAGGTCATCTAATTGCGCGCCAGTAAGGAGAAATCCTTATTGGAAAGCCCCCTCTTTCCTGGGAACTGCCTGGTTGTCAGTAATGTGATTCTGTAATATTATTTATGAATAATTAATTATTGATTTTTATGATGAGGAAAATATTGATTTTATGTGGATATAGATGGAGAAATTTTTTAATGTGACAATTGTTGAAAATTAATATTTTATCTTTTTCTGATAAAATAATTCATTTAAATATATTATTATATTTTAATAATATAATAATGGTGATATTTTTACAATGAATATGGGATATATGAGTATATGAGGAGGAAGAGTATTTTTATTGCATTAAATGATTAACACATGTTTTGTGTGTCGGTGGACCCCATTTATTGACTGAAATTTGATTATAGCCTGTAAAATCGCCCGTTTGTGGATTTCGGTCAATTTTTGTTTGGAATTTGGAAAAACTTTCTTCTGGAAAGTTGTAGATAATGGGATTTCCTATGGAAAAGACATGAGGTTTGAATTTTTCTGACAAAAAGGCTATTTATTATGAATTATTGAAGTTCTGAAGTTTTGAAATAATTGATTTTTTGGAAGTTTTAAATAATTTTTAAAAGAAAAACATTTTTTGTGATTTTGGTGGGTTGGTGGCTGATGTCTAGACCAAAAAAGTGGGCTAAGGAAAATTTATATAAATATATTAATATTTTATTAAATTTTCTGCTTTGGTGTTCTAAGCATTTTCCTATAAATAGGGTGCTTAGGTTAGAATTGAAAATCACACCAGAAACTTAAGTTTTTTCTCTCTTTCTCTCTCTATATTATCGAGCGTATTCTTGTGAGTATTTTAAGACTTTGAGTGTTGCTATACGGTGCAAGTTCCCTTCAGCACTATACTCAGTATTCCAGTCAGAAGTACCGTCTTTTCGAGGTAAAGGATGTTATTTTTTTCGTAATGATGTTATTCTTTCAATATCATTATGCCAAAATATTGATCTGAAGTTTTTATCAAATTTGGAACTTTTGGTGTCGGGGTTACTATTCACGTATACGACACTATTCACGTATACAACACTATTCACGAATACGACACTATTCACAGAAAAATTAAATTTTTGTTTTTGTCCAAAATATCTATTATGGATACTAGCTTTGATTGTATCCATGTTTTGATCATTCTTGAATTTTACTCCACTATGATTATTATTGAGGTATTTTTGGACATGGATAAATCGAATTACGAATCCTTAATCCTTGTCTTTTATTTCACTAGATTCGTTTCTTTAAAAATATTTTTCATCATTCTCAGTCCTAAATGATGATGTTACTAAATATCTTTGGCCTGTAGTGCAAAGATGGTTGATTTTCTTATGAATATCTTTGGCCCGTAGTGCAAAGATGAACAAGTGTTGAGATGAACATGACCAACTGATGAATATCTTTGGCCTGTAGTGCAAAGATGAATATTTGATTGAACATGTTTATTGATTGATGTTACAGGGATAAAATATTAATGATGGACTTTTAAATTCATAGATACTAGTAGATTTCATTCTCTACGTAACTATTCTATGAATTATTATTTTCCGCTGCGAATATTGATCAGAAATTTGTTGTCTATTGTATTCTATCAGATTTTTCCCTATTGAGGACTAACGATAATTTGTTCTATATTATCTTAGTCATAACATTCTTTACTGGGCTAGTTGAGCTCATCCTTTTCCTTGTTGTTCCATTTTTCTTCTCGTGAGGCGAGAATGTAATGAAAGTGCGAGTCTGGGTGTGGAATGATGGTTCTAGAAAGTTGTCTTAGTAGTCCTCACCATTTTTGTAAAATAAAGTTTCAATAATTGTAATGAGGACTTATTTGGTTGTGGATATTGTCTAGAAGATAATATTTATTTTTAAATTCACAGTTTTTATATTGTATTATTAAAGTTGTAGTTGTTTCTGTACCATGTATTTGACAACTCAGAATGGGTGATGTATACCTATTTTGGGGGCGTCATAGTTGGTATCAGAGCTTAGGGATATGATCTCTAGCGGAGATCGGAGAATAGAACTAGGAGGGGAGAGACGAGTAAATCCTTCGCTAGTGTGTCCTACCTAAGCTTATTTGTTAGTTGGTCAGTATATAGGGATATTATGTGATATGTTGATTAACCTTTGTTTTATGGTAGTATTTGAGAATGTCGATTGAGAATGTTAACAATGGAATAAATGAGACCGTGGAGACGCTCAGACTTCACCAATGAGGAGAAACGTCAAAAGAGCGGTAAGAATGTTCCTCCTGTGAACAACTCCACTGAGCAGATGATGAATTACGGGATGTTTAGAAGATTTTTGAAGTTCATGGAAAATCAAACGAGGGAGACACGTGCACAAAATACAGGTGAAAATGATAACAACGCACGATTTGTCACGGCCAAGCAGTTCAAAGAGTTGGGACTACCAGAATTCTGGGAAAAGCCGGATCCGATTAAGGCAGAGACTTGGGTCAAACAAATTACCAAGATATTCGATGTCTTGGGATGCACGGAGGAACAAAAGGTTCCATTCGCTACTTTTATGTTCCGTAATGAGGCATTCATCGGTGGGAATCAGTAAGCGTACTCACCTGTACCCTGGCCAAGATGTCTTGGGAGACGTTTCAAAAACCTTTCAATGACAAGTACTTTCCTGAAAGTATTTGTCATATGAAGGAAGTGGAGTTTATTAGACTGGAACAAAACAACATGGCGGTGTCCCAGTACGAGGCAAAGTTTGCAGAGTTATCCAGTTTACACCTCATTTGGTGGAGAATGAGGAACGATGACGCGGATGTTTCGAGAGGTTTGAAACCCTGATACATCAATATCTCATTTCTCATAAATTTTCTCTCTATTCAGATGTTGTCAACAGGCTCAATTGTTAGAAGCGAGATAACGAGTACTACCAACCGAGGGATCACAACCCGTGATTATACTTGGAGATAGCGATCAATGTAATAACGATAACCAAAGGGAGAAAGAAAAAGACGGACAAAAATGGTAACCACTCGGTGGTAGTCATAGCCATGAGAATAGAAGAAGCGAGTCGAGGAGAGATTTAAAAGAGGGAGATTCAACAACGATCATGTGAAGACGTCAGCGCCAGCAACAACTGGTTCTAAGGGAGGAGAACGACCACCGGTAGTATGCTACAAATGCGGGAAAGAGGGACATATTAGTCCAAACTGTCCATAATAGTTCAAGGTATGTTATACTTTTGGAAAGGAATGACATATCGCTCGAGAGTGTACAATAGCGAAACCAAGTCCAGGGGGGACGGTGACTCAAAAGGCTGTCCCAGAAAAGTCAAAGTCAACGGTTCCTGGAAGAGCGTTTGTCGTGACTGGTCAAAATGCGAGGAACCCAAACGAGGTGATCACGGGTAAAAGCTAATCATTAATTCTTGCGAAGCTTATACCTTACTTGATCTGGGTCTACCCATTCATTTATCTTTCTTGCTTGTGCTCAACGCTTAAACTTTACGACCGGAGAAATTAGACTTTGATTTATCTGTGGAGACTCCATTAGGAAAAACTTTCATCACATCCAATTTGCTTATAAATCTTGTTTGATCCAAGTTGGCACCATAACATTACCTCACGACCTTATCTCTTTAAAGATACTTACTTTTGATGTAATTTTGGGGATTGATTGATTAACTACTCATCATGCCAAAATTGATCAAGCTTAAGTGTTGTTAGTTTTCATATTCCTAATCAACCTGTTATGCAATTCAAGCAACTAAACCACTAAAATCAATCATTTGTCATATCTAGTCATAAAGCTATTCGTTTATTGAAAAACGGATGTCAAGCTTTCTTAGCCCATGTTATGGATTTGAATAAAGACACGCCGATTTGAATAATATTCTGTTGTTAGTAACTTTCCGACGATTTCACGAAGAACTTCCCATCTACCCCTAACGTGAAGTTGAATTCTTTATTGATCTTGAACCTGCACAAAGCCTATTTCTAAAACCCCATATCAAATGGCTCTATTGAACTTCGTGGAGTTAAAGGTCCAACTACGAGGAGTTGTTGGACATCGATTTCATTCGGCCCCAAGACACATCTCCTTGGGGTGCTCTGCTTTATTCGTAAAGAAGAAAGACGGGAGTATGCGACTTTATATCGACTCATTGGGAATTGAACTATGTCACTATCAAGAATAGGTATCCGCTACTTCAGATTGATGACTTGTTTGACCATTGTAAGGAGCACAATTTTCTCAAAGATCGATCTTCGCTCGGATATCATCAATTAGGGATTAGAATCGAGATATTCAAGATCGCTTTTAGAACTCCGATGCGGGCATTATGAATTCTTAGTCATATCTTTTGGATTGACTAATGCTCCTGCGACTTTCATGGATATGATGAACCGAGTATTCAAGGATTATTTGGATCGGGCCATCTTTTTCTTTTATTGATGACATCCTCATATATTCCAAAAGTCGTGAAGATCATGAGCACCATTTGAAGCTGGTACTCCAAAGACTTCGTGAAAATAAGTTATATGCCAAGTTTAAGAAATGCGAGTTCTGGCTTGAGGAAGTAGCATTCCTTGGGCACGTTGTGTCTAAACATGGAGTATCCACGACCCTTAAGATTGAAGCAATATAAAGTTAGAGAAACCAAGACGTAGCTTTCTGGGCCTAGCTGGTTATTATCAGAGATTCGTGGAAGGGTTTTCTCGAATCGCTACTCCATTATATCAGCTAACTCGGAAGGATACAAAATTCGCTTGGAGCGAGGAATGCGAGAAGAGTTTCCAAGAGCTTAAGAGGAGACTTATTTCGGCACCTGTTCTAACAATACTATCTGGTTCGGATGAATTTGTTATCTACAGCGATGCTTCGGGAAAAGGGTTAGGATGTGTTCTCATGCAACGTGGGAAAGTCATAGCCTATGCCTCGCGACAACTTAAAGAATATGAGAGGAATTATCCTACTCATGATCTAGAGTTGGCAGCAGTCATTTTCGCACTAAAGATTTGGAGGCACTATCTATATGGGGAGAAAATGGAGATATATTCGGACCATAAAAGCCTCAAATATTTCTTCATTCAAAAGGAACTCAACATGCGGCAACGACGTTGGCTCGAGTTGTTGAAAGATTACGACCACACTATTCAATACCATCCTGGAAAAGCGAACGTGGTAGCTGACGCGTTGAGTAGAAGATCATATGCAGGAACAACTGCGATGATGTCAAGTATACGCATAGAGCCAACTTTAATAGAAAAGGTTAAGTTTGCTCAAGCCACCGACCCGGAGTTGATGCATATGAAGAAGAAAGTACAAGAAGGTGCTATTCCGTAAGCGAGAATCGATGAAGAAGGAATACTTCGAGTCCATTCCAGACTTTGTGTTCTTAACGACTCTGATTTGAAGTACAAGATTATGATGGAAGCACACAATACACCATTTGCGATCTATCCTGGAAGTACCAAAATGTATCGTGATCTTCGATATATATTTTGGTGGAACAATATGAAGAGAGATTGCAAAGTTTATCTCGAGGCGTTTAACTTGTCAACGTGTAAAGGCGGAGCATCAAGTGCTAAAGGGTCCATTGTAACCACTTGAGATTCCGAAATGGAAGTGGAAACACATTACCATGGATTTCGTTACGGGTCTTCCCACGGTTTCTCAAGGCATAAATGTTATTTGGGTTATTGTTGATAGATTAACCAAATCGCTTTTCATTTTTGCCGATCACGGAGACTTATTCCCTTGAACGTCTTGCTAGTATGTATGTAAATGAGATTGTGAGATTGCATGGCATGCCAGTATCCATAATTTCGGATCGTGACCCAAGATTCACTTCAAGATTTTGGGTTAGCTTGCAAAAAGCTATGGGCACGGATTTACGATTTTGTTCGGCATATCATCCTCAAACGGACGGACAATCAGATAGGACTATTCAAACTCTTGAAGATCTATTAAGACTCTGTGTCCTAGACTTCAAAGGGAGTTGGGATAAGTATTTACCATTGGTGGAATTCTCCTACAACAACAGTTATCAGGCAAGTATAGGTGTGGCTCCATTTAAAGCATTATTGGACGAAAGTGTCGCTCTCCAATATGTTGGGATGAGGTGGGTGAAGCAACATTGTTGGGACCCATGTTGGTATGTATGACTACGGAAAAGATCTAAATGATTCGACAACGTATACAAACGGCACAGGATCGACAAAAGAGTTATGCGGATCTTCATCGTAAGGACGTGGAATTTGGTATTGGGGATCATGTACTATTACGTGTTGCTCTATGGAAGGGAGTTACAAGATTTGGAAAAAGAGGAAAGCTCAATCCACGATTTATTGGTCTATTTCAGATTCTTGACCGAGTAGGAAATGTGGCCAATAGACTAGCGTTATGTGACACCCCCAAAATAGGTATACATCACCCATTATGAGTTGTCAATACACGGTACAGAAACAACTACAACTTTATTATTACAACAGCAAAACTGTGAGTTTAAATACAGATATTGCCATCTAAACAATATCCACATACAAATAAATCCTCATCATATTATTGATACATTATTTTACAAAAATAGTGAGGACTACTAAACGGGCGATTTTACAGGCTATAATCAAATTTCAGTCAATAAATGGGGTCCACCGACATGTTTAACATGTTTTAAACATTTATTGCAACAAAAATACTCTTCCTCCTCGTATACTCATATATCCCACATTCGTTGTAAAAACATCACCATTATTATATTATTAAAATATAATAATATATATATTTAAATGAATTATTTTATCGTAAAAGATAAAAATTTTAATTTTCAATAATTGTCACATTAAAATTTTTCTCCATCTATATCCACATAAAATCAATATTTTCCTCATTATATGAATCAATAATTAATTATTCACAAATAATATTACGAGAATCACAATATTGACAACCAGCAGCTCTCAAATTCTTACTTTCCAATAAGAATTTCTCCTTCTTGGCGCCATGATTAGGTGACCAAACCTCTCCTTAGATGAACTTTCTAGACATTGCCAATAATGTTATCTAATAATATTATTCAGATAATATGAATTATTGCTTCGATAATGAAAAATACTGTGTAATGACAATTATTGAAACAACAACAATATAAAATATCAACACAACAATTATTGAACCAATAAAATACTGAACAGTAATTACTGTAACCATTATTGAGTAGTGCCTTCTTACGTAAGAGTCAATAATTGGTGCAATACCGTGCTACTTGTCTGACAACGCCAGATTCTCGTGTTTTAACCACCGGGTATTCCAACAATGTAAAACGGTAACAACTACGCCAGATTATTTTAAACAACTTATATTTGTCGCTTTCTTCCTCCAATCGCTTTTTCGTTATGGGGCCCACACATGGTCGCTACTGGTCGCATTTAATATTCCCGATAAGCATTTAATATTCCACGACACCAAACGAATATTCTCTGACAACAATGAATATTTTATAACCACTTGCTTATTTTGAAATATTTGCGTATTTTACCCATAACTATCCACATTAATCACATCAACCCTTACTATTTCAAAATAATAATTAGAGGAAATTAAATTTCATTTATTAATTATTTGGGGTCTTACACGTTACCTCCAAGCATGTCTCGTGTTCATAATGTTTTTCATATATCGTGCTTCGTAAATATGTGAAAGACCCGAATCACGCTATCGAGTTAGAATCGGACGAGATAGTCAAGACTTAACGTCGAGGAGGTAATCACAAGATCTTGGATAGGAAGGAGCATGTCCTACGACGAAGGTCATACCACAAGTTAAAGTTTTGTGGAGGAACCATGCTATGTAGGAAATGACCGGGAGTTGAAATTTAAAATGAAAGCGGGTACCCTCACTTTTTCGAAACACTAGGTACGTATGTCAATTTCGAGGACGAAATTTCATAAGGAGAGAAGGTTGTAAGACCCCGACTTTTTATTAATAAAATAAAATTTCTTCTATTTATTATTTTTAAATAGTAAGGGTTATTTTGATTAATGTGGTTAATTATGGGTGAAATGCGCAAGTGGTTATAAAATATTCATTGTTGTCGGGAAATATTCGTTTAGTCGTGGAATATTCTTATTGTCGGGGAATATTCGTACGACGGCGCAGCCTTGTGTGGGCCCCATAACAAAAAGCTATTGGATGAAGAAAATGACAAATATACGTTGTTTATAAATGACGGCGTAGTTGTTACCGTTAACACTATTGGATTACCGGGTGGTTAAAATATAGTAATACGCATTGTTGCACAGTAGCACACGGTATTACACAATATTTTGAATTATTGATCCTTACGTAAGAAGGAACTACTCAATAATTGTTATAGTAGTTACTGTTCAATATTTTATTGATTCAATAATTATTGCGTTGATATTTTATATTACTGTTGTTTTAATAATTGTCACTGCACAGTATTTTCTATTATCGGAGCAATAATTCATATTATTTAAATAATATTATTAGATAACATTATTGGCAATGTCTAGAAAGTTCTGTCAAGGAGAGGTTAGGTCATCTAATCAGGCGCCAAGAAGTGAGAAATTCTTATCGAAAGCCCCTTTTTTCCGGAACCTTCGTTGTCAAGAATGTGATTCTCAGAATATTAATTGTGAATAGTTAATTATTTATTTTTATGATGAGGAAAATATTGATTTTATGTGGATATAGATGGAGAAAATTTTTAATGTGACTGTGAGACCCCGGATTTTATGAATAAAGATTTAAATTTCTTGAAATATTTTTTTTAATATTATGGTGTGGATTTGATATAATGTTATAGTTGTGGGTAATATTTATAAATTTTGCAAAGTATGCAAGTTGTCATATTATATTCGATTGGTCGGGAATATTCTTTTTGTTTGGAATATCCGTATGACGCAGACAATCATTAAGTGGACCCTTATTAATGAAATTATCATTTGATTGAGAAAAAACAAAAATATTTTTATTGAAAATAACGGCGGAAGTTTTACCGTTAATCTTTGTTGAACTACTCTAGAGTAAAAGTACAAAGAATACGCATGGTTGCATAAGAAGCACACCCGCTTTTGATTATTGATGCTTACGTGAGAAGTCACCAGCTTTTGTTCAATTATTGCTATAGTAATTATTGCATAGTATCTCACGTTGTTTGATTCAATTATTGTCAATATTTTATATATTATTAAATAAATAATTGAGACGACAAAGTTATTAATATTATTATTTGTAATATTAACGATGTCTAGAAGTTCTGTCAAGGAAAGGTTAGGTAATTGCGCGCCAGTGAGGAGAAATCCTTATCGGAAGGCCCCCTCTATCCTGGGAACGACCTGGTCGATTAATATTGTGAATTGTAATAAAGATGATAAATGTTGTTAAAATTATTAAGGTGATTTTTATGAAGTCTGCTTATTTTATGGATTCCTATTTACCCATTTTGCAAAATAATTGGTAGAAAATTTTTTAAAGGTGGGGCCCACATATGGGGCCCATATGTGTTGAAAATGATAAGTTGATGTCTTGTGTGGGAAAAGAGGGAGGTATTTTATATATTTAAATATGTTAGTGGATTTTGGTGGAAAAGTGGAAGGTTTGATTATTAATGTTAGTTGTTTTATTATAATTGATTTTGGGTGGAGGAAAGTGTTATATATATATATATATATATATATATATATATATATATATATATATATATATATATTCGATAAGGATTTTGGTGGAGGAAAATTTTATTATTATTATTATATATATATATATATATTATATTATATATAAAAGTTTTATGGACCGTCCGATTAGAAGTGAATCAATCTGGATCATTCAGGAATTAGTTACTATGCAATCCATTCTTCTATAAATAGAAGCTCATTCCTTCATTATTTCTTACGAATTCACTGAAACTCCAGAGAGAAAAATTATAGAGAAACTATAGAAAAGTATTCTGCTACTTCTCTACTCTTATATTCAGTTCTTTTTACTAGTAAGGGATATTATTTATTTCATATTCGAAGAGAACTTCACATTATTCCAATTCTTATTTATTCTCATTGGAATAACTTTTGACACGCTGTGACTACCCTATACTTGGTGACATTCTTCTATTATTCTATCTTTATTATTCTTTTGGAATATCCTGTCTGTGTGTTTTACACCGGACCTGGTTCCATTATTTATTATTCCGCATTTAATATTCTGTCGAAATATCCTGTCGGTATGAATTTCACCTGACCTGGTTCCATTATTTATTATTCCGCATTTAATATTCTGTTTGAATATCCTGTCGGTTTGAATTTCACCTGACCTGGTTCCATTTTTTATTATTTCGTATTTATTATTCTGTTGGAATAACCTGTCTATGCGAAGTACCGCATGCATGGTGATTTCTGTTGTTATTCCGTTATTATTATTCTCGCTGAATAAACTGCTTTTGTCGGCATCTGCATGCATGGTGATTTCTTTTGTTATTCCATTCGTTATTATACTCAAATGTTTAAAATTTTGACTTCTATACTCCATGAAATTAGTGGAATATCCTCGATATTTGCGGCTTCATCCAATATCTTTTCATGAAAATATTCTTCCGAGGATTCTTGAATTTTACCCCACAAAAAAGATTCTTGTCGACAATTTGGACATTATTAGTTCCCTGGACAAATTAATTCTTGAAGTTGTTTTATTGAATTCTTATATCATGGTCATCATCCTCATGTTTATATTCATTGAAAGTCATCTCGTGGCTCAGAAAAGTGCATAGATGGACTTGGTATGATTATGACCAGGGATTATTCTAAGATAATCATGACCGTAATGTTACAAATGATGTGGAAAAAGTCCTCATTGGCCCGTAATCATTGATGGACGCTTTTGGTATGATTATGGCTATGGATTCTCTTCGCCAAGGGTGCAAAGATGAATTATTTTATGGCATGATCGGACCGTTGATGAAAACACGATTATCTTTGGTCGTAGTGGCATGGATAATTCGTGGTCGTGATACTTAAAGAATATCCTCGGCCGTAGTCAGGGGGTGATTTGATGATGTGGATTATTTATTGTCGAGTCTCTCATGATAAAAGTGATGAAAAACTTTTTAAATCATAAAAGATAGTAGATTTTATTCTCTACTGACTCTTTTAATGGATCGCTTGTTCTACCGCAGCTTAAACTTGATGTCTATTGTATTTTATCAGTTTAACATTGTTGAAGACTAATGATAATTTATTCTACATTATCTTAGTCATAATTTTCTTGCTGGGCTAGTTGAGCTCACCCTTTCTTTCACTGTTCTCTTCAGGAAATAAGAACGTAGCTGGGACGAGTCGGGGAACGGAGTGATGGTCCTAGATGATGTATTAGTAGTCCTCACTATTCTGTGAAATAGTGTGATGATAAATATAATGAGGACTCTATTGTGTTTGAATACTGTCTAGATGAAAATATTCTTATTGAAACTCTCAGTTTATATTTTTTCGTATCTTACACGACTGTTGTATAATTTAGTTTGTATTTGATTTATGTACCATGTATTTGGCGACCCAAGATGGGTGACGTATACCTATTTTTGGGGCGTCACAGTTGGTATCAGAGCTTAGGGATATGATCTTTGGCTGAGATGTGAGACAAGAACTAGGAGGGGAGAGACGGGGAATTCCTTCGCAAGTATGACCTACCTAAGTTAATGTGGTATTTAATTGGTCGGTCAGAGTATAGGGATAATATGTGTTATGTTATTTAACCCTTATTTTGTGGCAGTATTTGAAAATGGCATCCGAGAATGTTGAGAATAAAGAATGGAGCATGTGAGACCGCTGAGTCTCCACGCATCAATAATCGTGATAATGTGCAATGTGATGGAGATAATCCTCCCAGAAACAACAACTCGATCAATTAACGAACGATTTATACGCTTAAGAGCTTTTTAGAATTCATGCAACATCAAAGTGGCGGCTCTGCTCATAATGCAGAAAAATAATGGCAACCCACAATGGCCACCGCTAAGCAATTCAAGGAGTCAGACCACCGTAGTTTTGGGAAAGCCGTAACCACTTAAGGCGTAGACATGGATAAAATAGATTACCAAGATATTTGATGTCTTGGAATGCTCGTAGAGCAAAAGGTTCCATTCGCCACCTTTATATTGCGTGAAGAAGTAGATCTTGGTGGGAATCAGAAACGCACTCAAATTTGACGACTCAAGATGTCTTGGGAAAAATTTCAAGAATTGTTCAACGACAAGTACTTTCCCGAAAGTATTCGCTCACATGAAGGAGGTGGAGTTCATCGTCGAGCAAAACAATATGACCGCATCGCAAAGACGGGCCAAGTTTGCCGAAGTTATCCCAAATAATCCCATTTGGTAGATAATGAAGAAATTTAATGACGCGAATGTTTTTAAGAGGTTCAAACCCGATATACGCCAATACCTCATTTCATAAACTTTGTTTATATTCGTATGTTGTGAATAGGGCTCGCTTATTGGAGCGCGATAATGAGTCAAAGACAACCAAAAGGCAACGACCAACAACACGATAATAATCGTATTCTGGCAAACGATAATCTAACAATGATAATCATCGTGGGAAAATTATCATGCCAATAATGGTAACCATTTTGCAGGTAATCATGGCCAAGATAATAGGAATGGAAATTTCAAGAAGAGAAGGTTCAACAATGATGTAAAGACGCTTACACCAAAGACCCATTTCAAAGGAAGGAGAACGACCGTCATTATATATATTTCAAATGCGACAGAGGGACACATCCGTCTCAAACTATACGCAGAATCCAAAGCATGTTTTAATTATGGAAGAGAAGGTCACCTAGCTCAATTTTGTCGTATGGTGAAGTCAAGTCCACCGGGATAAGTGATGCCAAAGGATGTCCCATAAGCCAAAGCCGGTAGTTTAAGAGAGAACGTTTTTTTTCATGACGAGGAACCTGAATAAAATTATCACGGGTATGTTAGTCATAAACTCTTGCAAAGTCTATACTGTGTTAGATATATACCGGTTCATAGATATTAGTAGATTTCATCCTCTACGTAACTATTCTATGAATTATTATTTTTCGCTACGAATATTGATCTGAAATTTGTTGTCTATTATATTCTATCAGATTTTTTTCCCTGTTGAGGATTAACGATAATTTGTTCTATGTTATCTTAGTCATAATATTCTTTACTGGGCTAGTTGAGCTCACCCTTTTCCTTGTTGTTCCATTTTTCTTCTCAGGAGGCGAGAATGTAGCGAGTACGAGTCGGGGTGTGGAATGATGGTTCTAGAAGTTATTTTAGTAGTCCTCACCATTTTTGTAAAATAAAGTTTCAATAATTGTAATGAGGATTTATTTGGTTGTGGATATTGTCTAGAAGACAATATTTGTTTTTAAACTTACAGTTTTTATATTGTATTAATAAAGTTGTAGTTGTTTCTGTACCATGTATTTGACAACTCAAAATGGGTGATGTATACCTATTTTGGGGGGCGCCACACAATTGGTATCGTAGCTTAGGATATGATCTCCCATGAGATCGGGAATAGAACTAGGAGGGAGAGACGAATAAATCCTTTCATAAAGGTGTCTTACCTAAGCTTATTTGTTGGTTGGTCACAATATACGGGTATTATGTGATTTGTTAACTGCTTAATTAACCCCGGTTTTATGGCAGTATTTAAGAATGGCAACTGAGAACGTTAACAGTGGAGTAAATGAGACCGTGGAGACGCCTGTACTCACCAACGAGGAGAACGTGCAACAGGCTGGCAATGTTCCTCCTGTAAACAATACCACTGAGCAGACGATGAACGATGAGATGTTTAGACAATTTTTGAGATTTATGCAAAACTAGACGAAGGAGGTTCCTGTTCAAAACACAGGAAGAGACAATGGTAATGCACAGCTGGTCACAACCAAGTAGTTTAAAGAGTTGGGACCACCAGAATTCTTGGGAAAGCCGGATCCGATTAAGGCGGAGACGTAGGTCAAATAAATCACCAAGATATTCGATGTCTTGAGATGTACGGAGGAGTAGAAGGTGCCATTCGCCACCTTTATGTTCCGTAATGAGGCAGACATCGTGGGAATCAGGAAGTAGACGTACCACCAATTACCAAAGATGTCTCGGGGAGACATTTCACAAACTATTTAATGACAAATACTTTCCTGAAAGTGTTCGTCATATGAAGGAAGTGGAGTTCATTAGACTAGAACAAAAGAACATGACAGTGTCCCAGTACGAGGCAAAGTTTTCAGAGTTATCCAGGTTTGCACCTCATTTGGTGGGGAATGAGGAACGTATAACGCAGATGTTTCTTAGAGGTTTGAAACCCGGCATACGTCACTATCTCATTTCTCATAAATTTTCTATCTATTCAGATGTTGTAAACAGGGCTCAATTATTAGAGCGAGATAACGAGTACAGTCAACCGAGGGACCACAACCAGGATCATATCGGAGATAAGAACAAAAAACAACGATAACCAAATGGAGAAAGAAAAAAGGACAAAAATGGTAACCAACCACTGTGGTAATCATGGCCATGAGAATAGAAGAAGCGAATCGGAGGAGATTTTAAAAAGGGAGATTCAACAACGACTATGTGAAGGCATCAACACCAAAGAAGAATCGGTTCCAGGGAGGAGAACGACCACCTTGTCAGATGCTACAAATGCGGAAAGAGGGATATATCAAACCTAAACCGCCACAACAGCTCAAGGTATGCTATAATTGTGGAAAGGAAGGACTTATCGCCGAGATTGTACGGTGAAATAGCGAAACCTAGTTCAATGGGGATTTGACTCAAAAGATCGTCCCAAAAAAGTCAAAGTCAATCGGCCTCTGGTAGAAGCGTTTGTCGTGATCGGTCAAAATGCGAGGAACCCAAACGAGGTTATCACGGGTAAAAGCTAATCATAAATTCTTGTGAAGTTTATACCTTACTAGATACCGGCATACCCATTCATTTATCTCTCCTACTTGTGCTCAACGCTTAAATTTGACAATCGAAAAAATTAGACTTTGACCTATCTGTGGAAACTCCGTTAGGAGAAACTTTCATCACATCCACTATTTATAAGTCTTGTTTGATCCAAGTTGGCACCATCATCTTACCTGTTGACCTTATCTCTTTAAAGATACTTGCTTTTGATGTGATTCTAGGGATTGGTTGGTTAACTACTCATCATGCCAAAATTGATTGTTTTCGTAAGGTTGTTAGTTTTCATATTCCTAAACAACCTGTTGTTCGAATTCAAGCAACTAAACTATTAAAATCAATCATTGTCATATCTAATTATAAAGCTATTCGTTTATTAAAAAATGGATGTCAAGATTTCATAGCCCATGTTATGGATTTGAATAAAGACACGTCAAATTTGAATAATATTCTTGTTGGTATTAACTTTCCTGATGTATTTCCTGAAGAACTTCCCGGTCTACCCCAGAACATGAAGTTAAATTCTTTATTGATCTTGAACCTGGTACAAAGCTCATTTCTAAAACCCCATATCGAATGGCTCCTATTGAACTTCAGGAGTTAAAGGTCCAACTACAAGAGCTGTTGGACATCGCTTTCATTCGGCCCCAAGAAACTCCTTGGGGTGCTCCTGCTTTTATTTGTAAAGAAGAAAGACGGGAGTATGCGACTTTGTATTGACTATCGAGAATTGAACCATGTCACCATCAAGAATAGGTATCCACTACCTCGTATTGATGACCTGTTTAACCAGTTGCAAGGAGCGTAATTCTTTTCAAAGATCGATCTTCGTTCTGGATATCATCAATTGAGGATTAGAACTGAAGATATTCCAAAGACCGCTTCGTAACTCCTTGCAGACGGGCATTATGAATTCCTAGTCATGTCTTTTGATTGACTAATGCTTCATGCTTTTCATGGATATGATGAACCGAGTATTCAAGGAATATTTGGATCAATTTGTTGTTGTCTTTATTGATGACATCCTCATATATTCCAAAAGTCGTGAAGATCATGAGCACCATTTGAAGTCGGGTACTCCAAAGGCTTCGTGAAAATAAGTTATATGCCAAGTTAAAGAAATGCGAGTTCGCTTCGAGGAAGTAGCATTTTGACACGTGGTGTCAAAACATGGAGTATCTGCCACCCAAATAAGATTGAAGCAATACAAAGTTGGGAAGAACCAAGACTCGATGATTGAAGTCACGAAGCTTTACGGGCTTAAATTGGTTATTATCGAGATTCGTGGAAGGATTTTCTCGAATCGCTACTCTGCTAACTCAGTTGACTTTAAGGATACAAAATTCAGATGGAGCGAGGAATGCGAAAGAGTTTCCAAGAGCTTAAGAGGAGACTCATTTCGCACTGCTCGGACAATACCGTCTGTTCGGATGGATTTGTTATTTACAAATGATGCTTCGAAAAGGGTTAGATGTGTTCTCATGCAACGTGGGAAAGTCATAGCCTATGCCTCGTGACAACTTAAAGAATATGAGAGGAATTATCCTACTCATGATCTAGAGTCAGCAAGATTCGTTTTCGCTTAAAGATCCGGAGGCACTATCTATACTGGGAAAAAAGTGGAGATATATTCAAACCATAAAAGCCTCAAATATTTCTTCACTCAAAAGAACTCAACATGCGGCAATGACGCTGGCTCGAGCTATTGAAAGATTATGATCACACCATTCAATACCATCTTGGAAAAGCGAATGTGGTAAATGACGCATTAAGTAAGATCATCATCGGAACGAATGCGATGTCATAACAACAAAAAGGCCCATTTTGTGTGATTTACAAAAGATGAAGATAGAATTCAAGACTTCTGGGACCCATGCAATGATGTCAAGTATCGATAGAACCAACTTTAATCGAAAAAGTTAAAGTTGCTTTCAATCCACGTACCTTGAGAGGCGATGCGGATGAAGAAGAAAGTGCAATAAGGTGTTATTCCAGAAGCAAGAATCGATGAAGAAGGAATACTTCGAGTCCATTCCAGACTTTGTGTTCCTAACGATTCTGATTTGAAGTACAAGATCATGATGGAGGCACACAATACACCTTTTGCAATTCATCTTGGAAGTACCAAAATGTATCGTGATCTTCGACATACATTTTGGTGGAACAATATGAAGAGAGAGATTACAAAGTTTATCTCGACGTGTTTAACTTGTCAACGTGTAAAGGCGGAGCATCAAGTGCCTAAGGGTCCATTGCAACCACTTGAGATTCCGAAATGGAAGTGGGAACACATTACCATGGATTTTGTTACGGGTCTTCTCACGATTTTTTAAGGCATAAATGCTATTTGGGTTATTGTTGATAGATTAACCAAGTCTGCTCATTTCTTGCCGACACGGAGACTTATTCCCTCGAACGCCTTGCTAAGTATATACGTGAATGAGATTGTGAGGTTGCATGGCATGCCAAGATCCATAGTTTCGGATCGTGACCCAAGATTCACTTCAAGATTTTGGGTTAGCTTGCAAAAAAGCTATGGGTACGGATTTACGATTTAGTTCAAAGATACCATCCTCAAACCAGACGGACAATCGATAGACTATTCAAACTCTTGAAGATCTATTAAGACTCGTGTCCTAGACTTCAAAGGAGTTGGGATAAGTACTTACCATTGGTGGAATTCTCCTACAACAATAGTTATCAGCAAGTATATAGGTGTGGCTCCATTCAAGCATTGTAGATGGACGAAAGTGTCGCTTCCAATATGTTGGGATGAGGTGGGTGAAGCAACATTGTTGGGACCCGAGTTGGTACATATAACTACTTTAAAAGATCCAAATGATTCGACAACGATACAAACCAAGACAGATCTAAGCAAAAGAGTTATGCGGATCTTCATCGAAAGAACGTGGAATTTAGTATCGGGGATCACGATTGTTACGCCAGAAGCTCCATGGAAGAGAGTTACAAGATTTGGGAAAGAGAAAAAGCTTAATCCACGATTTATCGGGCCATTTCGATTCTTGACCGAGTAGGAAATGTAGCCTATAGACTCGCTTACCTCCGGTATGTCTCGTGTTCATAATGTTTTTCATATATTTGTGCTTCAGAATATGTGAAAGACCCGAACCACGCTATCGAAGTTAGAACCGGATGAGATAGCCAAGACTTAACGTACGAGGAGGTACCACCAAGATCTTGGATAGAAAGGAGCATGTCCTACGACAAAGGTCATACCACAAGTTAAAGTTTTGTGGAGAAACCATGCTATAGAGGAAATGACTCGGGAGTTGAAAAGCTAAAATGAAAGTGAGGTACCTCACCTTTTTGAAACACCAGGTACATACGTCAATTTCGAGGATGAAATTTCATAAGGAGGGAGGTCAGAAGACCCCAAATTATTAATAAATAAAATTTAATTTCCTTTATTTATTATTTTGAAATAGTAAGGGTTGATTTGATTAATGTGGATAGTTATGGGTAAAATACGCAAATTTTTCAAATAAGCAAGTGGTTATAAAATATTCGTTTGGTCGTGGAATATTCTTACTATCGGGGAATATTCGTAAGACGGCGTAGCCTTGTGTGGGCCCCATAACTGAAAAGCGATTGGATGAAGAAAAACGACAAATATAAGTTATTTATAAACGACGCAGTAGTTATTACCGTTATATCGTTAAAATACTCTATGGTTAAAACACAAGAAGACACTCCAGATTGCATCAATTATTGATTCTTACGTAGGGAAGGCACTACTCAATAATTGTTACAAAGAATTACTATTCAAGATTTTATTTTATTGATTCAATAATTGCACGCATTGATATTTTATATTACTATTGTTTCAATAATTGTCATTACACACGTATTTTCCATTATCTGAGCAATAATTCATATTATCCTAATAATATTATTGGATAACATTGTTGGCAATGTCTAGAAAGTTCTGCCTCAAGGAGAGGTTAGGTCATCTAATCAAGCTACCAAGAAGTGAGAAATCCTTATCGAAAGCCCTCTCTATCGCTTTAACCTACCTCGTCACGATTGATTGTGATTTTGTAATATTATTTGTGAATAATTAATTATTGATTTATATGATGAGGAAAATATTGATTTTATGTGGATATAGATGGAGAAAATTTTTAATGTGACAATTGTTGAAAATTAATATTTTATCTTTTTCTCGATAAAATAATTTATTTAAATATATTATTATATTTTAATAATATAATAATGATGATATTTTTATGATGAATGTAGGATATATGAGTATATGAGGAGGAGGAGTATTTTTGTTACTAAAATTATTTAAAACATGTTAAACATGTTTGTGGACCCCATTTATTGACTGAAATTTGATTATAGCCTCTAAAATCGTCCGTATGTGGATTTTGGTCAATTTTTGTTTTGAATTTGGAAAAACTTTCTTCTGCAAAGTTGTAGAGAATTGAATTTCCTATATTAAGTCCTGAGATTCAAATTTTCTGATAAAAGGGCTATTTATTATGAATTATTGTAGTTCTGAAGCTCTGAAATAATTAATTTTTGGAAGTTTAAAATATTTTAAATAACAAAAACGTTTTTGGAATGTTTGGGGGCATCATTAACATGTGCTAGTGGCTGAATTCAGATTATTAGTGTGCGTAGGAAGTTGTGGAAAAATTATAATATTAATTTATTAAATTTTCTGCTTTGGTGTTCTAAGCATTTTCCTATAAATAGGGTGCTTAGGTTAGAATTGAAAATTACACCGAATACTGAAGTTTTCTCTATATTTCTCTCTCGATATATTGAGTGTATTATTGTGAGTATTTTAATTCTTTGAGTGTTGTTATACGGTACAAGTTCAAGTCATAGCCTATATCCAGTGTTTCAACTAGAAGTACTGTCTTTACGAGGTAAGGGATTTTTTTTTTTTCGTAAATGATATTATTTCTTCAATATCATTATGCCAAAATCTTGATGTGAATTTTTTATCAAATTTGGAACTTTTTGGTGTCGGGGTTACTATTCGCGTATACGACACTATTCACAAAAAAAATTAAATTCTTGTTTTTGTCCAAAATATCTATTATGGATACTAGCTTTGATTGTAACCATGTTTTGATTATTCTTGAATTTTACTCCACTATGATTATTTTTGAGGTATTTTTGGACGTGAATAAACCGAATTACGAATCCTTAATCCTTAATCCTTGTCTTTTGTTTCACTAGATTCGCTTTTTAAAATATTTTTCATCATCCTCGCCTTCTAAATGATGATAAATTATCAATATCTTCGACCAGTAGTCAAAGATGGTTGATTTTCTTATGAATATCTTTGGCCAGAGTGCAAAGATTTAACAGTGTTGAGGTGAACATGACCAAATGATGAATATCTTTACCAGAAGAAAAAAAAAGATGAATATTTGATTCAAGATGAATATCGATTGATGTCACAGGATAAAATAATGATGATGGATCGTTAAATTCATAGATATTAGTAGATTTCATCCTCTACGTAACTATTCTATGAATTATTATTTTCCATCGCTAATATTGATCCGAAATTTGTTGTCTATTATATTCTATCGATTTTTTTTTCCTCGCTGAGGACTAACAATAATTTGTTCTATGTTATCTTAGTCATAATATTCTTTATCGGGCTAGTTGAGCTCACCCTTTTCCTTGTTGTTCCATTTTTCTTCTCGGGAGGCGAGAATGTAAATGAGACGCAGCCTGGGTGTGGAATGATGGTTCTAGAAGTTATTTTAGTAGTCCTCACCGCTTTTGTAAAATAAAGTTTCAATAATTGTAATGAGGACTTATTTGGTTGTGGATATTGTCTGAAGACAATATTTGTTTTTAAACTTACGCTTTTTATATCAGATTAATAAAGTTGTAGTTGTTTCATGCACTATGTATTTGACAACTCAAAATGGGTGATGTATACCTATTTTGGGGAGTCACATTAGTATCGTAGCTTAGGGATATGATCTCTCAAGCGAGATCGGGGAATGTAACTAGGAGGAGAGACGAGTAAATCCTTTGCTAAAGGTGTCTTACCTAAGCTTATTTGTTGGTCGGGTCATAATATATGGGTATTATGTGATTTGTTAACTGCTTAATTAACCCTCGGTTTTATGGCAAGATTTAAGAATGGCAACCGAGAACGTTAATGGGAGTAAATGAGACCGTGGAGACGCTTTGTACTCACCAACGAGGAAAACGTGCAACAGGCTGGAAATGTTCCTCCTGTAAACAACACCACTGAGCAGACGATGAACGATGAGATGTTTAGAAGATTTTTGAGATTTATGCAAAACCAGACGAAGGAGGTTCCTGTTCAAAATACAGGAAGAGACAATGGTAAAGCACAACTGGTCACAACCAAGCAGTTCAAAGATTTGGGACCACCAGAATTCTGGGGAAAGCCGGATCCGATTAAGGCGGAGACGTGGGTCAAATAAATTACCAAGATATTCGATGTCTTGGGATGTACGGAGGAGCAGAAGGTGCCATTCGCCACCTTTATGTTCCGTAATGAGGCCCAGTCTTGGTGGGAATCAGTGAAGCGTACTCCACCAACAAGGCCAAAGATGTCTTGGGAGACATTTCAGAAACTATTTAATGACAAATACTTTCCTGAAAGTGTTCGTCATATGAAGGAAGTGGAGTTCATTAGACTAGAACAAAAGAACATGACGGTGTCCCAGTACGAGGCAAGTTTGTAGAGTTATCCAGGTTTGCACCTCATTTGGTGGAGAATGAGGAACGTATGACGCGGATGTTTCTTAGAGGTTTGAAACCCGACATACGTCAGTATCTCATTTCTCATAAATTTTCTCTTTATTCAGATGTTGTAAAAAGGGCTCAATTATTAGAGCGAGATAACGAGTATGATCAACCGAGGGATCACAACTAGGATCATACCGGAGATAGCAGTCAACAAAACAACGATAACCAGTGGAGAAAGAAAAAGGCGGACAAAAATAGTAACCACTCTGGTGGTAATCATGGCCATGAGAATAGAAGAAGCGAATCGGGAGAAGATTTTAAAAAGAAGATATTCAACAACGACCATGTGAAGGGCATCAAAGACCAAGAAAGAATCGGTTCCAGTGGAGGAGAATTCACCACCTACAGATGCTACAAATGTGGGAAAGAGGGACATATCAACCCAAACTGCCCACAACAGTTCAAGGTATGCTATAATTGTGGAAAGGAAGGACATATCGCTCGAGATTGTACGGTAGCGAAACCTAGTTCTGCGGGGATGGTGACTCAAAAGGCTATCCCAGAAAAGTCAAAGTCAACAGTTTCTGGTAGAGCGTTTGTCGTGACTGGTCAAAATGCGAGGAACCCAAACGAGGTGATCACGGGTATGCTAATCATAAATTTTTGTGAAGTTTATACCTTACTAGATACTGGTGTTACCCATTCATTTATCTCTCCTACTTGTGCTCAACGTTTAAATTTGACTCCGGAAAAATTAGACTTTGACCTATCTGTGGAAACTCCTTTAGGAGAAACTTTCATCACATCCACTGTTTATAAGTCTTGTTTGATCCAAGTTGGCACCATCATCTTACCTGTTGACCTTATCTCTTTAAAGATACTTGCTTTTGATGTGATTCTAGGGATTGATTGGTTAATTACTCATCATGCCAAAATTGATTGTTTTCGTAAGGTTGTTAGTTTTCATATTCCTAAACTCCGCCTTAAGTGGTTTTGGCTCTCCAATAAACTCCGGTGGTCCCAGTTCCTTGAACTGATTAGCGGTGACCGTCCGAGAGTTGCCAATGTTCCACCTGCATTTTGGATAGGAGCCACTCTCATCTGATGTTGCATGAATTGCATGAAGCCTTGGAACATTCCGTTGTTCATCATTTGGTCAATGTTGTTGTTTGCATGAGGATTGTCGCCTTCCTGATGAACATTGCCCTGATTATTGATATGTGGAGTCTCAACGGTCTCCTGTGCTCCATTGATGTTCTCAACATTCTCGGATGCCATTTTCAAATACTGCCACAAAACAAGGATTAGATAACATATCATATACTATCCCTATACTCTGACCGACCAATTAAATAACAAATAAACTTAGGTAGGTCATACTAGCGAAGGAATTCCCCGTCTCTCCCCTCCTAGTTCTTATCTCACATCTTAGCCAGGGATCATATCCCTAAGCTTTGATACCAACTGTGACGCCCCCAAAATTAGGTATACATCACCCATCTTGAATCGCCAAATACATGGTACAAAATTCAAATACAACTTAATTATACAATAGTCGTGTAAGATATGACAAAATACATACTGTGAGTTTTAACTCGAATATTGTCATCTAGACAGTATTCAAACACAAATAAGTCCTCAATACATTTATTGTCACACTATCTAACAGAATAGTGAGGACTACTAATGCTATCATCTGGATTGTCACTCCGTTCCCCGACTCGACCCTCGCCACGCTCTCATTTCCAAGAGAATAAGCTAAAAGAAAGGGTGAGCTCAACTAGCCCAAAGAAGAAATATTATGACTAAGATAATGCGAATAAATTATCATTAGTCTCCAACAATGTTAAACCGATAAAATACAATAGACATCAAGTTTAAACTCATGTGAACAAGCAATCCATTAAAAGAGTCAAGTAGAGAATAAAATCTACTATCTTTTATGATTTAAAAAGTTTTTCATCACTTTTATCGCTGAGACTCAGCTTAATAAATAATCCACATCATCCCTGCACTACGGTTAAGGATATTCATTAGGGTCACGACCACAAATTCCATGCACTACGGGCCAAGGATATTTGTGTATTCATCAATGGTCATGATCATGCCAACAACTGTCCATCAATGCACTACGAGCCAATGAGGACTTTTACCACATCATTTGTAACATTACGGTCATGATTATACCAAGTCCATCCATGCACTACAGGCCACAGATGACTTTCAACATAATATAAACATGAGTATGATGACAATGATATAAGAATTTAATAAAACAACTTCAAGAATTAATTTGTCCAGGAACTAATAATGTCCAAATTGTCAACAAGATATTGTTTTGTGGTGTAAAATTCAAGAATGCTTAGAAGAATATTTCCATGAAACGATACTGGATGAAGCGCAAATATCAAGGATATTCCACTAATTTCATAGAGTATAGAAGTCAAAACTTTAACCAACCGAGTATAATAAAGAATGGAATAACAATGTAAATCACCATGCATGCGGATTACATGATAAAGTTATTCCAATGTAATAATAAAGAATGGAATAACAATGAAATCACCATGCATGCGGTATTGTCGTGTATGCAAAGTTATTCCAATGTAATAATAAATACGAAATAATAAGTAATGGAACCAGTCGTGAAATTACACAATACTTGACATCTCAAGCGTAATATAAAATACTTTAATAATAAATATCGGAACCAGTCGGTGAAATTCACACCGACCGGGATATTCCGACGAGAATATTAAACGATTTTAAAATATAAATATTAGAACCGTGTCGTGAAATTCACATCGAAGCGGGATATTCTCGACATAATATAAATGATGTAATAATATAAGGATTTCACCAAGCATGAGGTATCCGCTTTTATACAAAGTTATGTATAGGGTATGCCACAGATGAAAGTTATTCCAATAGAATATAAAGAATGGATTAACATAAGGATTTCACCAAGTAAATGGTATGCCGCTTATACAGGTTATGTATAGGGTATACCGCGTATACAGGTTATTCCAGCAGAATATAAAGAATTGAATAACATGAGGATTTTACCAAGTAAAGGGTATGCCGCTTATACAGATTATGTATAGGGTATGCCGCGTATACAGGTTATTCCAACAGAATATAAAGAATGGATTAACATAAGGATTTCACCAAGTAAATGGTATGCCGCTTATACAGGTTATGTATAGGGTATGCCGCGTATACAGGTTATTCCAACAGAATATAAAGAATGGAATAACATAAGGATTTCACCAAGTAAAGGGTATGCCGCTTATACAGGTTATGTATAGGGTATGCCACGTATACAGGTTATTCTAACAGAATAATAAAGGATGGAATAACAGAAGTTCTCTTCATGAATAAGAAAGAATAACACCTCTTACCGTAAAAGAAACTGAAAATAGAAGTAGTGAAGTAGCAGAGTTTTTTCTTTCTCTCTATAATTTTCTCTCTAGAGTTTCAAAGAATTAAGAGAAAATAATGAAGGAATGAGCTTCTATTTATAGAAAGAATGGAATGAATAGTAACTTATTCATGAAATCTGGCCTAGATCGATTTACTTTTAAACGAACGATCCAGATCGATTTACTATTAAAACTTAAAACAACGGTCCATACTGATTTACTATTAAAACTTTAAACCAGCGACCCATATTGATTCACTATTATAACTTTTCACCAGCGATACATATTAATTCATTCAACCAACGGTCTGAAAAATTAGCACATCTCCTCATGAAATAATATTGTACCCAAATACCTGAATGCACAATAATAAAGTGAATCGTAACTGGGTGAATAGTAACTCGTGAATAGTAACTCGTGTATAGTAACTCGTGAATAATAACTCGTGAATAGTAACTCGTGCATAGTAACTCTTGCATAGTAACTCGTGAATAGTAACTTTGACATAAAAAGTGTCTCAAATACTCTCCAGACCTCAATTATTGATTTAACAATATAACAAATAATACAGATGATACTGTGACAATAATCGAATCAATAATATGAGAGCTATGATGCAGCAATTACTGTAGCAATAATGCAGTATAACTGAGTGACTTATCACGTAAGCATCAATAACAAATACCCGTTTACTACCGGGTAGTTCAAAAGTATCAACGGTAACTTCAGCCGTTATTTTATAAAAAGATAATTTTGTCATTTTCTCAATCCGACAATAATTCCGTTGTGGGGTCTACCAATGATTAAGGTGCATTGTATTTAATATTCTCTCGCTAAAACGAATATTCCCCACCAATCGAATAATTATAAGACAACTTCATGTATTTTGCAAAAAATTTATAAATACTACCCACAACTATAATATTATTTCAAATTCATACCTTAATATTTAAAAATAATATTTATAGAAAATTCATCTTTATTCATAAAAGTTGGGGTCTTACAAGAATATTTTCATCTAGACAGTATTCAAACATAATAGAGTCCTCATTACATTTATTATCACACTATTTCACAGAATAGTGAGGACTACTAATACACCATCTAGGACCATCACTCTGTTCCCCGACTAGTCCCTGCTATGTTCTCATTTCCTGAAAAGAACAATGAAAGCAAAGGGTGAGCTCAACTAGCCCAGTAAGAAATATTATGACTAAGATAATGCAGAATAAATTATCCTTAGCCTTCAATAGTATAACAACTGATAGAATATAATAGACAACAAGTTTTAGATCAAAAACTGCAGCAGAAATAAACAATCCATTAAAAGAGTCAAGTAGAGAATAAAATCTATTATCTTTTAAGATTTAAAAGGTTTTTCATCACTTTTATCGCTGGGACTCAGCTTAATAAATAATCTACATCATCGAATCACCCTTGCACTATGGCCAAGGATATTCTTTAGTATCACGACCACAAATTATCCATGCACTACGAGCCAAGGATATTCGTGTATTCATCAATGGTCATGATCATGCCAACAACTGTCCATCAATGCACTACGGGTCACGATCACAAATTATCCATGCACTACGGGCCAAGGATATTCGTGTATTCATCAATGGTCATGATCATGCCAACAACTGTCCATCAATGCACTACACGGCCAACGAGGACTTTTATCACATCATTTGTAACATTACTGTCATGATTATACCGAATAATCCCTGGTCATAATCATACCAAGTCCATCCATGCACTACAGGCCACATATGACTTTCAACATAATATAAACATGAGTATGATGATAATAATATAAGAATTCAATAAAACAACTTCAAGAATTAATTTGTCCAGGAATTAATAATGTCCAAATTGTCAACAAGATACTATTTTGTGGGGTAAAATTTAAGAATGCTCAGGAGAATATTTCCATGAAACGATATTGGATGAAGCGCAAATATCAAGGATATTCCACTAATTTCATGGAGTATAAAAATTAAAACTTTAACCAACTGAGTATAACAAAGAATGGAATAACAACGAAAATCACCATACATGCGCAGATTTGGATAAACAAAGTTATTCCAATGTAATAATAAATAACGGAATAATAAATAATGGAACCAGTCGGTGAAATTCACACCGAAGCGATATTCCGACGAGAATATTAAATGCGAATAATAAATAATGGAACCAGTCGTGAAATTCACAAAGCGAGATATTTCGACGAATATAAAAGACGGAATAATATAAGGATTTCACCAAGTATAGGGAGTCCACGATACAAAGTTATTCCAAATGTAATAAATAAGAATAGAATAACATAAGGATTTCACCAAGTATGTGGTATGCCGCTTATACAAAGTTATGTATAGGTATGCCACAGACATCTGAGTTATTCCAATGTAATAATAAAGAATGGAATAACCAAAGTTCTCTTTATGAATAAGAAAGAATAACACCCCTTTACGGGTACAACAAATAATATCCCTTACCGTAAAAGAAATGGATATAAGAGTAGGGAAGTAGCAGAATACTTTTCTTCTTTCTCTCTACATAGTTTTCTCTCAGAGTTTCAAAGAATTAAGAGAAATAATGAAGGAATGAGCTTCTATTTATAGAAAATGGACCGCATAGTAACTAACTCATGAATCGGTCCGTATTGATTTACTTTAATCTGACGGTCCATATTTAAAGCAAAATCATTTAAATAAAATATAATATATTCTATTTATAATCTAATAAAACAAATAACTTTATAAAAGATTTTACTATGCAAACACTACGCAGTACTTATGCAAATATTATGCATAATAAAATATAATATATTCTAATTATTGTCTAATAAAACGAATAACTTTATAAAAGTATTCTGCTTTTATATAAAAAGATTTTACTATTAGCCTAATAAAACGAATAACTTTATAAAAGTATTCATTTTATATAAAAGTTTTTCTATTTTATTACGTTAATAATACTAATAAAACAAAACTTATAAATCAACAATAATTGAATCAAATAACGTAAGATACTACGCAAAGAATAATCAGTAGCAATAATTGAACAAAACTGAGTGTTTTCTCACGTAAAGATCAATAATCAATCTTTGTGTGCTACTTATGCAACCACGCCAGACATCGTATTTTTTTACTAATGAGTAGTTCAACAAGATAACGGTAAAACCTCCGTGCCAAGTATTTTTATAAAATATTTTTGTCGCTTTCTCAATCCGATAATAATTCCGTTGGGGTCCACTAATGATTGTAAATCGTCGCATTTGGATATTCCCACAAAAAGAATATTCCCCACCAATCGAATATTATATAACAACTTGCTTACTTTGCAAAATTTATAAATATTACCCACAACTATAACATTATATCAAATCTACACCATAATATAAAAAAAATTATTTCGAGAAAATTAAATCTTTATTCATAAAATCTGGGGTTTCACAATCTCCCCTACTTATAGAATTTTGCCCTCGAAATTTACGTACGTACCTGGTATGCCGAACAGGTGAGGATACCTTGACTTCATTTCAGATTCTAACTCTTGAGGTATAACCTTTGAGTGTTGAATACGATTCTTCTTATCCAAGATTTTAATAGGTACATCTTCATACGTTAAATTATCCGCTATCTCGTCTGGTTCTAAATCAATAATGTGGTTCGGGTCGTCCACATAATTACGTAACATCGATACGTTACAAACGTTATAAACACGCAAAATTTTTAGCGGTAAAACGAGTCTATAGGCCACAGTTTCTACTCGATCGAGGATTTCAAATGGGCCAATTAGATCGAGGGTTGAGATTTCCTCTCTTCATCGATTCTTGCTTCTAGAATAACGCCCTCTTGAACCTTCTTCTTCACATTCATCAGCTCTAAGTATGTAGCTTGCATGGCTTTAACTTTATCAATTAAAATTGGTTCTACTCGTATATTCGTTATCTTCACGTGGGTCTCTAGAGTCTTTAACTCTATCTTCATCATTTGCAAATTATACGAAATGGGTTTTTTGTGTTAACAACATCGCACTCGTAAACGCATACGATCTTCTACTCAACGCGTTAGCTACCACGTTCGCTTTTCCACGATGATATTGAATGGTACGATTGTAATCTTCAACAGCTCGAGCCAACGTCTTTGGCACATGATACGTTCATTTTAGTTGAAGAAATACTTGAGGGTTTTAGAAATGGGTTTTGTATTGGGGTCAATACAAAATTCGATTTCACGCTCTAGGGGTAGGCTAAGAAGTCTTCAGGAATACGTCAAGAAATTTACTAACGAAAGAAATATCATTCAAAATCGCTGACCTCATCCAAGACTTGGATAGTACGTCACATTGATACCAACCGTGACTTCTATCCCTTAACCTGGATAGCACCTCACAATGATACCTATCAACTTGCCATCTTCATTCACGATGTCGCCTACAGAAAGTCTGGCTTTGGTGCATTCCACACAAGGAAGTCAACAACGAAAGGATCGGGGCTCTTTACTTATGGCTTGATATGACAGTGATTGACTTTAGTGGTTTGGTTGCTTTGAATTCGTATAACAGGTTGGTTATGAATATAAAAACTAACAACCTTACGAAAAGCATGATGAGTAGTTAACCAATCGATTCCTAAAATCACATCAAAGGCAAGTATTTTCAAAGAAATAAGATCGACAGGTAACGTGAAAGTGTCGATTTGAATCAAACAATATTTATAAATAGTGGAGGTAATGAAGGCTTCTACTAATGAAGTTTTAACCAATAAGTCAAAGTCTAACTTCTTCGGAGTCAAATTTAAACGTTGAGCGCAAGCAAGAGAGATAAAAGAATAGGTAGAACCGGTATCGAATAAGATATAGACTTCGCAAGCGTTTGTGATTTACTTACCCGTGATAACTTCGTTCGGGTTACTCGCTTTTTGAGAAGTCGCGAAAAATGTTCTCCCTGAAACTACCGACTTTTTTTTGTCCGTATCTGCCTTTGGTGCCACCGTCCCAGCTGGACTTGACTTTGGTACAAGATAAAATCAGGCTAAATGACCTTCTCTTCTTGAAATTTCCAATTCTATTATCTTGGCCATGATTACCACCGAAGTGGTTACCATTCTTGGCATGATAATTTCCCCCACGATAGTCATCATTGTTCCGATGGTCGTTGCCACCAGTATGATTATTATCGTGTTGTTGGTCGTTACCTTTTGGTTGAGCTGTCTCATTATCGCGCTCCAATAACTGAGCCATATTCACAACATCTGACTACAAACACTGTCACAAAACAAGGGTTAATTGACATATCACATATTATCCCTATAATCTGACCGACCAATTAAATACCAAATAAACTTAGGTAGGTCATACTAGCGAAGGAATTCCCCGTGTCTCCCCTCCTAGTTCTTGTCTCACATCTCAGCCAGGGATCATATCCCTAAGCTTTGATACCAACTGTGATGCCCCCAAAATTAGGTATACATCACCCATCTCGGGTCACCACTTACATGGTACATAAATACAAATACAACTTAATTATACAACAGTCGTGTAGAATACGACAAAACATAAACTAAGAGTTTTAATAAGAATATTGTCATCTAGACAGTATTCAAACACAATGGAGTCCTCATTACATTTATTATCACACTATTTCACAGAATAGTGAGGACTACTAATACACCATCTAGGACCATCACTCTGCTCCCGACTAGTCCTCTTACGTTCTCATTTCCTGAAGAGAACAATGAAAGCAAAGGGTGAGCTCAACTAGCCTAGTAAGAAATATTATGACTAAGATAATGCAAAAGGATTTACTCGTCACAAGTGGTAGATTCTTTATTGATCATACATTATCTCCATGTATAACTTATTATACCCAAGCATACCCTTTGATATACCCTAAGGGTCTTAAGGAATAAGTCAAAGTATAACTCATCATACACAAGATACTATGATGATCTCAAGTCCAAGGATCACTTGTAGTACTATCACTACAGAGAATTCTATTGACGAGCAAGTAAAACTTCATTAGGTATTCCTTGGCGAGCCACGTTCGGTGAACTTATTCTCCAATAAGCACTACATACTTGCTTTAGTGTCTCCACACAAATGATCATGAGATCAATCATCCTCATCCAATGAGCAAGCAACGTATGTACCAATCTATCCAGATTCACTAATCCCCAATTTAGTAATCCAACGATTGGGAACTATTTTAGTTTTAAGCTTTCTAAGAATTTAGATCTCATTAGAATGATCATCATCATTATTCTAAAAGCATTGCTTAAAACTATGGGTTTATCACATATTATAAAACAACATCATGTAGATAATTAAAAGCCTTTAATAAATTAATACTTTTTTTTAATAAATGAATAAGATTGTTACAAAGTATATGCTTTATCATCAAACATGGTTGGCTTGTGTGCATGCTACTTTCACTGGCTAGGCAAACTCTACGAAACTTCAGTGTACTCTGCGATGTTTCTCCAAGTTTTCGTCTCTTTAAACGATATTCAGTTTTACTCTAATTACTTGATCATTGCTTGTACTCTTAAAGTCTTGAAAAATGACTTGACGATTTTGCAGACTTAGAATACTAGAAGTTGTGGCTCTACGATCCTCAGTAAACTTTACGATCTTTAGCAGACTCTATGATCTTCAACTAGTTTGCTCTACGATCACTTGTAGATTTTGCGATCTTCAATGTACTTTACAATCGATAGGCTTTACAATGTTCAGTATACTTTACGATTTTCAGCTTTACGACCGATATATACTATACGATCTTCAGTTACTTGTTCACGGTCTTCTATTGACTTAAGATCTATATATTAGATTCACTCAACGAAATAGATCAACCTAACAAGTTTGATCTTTTAATCTAAGTTTTTTTGCACCATTTTATTATAAGGACTTTACAAAAATTACTACTCCCTCCGTCCCAAATTAATTGCTCAGTTTTGACTTTTTAAAGTCAAATTGACCATTTTTAAAACTAATCTTTTTACTATTTTTGCTAAAATATAGGTGAAGAGATTATAACCAAAAGAAAGTATATACAATTTATTACTAACCCCAATTTTTATAATTTTAGAAATATATTTATATATGCTTAATTATTAATTCTAAAAATAGTCAATTTGACTTAAAAAAGTCAAAACTGAGCAATTAATTTAGGACATAAGGAGTAGTTACAAATATACATTATATCATCATCAAATCCAAAACATGCATTTTACTAACATATTCAACTTGTGATCAAGGCTAATATTATTTTAATGTAGAAGATACATAAAATAAGACAAAGATTTGGCCATTGTTGATAGGGTTGAGAGGAGATCCATGCATGTCGTCCCTGTAGGGTTTGAAGGGCCAATAATGGAAAGGTACTGTAAGGTTTTTGTTAATTAATTAAGTAGGAACAGTTTAGTTAAATTAATTAAAGGTCACCATGATGATATAGTAAACAAGCTTAATTGGTACTATTTGGTACCTACTTGCAATAAAAAAAACAAATTAGGGTTAGAATGGAAGCTTTTAGTGGATAGGGTTTGTGGGATTACATATTTTTATATACTCCTACAATTATTTGTTTTGAACAAATTGTGTATATTATATTAAGGAGCTACACACTGTAATTTGTAGTGCACTTCATGCCAAATTGCTTATTGATTATTGTGTCTTAGTAAGAAAGGGCTAGCTACTCAAATACAAATATCCAAATAAATATTAAACAAAAACTACTTCTACAAAATCATTGTCATATCATACTCAAAAGTCATCAAACATAATCTGTATTTTAAAAACAGTATTTTAAACCAATAAATTGTCAATTTTTTCACCTTACTTGACGTATGCGATAATAATTAAAGAGAGAGACAAACTTCAGTACCCATAAACAAAAACAAAATAATTAAACTAAAAATAATTAATTTTCTTGATGCCATATAAAAAAGAAGTTAAATGTGTAATACAATATAAGCAAGTAAATGAATCCATCCAATCAACAATATATAAGATGCCAACTAATTCATTATGATACTATTAGCAAAGCAACGGTATCCACCTTAACTCCACATTTTTGTTTAGAAGACATGATGGAATAGCTTCAAATCCACATGAGTTCTAATTTAAAATTTATTATATTAAAAATTGAGGATAATATAAGAATTATAAAAATATTATTTATTTTAATTTTTTTTTTCTCGTCCAAATCAGATCAATTTTGGACAGAAAATTTAGTGAGAAAAATAACAAAATTTTCTATCTATTTTTTTTTGTTTATTAAAAAATTCAAAAATAAAACTTAAATTTTCAATTTATTTTCTTTTTTTTGTGCCATTTTAAAACTCAGAAATACAGCGGTAGTGCAGTGTGATAGTGAGATTTTGTCTGGCAGTGGAAATCCGACGATGCCAAGCCTCTGGATAAACATACTCGTATCTCTTTACATAATACATACAATATATATAGCTGTATATATGCAGATATGTTCATATACATATGAATAAAGAAATATTTCGTATCTAATATACAGATATGTTTATATTCATATGCGTATGAATAAAGAAATATTTAGTATCTTTTAAAAGGTTAATTTCTTTTGGTATTGGCATTCCGATAATCAATTACTGGAGCCAGGGCAGTTCTTTGTTAATTTCCTCTTCCTGTACCGTCTGTGGGAATCGAACCCACGACCACATGGTTAAAAGCCATGCGCTCTACCAGCTGAGCTAAGATGGCTTTGATTTTGCAAGTCGTTTTGTATGATTTTTGTTTTTAGGTGATGATCATTATTCATGAGCTCATATTCATTACCAATCTCATTTGAGTTGTTCTGCTGCTGCTTAACAATTTTTGACACTTTTAAGAACATTACCTGGATGAGAACTGAATACTGCTTCTTTAGTGTAATTTTTTTTTATTTAAAATTAATGAAATTATGTGTTCTGCATTAATGGTATTTGGCTTCATGGCTTCTGTTTGCTGTTTTTAGTTTGGGAAATTTGCTTTATTGCTATTATTTTAGTGACATTAGAATACAAACTTATTTTGTTTGTCTGTTTTGTGTGTGAAATGCGAGTTTCTGAAATTTGTGTTTTCATTATCTTCTAGTACCAAAACTTATTTGGTAATGCACTTCTAAGGAACTTAAAAGGAGGGGGTCTTCATTTATAACCCAATACACCACTTGCAGCCCTTTGTTTTTGTATCTGCTGTTTTCTTTCAGTTGCCCAATATAGAATACAAGATAATAGAAAATTATGGAGGCTGTGGAGAGGGCTTGCAGCTTTCTATAGATTGCATTTATGATGATTAATGTGTTTGGATTAACTTTTAACGGATAATCTTTAACATCATCACGCCAATGCCAAAGGCACCAGAGAAACTGGTGGAAAGAGGTCCTTCAGGTGTATTTAGGAAGTTGGTAACCTTAAAAGTAATGGATGAATACTCTATTATAGAAATGCTTTGCAGTTCTTGGCCTCTATTGAAGTAGAAGAAAATGAGATCAAAACTGGCTATATTGTGCCTAAATCTTTAGTCTCATCGAATCTGTTGTGAGAAGATGCTTTACATGAAAGCATTTTGTGTGACTATTCTATATTAAGTTAATGGAGGAGGATCAGAAGGCTAATTCTCATGTACGAGTTCGTAAAGCTTTCTAAAGTGGTGTAACTGGATTTGGGAGCATTTATTCAACCGGGAGTATTATAGTGGGTTATTTTCACATTCATAGGGTGAAGGATGGCTAATGTTGTTGAGACAGGGAGCTCTTTAATTGCGGAGATAAAATCTTCCAATGAAAGCTTTCGATGTTTGTTGAGCTAATGAACCATTCACCCTCTGACTGGGAGATTTGAACATTCATAATCACTTCAAGTAATATTTCTCCACCAGAAAAATATTACCTTGGAAATTTTTGTGGTAGGATTAATTGTATCCTTTTTCATTTCTGGTTCTTTCCTAAGAACTCAGTTCTGTAACCATTTGGTTTTAATTGCAATCACGTGTTCAACCCTTTCTGAAATTATATTATCCTTTCAAGAAAAAATCAAACCAAGATTTAGTGGAAAAAGTAAACTATAATTCATTAGTCACTATTAGGTGGTCTTCTGGTTATATATTTGTTTATATAAAAATACTGCAATACATAGATATATTAAAATTAGAGTTATTGGAGGTTTGCATTGCTCAAATGTCAGTTCTACTATAGAAGTCTTTATGAGTTGATCTTTTCATTTATAAACATCCTATAGGGAAGAAGAGTAAGAAAAAACAGTTTCAAAGCCCAATTTTTTTAATCAAGAGTTGTGTTGTTGAGTTGAAGTAGCAATAGCGTAAAAAGGGCCAGAATTATTTCAGCTTGTAAATAGTTTCCCAAGAGGAGGCATGAACTGTTTCAAACCACAATATTTTACGTTTTCTGCTTCTTCATGATTTGAATCTGTGTTTTACTCTTCATTGAAAGTTTTCATGTTGAGATTTCTCTTCGTTTTTATTTACATTTGTGTTCATATAGGTACTCTCTGCGCCTTTCTCTATATAGTGATGTTGGTGGTCCACTGAGTTGCATTGATCAACAGCGCAATGAGCATGAGTTCTCCATCCACGCATTATATCACATCAAGGAGGATGGGTATATATGAGCCTATCCATCAGATTAACATGTGGGACGATTTCAAAGATAATGGCTACCAGAACGCATCTGCATCCATGCTTATAGAGGTGGATGCAAAATTAGACAACCAGGTGCATTTTGAAATTTTCCTCTAATAATCTTTTCTGCTTGCCCTGCCTTTATGCTTTACTATTTTGGTAAGTGAAAATGCATTTATATTTTAATTTTTCTAGTCCGAGGATACTTCACGCGAAACAATTGGACATTCTAGCAAGTACGACCAAGAAGCAAATAAACCTGTTGACAAGGTAAAAAAGATAACATTGTTCTATGTGTTTATTTCTCCTGAGGTTCACTGTTAAATTTATTACTGATTGAATGTTTGTTTGTATGGAGTATCAATTCTCTATTTTGTTTGCAAGGATTATAGAATCAATAGGAATAATTAGTCCTTTAGTGAATTTAGTCTCATGTTTGTTTCCAAATTTATACTATGGACTGTTAGTTTTAAGATAATATAATACCCTAAATGGGGTATAGGGTAATAGCAACCCGAGTAAGGTATTATGATCCCTTCATTTGGGAAAATAGTCATACTCTTTATGAATTATAACAAATATATCCCTTTTTCTTACAAATTCATGGGATGTAAAAAGTTCACAAGGCAAGAATAGATTTAGGGAAAATTTAGAGAAGAAATCGAGGATTTCAGAGGGACAAAACAAGGATTTCAGCGAGAGAAAGTGAGAATATATATAGTTTTCAAGATCAAACAATTGTGCTCGTAGGTTGTCATACATTTTTGTGCCAACAGTAAACAAGGATGTCATTAAGTATTACGTTAACAGTTTCATTCATTATCTTTGAAAGATCACGTATAACTTTTTAATATCTGTCAATTAAGTTCTGAAGTTCTATTCAACAAGGGTTGTTAAAACGTTAGACTTGTATACAGGTACTTAGACGTCTTGCACAAAACCGTGAGGCTGCTCGTAAAAGTCGTTTACGTAAAAAGGTACTCTAGAATAATCTTCTAACATAAATCATGGATCATCATTACTGTAGTTGTCAATATTATTTTCTTTTCAATTACTAAGATATCTGATTATGATTGTAGGTCTATGTTCAGCAGTTAGAAACTAGCCGTTTGAAGCTGCTTCAACTGGAGCAAGAGCTTGAACGAACTAGGCAAAAGGTAAGAGGAAAATCGAGTCATTTCTCCTCCCTTGTTTTTTTCTACACTTTATTTTAAAATAATTCTGTTGCGATTAAGGGAAGTACTTCCCTTCCTTCCTCTATTTTTTTTCACCTTTTCCTTGAGGGAGAAAATCTAATGAATCCAGAAATTCTCTGCTTCAGGGGGCATATATTGGTGGTGGACTAGATGCTAGTCCTCTTGGGTGCTCTGGAGCAGTAAACTCAGGTTTGTAGGTGGATGAGTTGGTACAATGATCATTACTTCCAATTATAACACTCAAAGTAATATGAACAGTTAATTTTGAATTGGTTGTGAACACTCGATGGTTTGTTTCTAGTTGATCCATTTGATATCATATAATGGAATTATGAAGAGTTTCTTGCTGTCATATTTCAAACTCACCTGGTTTCTTCATAGTTGACTCTCATTTTGAGTGTCTTTTGCAAAGAGCTTGTACGAAATTCACGCGAGAGTAACAGATAACAAATTTCAGTGCTTTTTTATGCTTATATAAACGATCTTTTCATACTGAAATTGATTTGATGATTAAATGTTAAAGGAACAGAAATTATGTGTCAGTCATTTACATCATCCAAAAGAAATTCATCATCTTCCATTTCTTAGCAGAACTTCAATTTTTAATTTCTCTAGACTTTGAGTGTCTCATATTTTCTTTCTTTAAGCAGACCTGTTGGATTTTGCAAGAGAACATAGTCATTTTAGCAAGACAATTAGCTAGACATAATGACATACTTTATGCATGCTAATTTGGCTTTATTTTGAACTTTATGTTAACATGGGTGTTGTTCAAATACATGATGTGTAGCCAATTTCAAAATATATAGCTGATTTTTAGAAATATTTTTCTCCTCAAATGATTGAAGTAGAATGCTCACACATTTCAGTTCTGTGGCTAATTGAATTGAAAGTTTGTTTACTGTCACACCCTTAGTTTACTACAGCTATTAACTACTGTGCAATTTTTATGATCATTTCCAACAAAATTTTGAATCCTTCAGAGACTTCAAACTCATTTTCTATGTATGAACTTTTAAATGTGATCCAGAAGGTTTATGGAGACTTCATATGCTTTAAGCCTTATACATGATTCTCTGATGTACTACTCTACATTACATTTATGCCTTGTTCTGCAGCATCTTTTTCTCTGTTGATATTATATCTGCCTTTTGTATTATTAAATTCTTACCATGCAACTAACCTATCTTGCTTATATTGGAATTTGTAGGTATTGCTGCATTTGAGTTGAAGTATGGAAACTGGGTGGAAGAACAAAATAGACAAATTTGTGACTTGAGGACTGCTATGAATTCTCATTTAGCTGATGTAGAGCTACGCATACTTGTTGATGGTGGCATGAAACATTATTTTGATCTTTTCCGTATGAAAGCAACTGCTGCAAAGGCTGATGTCTTCTATATCATGTCAGGCATGTGGAAAACATCAGCGGAACGTTTTTTCCTGTGGATTGGAGGGTTTCGCCCTTCGGAGCTTCTAAAGGTAATACAATTTTTATATTGCCATTTAAGTTGCTTCTTTTTCCTCTGCAGCCTTTTTGGTATCTGAGTTTGACTTTGAGCAGTCCATAACAAATTCTTATTTCAATGAAGTTACTGTTCTACAGCATTACATAGGCACATATCTTTAGATCTATCGACTATATTCTTTCACATCTTATCAGGTGTTCACCTACATTACTGTTGTATGTACATGTTTGCTTGCTCAATCCTGATAATGGATGCCTCCATATACAAAAGCACTACATTATATATCTTATCAGTGTATTATTGTTATTAACTCTTAAATGAGATGGTGCGTACCTATATTTTTTATGCAAATCTTCCTCGCCAGGGGGACCAAGCTTGATCTGTAAAAACCCTAGTGTTAACTCTATTATATAGATGCTTCTTAAGAAATACTTCGCTCAAATAATGCCAAAGGTTAGGTCTGGCTTATGTCTACCCTCACAATACCCTAACGGTGTTTAGTCCAATCTATTTGAGAGACAATTTTATGGCTACACAGGTTCTTTTGCCCCACCTTGACCTCTGCGAGAAACAACTTTTGGAAGTTTATAACCTTAGACAATCATGCCAACAAGCGGAAGATGCACTCTCACAAGGAAGGGATAAGCTTCAGCAAACTCTTGTTGATGCGGTGGCAGCTGGTCAATTGGGTGGAGGATTTTACATCCCACAGATTGCTAATGCAGTGGAGCAGCTGGAACCTCTTGTGAGCTTTATAAATCAGGTAAATATATCATGCTTGCATGCCTTTTTTAGTTAATTCTTTTCACTCAGTTTTGAATTTATTTCCTCTCGACTTTTGTTGGATTCTTCATATGCTTGACATTAAATAACTTCTATCATTGTATTTCCTGCGTGTATAAGTATGTGTGCATGTGTGTGCGTGTGTGAGAGAGATTTCTAGGAAACTTCCACATAATCATGGAACCTTTAATCATTTTGATGGTGTGAACTTGGTGTCAAATTTTTTCACAAGTCGCATCAAAATATTCCCTAGTAAGCTGTGATTTGTTTCCTCAAAAGTAAGTTCTAAGTTGGGTGTGTAAAATTTTAGTTCAAGTTGTGATTTCAATCTTAAAATTTGTCCTCTTTTCAGTTTTATATTTGAAAAATGTTTGAAGTGATGAAACATATTCAGCATTCCATAGTAGAAATTTAAACTTGAATAATTAGATGCAGTGTTTTATGCTGGAATTTTCTAGGGTTCTCCCATTTCCTTTATTGTTGAAATGGACTTGGCTTATTGCATACTTCACTGATGGGTTGGTCATTGAGTTAGGATACTATGTTTTGGATTACTCGCAAGAGCAACACAAAATTCAGTCACGATTTCATGGTCTTAGTGAAATCATATAGCCAGTCGCTTGCTGTGAGTTTGGTTATTTTACAAATACTTCTTTCAAAAAAGAAGAGTAATTTCCTTCAATTTTGTGACTAAGAAAATCATATTCTCCCTTGATGTTTATATCAGATATATATTTTCTCGTGGTAGTTCATCCTATATGTAATAAATGTGTTATGTTGTATTATTACCATTTTTACTACTTCCTGAAATTGTCGTGATTGTTTGGATTCTAGAGCCAAATATATAGTTGTACAAATATTTCTTTACTGTAAAGTAAGGGGTTGTAACTCAACATTCTGAATGAAATATAGTATCATATTAATTTGATGGGTTTCTTATGAAAACAGGCCGATCATATTCGCCAGGAAACTCTGCGACAGATGCATCGCATCCTAACTACCCGCCAAGCAGCTCAAGGATTGGTTGCCTTAGGAGAGTATTTCCAACGCCTTCGGGCTCTGAGTTCGCTATGGACTACTCGTCCTCCTCGTGAGTCTGCCTAATGATGCAGCAGTATAGTTTTTACCCTCTCCAAACTCTCCAATGATGGAATGATTCTATCGCTGCCTGTTTCATATCAAAATGCATGCAGAATCTAACATAGTCGAAGCGGGCAATTTTGCATCGGCCTCCCCTCCTCACGTGTAAATATGCTTTTAGCTAGCTATTATCAAGAAGCTATTATCATTCATGGTGTCATATTATATGAGTGGCCCTTACATGTAATGCACATAGTACAGAACAATATTTAATTAAGAAAACAGAGTTTGATGAAATGCATATTATTATGCACCTTTTTCTTGATATTATTTGGCCTGTCCTTGCTTTTCTAATCTTGTGGTCGATCCATCAGTGGCTATTGTCTTTTACTTGGTCTTGTTTCTCGATTAACTGTTTAATCCTGGTCGAACCAAGCACATTGATTGATCTCGATTGTCATTTCATTCGAGAAAATTGATCTTGTACATATACACATGTCAATGTTCCTGCATTACTAGGAGATTAGTTCAAGAGAATTACAAGTTTATCGTCACATAAATAGTAGGTGGGGTTTACCTCCTCGAATGTCCTTACAAAAAAATAAAAAAGAATCAAATTTTATGCTAGATCTCATATTTTTCAAGTAAATTATTTTGCCTATTGTGATCCAACTTACATAAATATTCATACCTATTCATTTTTCTGGTCCTTCTAAAAAATATACTTTCTATGCTCTAGAATATAAGATTAATAATTTTTTCAAAAAGTCAATAATTACAAAATTTGTTAATTTGAAACAGTTAGATGAATCAAATCAGTTTAAAGTTTAAAAAATATTTTAAATTAATTTTTAAAAAGTTTGATCTTATATTTTAAATTTAGAAAAGAAGTATACCTTTAATTTAGAAAAAAGAAAAGAAAAGTAGGATATCTTTAAGGAAATTGATATTTTCACATGACTTTTTGATATTTTTACATGAAAACCGTTGCTGTAGATCTTATATTAACCGATTTTTGCTGTCGTTATACATATACAACGACACTTTTCATATAGAAATATCAAAAAAATATGTGAAAATATCAATTTTCTATCTTTAATATATGAAATGGTCTAGTTAATGATTTCATTTATTTAAGTGGATTTAACAATTACCTTTATATTACCGTTTCCATTATACGGACCCTACGTGTGAAAATATATATAAAAAAAATTGATAGAAAATATCAATTTCCAAAAAAAAAAAAGTACAGCAACAATCACAACTCAAACTCTCTCTCCTCCACTTTCCTCTTCTTCGGTTCAATTCAACTTCACGCTAAGCTAGATTTCTCTGCCGAACTCTGGCAGCCAGATCTCTCATCTTCACTGTACGGTAGCCTTCCGGTCGGATATTCTCATATTTCGGTAAGATTCGCGCCTAATTTAATTATTCCCCAATTCGCTTGCTTTCGCTCAACCTTATCTCTCTCTTCAACATATTGTGCCCTCTGATTGAATAATTATAAACAATTTTTTTGGGTATGAATCTTTTGTTTAATTTATTTATTTTATGATTGTGCCTCATACACTATATGTATTAAAGTATTACATTTATGAACTATTTAAACGATAACCTATTTGATCAATTATTCATACATTTTGGAATGGTGGAAGTGTGATTCAGTGAGGACGTCTCCTGAAAGGGGCAAAGTTTGATATTCAGATTAAATGGTTTAAAACTATTTGGGGGCAAATTTATGTTTATACCATCTTTACTAAATTTAACACTGGTTTGTTTGTTTTTTCCAAAGTTTAAGAGCCACAGAGACCAAGCTGCTTCACCCTTGTCATTACTAGGCATGAAAATTATGGGTTATCATTATTCCGTCACTGAATTGGGTCCAAATTAGATATGCTTCACTGAATGACTTTTTTCTCCCTTTTTACTTATTGGACTCATTTTTCTTTCAAAACATCACAGACATGTAGTGGCTTTTCGTAGAATCACAGCAGCCAAATGGCAATTATGCGTCTTGTAATTAATTCAGTAAACTGTTCTTATGCACTCGAGAGTATTGCTTTCATTTTATGTAAAATTGCCTGGCTAAAATGTTTTGTGTCTTTAGTGTTTGGAAAGTTGGGGTTTTGAATTGCTTGCGGAGTTGCCTTCTTGTGGGGGAATTTGGTTACTTAAAGTATACCATCTTATGTACTTTATGAACTGCAAAACATGGACTGTTCCAGTACTATTCCTAAAAGGTTAACTGGTCAAGGTGTCTCTACTATAAGATACCTTAAGAAAGAGAGGATTGAGATGCAAAGGTTTCAAAACCTTCAGCATACTCTCTTTGAGATTTTGAATTTCTTCCACACCTAAAATTGTTGTTAGGACTCTATTGGCATTTATCTTCTGTAAACCAGCCTCCATGAGGTATTCTATTAATTTTGACTCCCAAATGAATGTGGGCTAGTTTTTCTATCGTCTCTCCAAAGTATAAAATTGGAGTTTGGAATTGAGAAAGCAGCGGCAAGAAACTACGGAAAAAATTTAATCTGGCCAACTTTTCAACTGGTTCAAACTCAGATACTATGGTGTTTCAGTTCAACTATTCCCTATATAAATTGGAATTTATTTGGTTCTGCTTGATTATTTTATTTAGGATGATGAGATCTGTGTTCTTATAAGTTTTTTTAATTTAGTTATTGGTAATCATAGATCTGTAAAGAGGGTGTATTTTTGGGTTTAAATTGAAGAAGAAGAAAATCTACGGTAATAGTGGTACTCAGGGCAGAGATGTGTTGGAAGAAATTGAATTTTTTTAGTTATTAGAAAGAAGATGAGAAAGTCAACGATTAAATATTAGAACTTATATTGGGACAGATCCACATATTCATTTTGCGTGTATTTTTGCTGCCTTTTCATTCTGTCATTAGTAACTTAACTTGATTGGCAATTATCTTAATTTTTTGTTAGAAAAAGAAGCTTCAATGAGTTGACAATGGAAAAAATTGTTCAGTGATGATTTGGACTCCAGTTCAATTATGAAAAATGTTTTTACCTGAAAAATATAAAGGGGCACTGAATTTCAAGGGTAAATACTTAACACCTTAATTCTTTTCCCACCTAATGGTGATCTTTTTAGGATCAGTCCACATGAAAGACCAATTCCATAAATAATTGCGACTCACTAAATAAATCATTACAATAATAACACCTGCACAGTTGCACTATGAGTCTGTGGTTGTTATGCTTGAGTTGGCATATGTCTAATTCACTCATGCTGTCTTATGCTACATTAGTTACACATATACTATAGCAGCGCGAAAAAACAATATTTCAAAGAGGTTTTCATGGGTATCCTTTCCTAGCTTTAGTTGTTTTTTGTTTGGTTGTTTGTTTGGTTTTGTTTTGTCTCAAAGACATGTTTATCTTGATTATAACTTTCATATTTGGTTTAAGTACTGGAATGATGAAGGATAAAGGTTTTATCCGTGCTTTTACACTCTCTTTTTTCCATATTATTTGATTGATCTGTTATTTTAAGATAAGTGCAGAATTGTTAAGCTAAAATCTGAACCATGCAGAGGATAGTGATTAACAAGTTAGGCGTGCCATGATATGAAAAAGTGTTTTTACATCTATCTTATTGTCACTCTTATCATTGTATATATGTTACACAAGTCAAGCAGTATAGCAAGACTGTTGAGTATATTCTCCTACTGTCCTATCATTTTCACTTGTACATAAACAGAGTTCCTGCTGAGGGTAGCATATATGAAGAAAGTAATGTGAGAAGGTCAGCACTCTCGATGGCGAAACGAAGAGTTAAGAAAAATACAAAAAAGACTGCCGCATCACCCGCGAGCGATGTATGTGGCAATGAACCAAAGGATTCCCAAGTAGGGGAAAAAGAAGATGCTTTCAAGGACCAGGAAGGTATGCATTTTACTAAGTGTAGGGTTGTGGAAAGCTGTGTCTAAGAGTAATTGCTTTTGTGTGTCCCGGGACTAACAGTTTGTTGGGATTTGAAACCCTGACCTAGTGGAGAATGTCGAGCACAACCTCGCTGGAATGGACATAATGTTTTTCTGGGAATTTTGACTCTTTAAGTTGATGCATTTTATCAATCCTAGTTCTTAATGCACTTTTATCAATGGCTTGAAATATTCATAAAACTACTCTGCTACGAATACAGTGCCCTTCATTATAGATTTCACTGCTTAACCATTATTTTCCCAGGATTAAGATTTGTAAAGTCCCCAAATATTCTACGAAGTGTTTTAGATGCGCTTGTTCACACAACCACCCCTATTATTTTCCCAGGATTAAGACTTGTAAAGAAAAAAAGGCATATTATTCTATCATAAATTTTTTTGAAAAGGGAAACTTATTTTTTGCTTGTCTTTTTCAGTTGAACGTCAAATTACTGCAATCAGGACCATTCGTGATGTCGAGATTGAACGTTTACTGACTGGGTTGCGTTTGCTGCGCTCGTATTTCAGCAAAGACCAGCTTCAGACTCCTGTACAGCAATTTTTCAAAGATAACCTTCCAAATCTGGCAGTTGTTAGAAATGTAAAAGACGGGAAGTATGAAGTGCAATGGAAGGAGAAAGACAGTAACTTATCCATGAATCAGGCTGATGGAGGAAACATACATGCTTCCCTTCTACATCAGATGTCCATGGCTTTCCCCAACTGCTCTGCCACGATGCCAACTTTAGGTGGCTGTGGATTTTCGAGTAATGCAGGTATCAATAAGTTTCTCTCTCTCTCTTCCCCCTTTCCCTAGATTTATCAATTAAGTCTCTTTTGATGCATAATATACTTGACACGTGCTTTCTTCTTTTGGTTTATCTTTCTCATGTATTTGATTGGTGCAGTTAAATCAAGCCTTCTTGGTGGTGATAATCTGAAGATCAGGGATTTTGTATGTTTTTAAGCATTCCTCTCATAGGAGCAACACCACAAGTGTTGCTTCACACTCTTTTACTTTACATTTCTTTATTCTTATTTTAAGGCAGTTCTGTAATTGTTACTGATGCTTCTTATAAACTGCTGTTTAGTTGAAGATATGAATTATGTTTTACTAGTATATATCGGTGAACACCACCCCACCCCCACAACCCCCCCACCCCACCCCAAAAAAAAAAAAATACCCGGCTCTTTCGTTTTAATGCAATTTCAAGGCTAATATGCAGTGAAACTAACGGTTGCTGCTTCTTCCTCTCATATTATGTCATGAATTTCTTTTGTAGATTTTGGAGGAGCCATCTGAAACTCAGATGCATGGATTGCATGATTTTCTCCGGACTCCTGGGGTATGTGCTTTGTTGACCAATTCTGGCTTCTTTTAGCTGCTGCGCTTGCTTCTTGTTGCATATCTATATTTGAGTACTCCCTCCGTTCCACAAAGAGAGTCCCACTTGTCCAAAAAAAAAAAATCCACAATAAAGAGTCCACTTTTTATGGATAATAGTATTAAATGATGCAATTTCCTCAAGTTTGCTATCATAATTTATTATCATACCACATTACTAAACTAAGTTCTTATTCTTTTTAGGGGTATGTATGGAACAAGAAATATCCTTGATATTCTCAAATTTTGCTAATGGGACTCTTTTGTGGTACGAAGGGAGTTTGTAAATAGAAACAGTTAACTGAATGCAAGAGGCTCTTAAGGTCCCATGCTTCAAATGAGAACCATTGATGTGTCCTCCTAGCTACAGTTTGCCATTATCACATTCATTCTGGATATGATTACGTATATATTTTCTATTGTAAAACCAGATTGTTTTTTCTTTCTATATGATCATTAGAAAGAATCCATAGTCATGTTTCATCTGCTTAACCAGATAGAGAGAACCAATTCTAAATCACCTTAACCATGGACACTTCAAGTATTAACCAATAACCATCATTGCAGGCGTGCGGCCAAAGGTTGTCCGTTGGGATGACACCAAAAACCTTGAGGGTTCCAAAGCATGGTGAGATGCTTCTATCTGTTCACGGTTCACCCCTTGGTGTCTACAAGGAAGACAACATGGACGCAATACATGGTATGCTTTACTTTCACTCAGTGAGCAATATGTAACGCTTCCATTTCACAATGTCAGCATTATATAAAAGATGGAAGTAATTTTCAGTTATTAAATTCCACAGCATGCTTATTATTACCTGTTCCTCCGTTTGACTTTTTGCAAACAAAATACTTCTAAATCATGTTCTTGAAGACTCGAGTATTTGAATCTGTGATTATCATTATCTTAGTTTCCTTCTGATGGTTTTACTGTGTCGCAGAAGCAGAAGAAGGTTAAATGGCTACCTGATGCCCTCCTGCCCCACCTTGGTGTCTACAAATTTCTGTATTAGCCAACTTGAAGCAGATTAAAATGCAGTTTTCTTTATTGTATCACTAATTGCAAGTTAATTTCACTTTGCTTATATTCAAGTGCAACATACTTGCTACAATCATCAATGTAAAGAGTTCCATAAGAAGCCAACCTTGGAGCTTCTGTTTCACATTTTTTCTCTGTTGTATTTTTTAATTTTCTTGATAAGTGGATGTATTAAGCATTTAAAGCTAAATCTAAGTTTAATGGCAGCCCCTAAATGATAACAGTTGAATTTAATATAAGTACTGAAGGGGCAAAAAACACATGGGAGAATGGGGGGAGGAAACAGATGAAAAAAAACAAGAGGGGCTAAATAAAAAAAAAGAATATTGAAATTGGAATTGAACCCGACGTGAATCGAACACGCAACCTTCTGATCTGGAGTCAGACGCGCTACCATTGCGCCACGGATCCACTTGGTGATATATTATAAACGGATTAAATATTGAATATATTTAAGTTTAATCAGTTACTATTTTTGAAATTTGAATGGTCGCCACTCTCTTCGTTTTATATTCATAACTAACTGGCGACGAATTCTTCGTGTTTATTCAATTTCTCTGAATTATGTAAAAATGATGGGTGTGGAATTTGGCCATTTATTCTGCTTCTGCTTTTATATATCCCCACTGGCACTACGTATACTAGTAGTGGTAGTAGCAATACTATTAACTCATCACCCATCTGCAGGTGCTGATCAATACACAGTGGGAGGAGAGGATTATGGTTGGTCAATCCCTTTGAACAATTATTTCTACACTAACTGGTCCTCCTCTCATTCCTTCTTCGTCGGCGACACTCTTGGTACGATATATATATATATATATATATAATATTTTATCAATATTAATACTTAGTTTTAAGACTCGTATATAAATTTAATTTGTTATTAAGTTATTTGCTGGTTAGATCAAATAGTCAAATGGAACAGCAGTACTCCTCCTTAATGGAGGGAGTACTATAATCGGAGTCCTATTATATCTTACGGGGAAAAATATATGTTCGATTTATATACAATGACGTGATTTATACGAAAAAGCAAGTGTATGAATTAATAATTAATTGACAACAAAAGTCTACATATATATTTTGTCAATATATATATATGGTTTCCATTATGTTATATATTATATATATGTACTCCCTCCTCCGACGACTCCTCACAAAAAAGTGTAAGGATATATATATATTCGTTTATTTTAAAAATTGCAAATTAATAGACGAGATGATAATAATTAAAATTATAATATAAAATTTGAGAATATAATTACATCGTCTTAATTATTAATAGAACATGCATGGCTGGCATGCAGTATTTGATTTTGATCCAGATCTTCACAACTTGTACCAAGTGTCACGACGGGAGTACGATAGTTGCACAGCAAATCAGCCTTACAAGTTGTACCAAGAGGCTCCGGCGGTTGTAGCTTTAGTGGAGAATGGTGTGTTGTATTTTATTTGCAGCATTTTGAACTATTGTTCCCTAGGCCAAAAGCTTACTGTCAGCGTCAATAAAACTTCCCCGCCCTCTTCTTCATCCCCCCTTTTCCCGCCGGACCTTCACTCTTAATGCTCTGCTGGATTTCACCCATGCATGCATGCATGTATTTGAATTCAGATCGATCATCTGCTGTTTCATTTACTGTTTCATATATATTTATTCATGTACGTCAATTACATTACACTTGTAACATTAATTTGGAATTAAGGAAATGAAAAAAGGGATAATTAATTAGAACATGTGATTTCGACTCATAATAATAATAAAAATTTATCTTTTGTTTTTGTTTGTGCACTTGATTTTACTAATTTATGAGTTTAAAATTCCGAGTATTTTATTTTCACAAAAAGCATCAGCACCTTTGGTGGCTTATAACTAAAACTCTCATTATGTAAGGCAATTTTTTTTTGTCAAATTACGATTGCGACGTATATCAATATATATTATTAGATAAATTTATAAGGTACGTTCGTTGACCATTATATCAAATACATTTTTAATATTATTAATTATAGTTGTCTACGTAACTCGTAACAAAAAAATATAACATATAAAGTCGTAAGATATTGATTATTTTTCTATAAATAATAGGCATGATATTTTGTCAGTTTGAACAATTTTTTTACGTGCTCACACTCTAAATGTATCCTATTAATTGTAAACTAACTATAAATCACTATTAATTATTATCTTTGTTGTTTTCAAAATTAGAATGAAATTATATTGATTTTGAATTTTAAGATTTCAATAAATTAATTTTAAAAATCAAAATATATATATATATATATATATATATATATATATATATATATATATATATATATATATATATATCTAATTTTAGAACGATTTAAAATTTCTTCGAGTTTATTGTTTGCAGTATTACCTAAACAGGTCCTTTATTCTTTTTTTTTGTTCTTCTATAAACCATTGCTCCAACCCAACCCGCGTAGGGCACTTACAACTAAGGCTGTAAAATGAACAAACCGTTCGAGTTCGATTCGTACTCACTCAACAAAAAGTTCGATTCGAACTCGACTCGAAATATAAATGAGTCAAATATGAGCAAATTTTAAAGTTCGATAATTTACTCAAACCTCCTCAAATTGTAATTTTCTATTGATACTCGAATCATATTCATTCAAAAAGTTCAAACTGCCCAGGCTCAATTCGAGATCGTGCTTGACTCCATAGCTAAACGAGCTTCAATCAAACCTTATTTTATACTAAATAAATTTTATGAACCAAATCTAAACAACTCAATACTCGGCTCGACTCGATTCATTTACACCCTTATTTACAAATTGTGACCGGAATTCCAATTTCTTTTTTAAAAAAAACGAAAAAACAAATAAATAATATGTCTCCATCACAAAATTTGTACCTGCAAAAATAATACATGGTATAAATTATTCAATACAATACTTGATGGCAACCAACAACAATTAAAGCCCTCGATATAATCCACCAAACAAACATCACCTCAATTATTGTTTTTAGTTTCAAAGTGAGTCCATCGATGAAACCAAGTTATGCCTCCATATTATTTGCATTGCAATCACAATTTGCTTGTAATTTTTTAATCAAAATCCACATTGAACAGTATCCTAGGTAGGTAGGTAGGTAGGTAGGTATTGTAATATAATATCATATCAATATTAATATTACAATTGATTTCCACTATGTTATGTTTATAACGTATAATATGTCCTCTAACTCTTTACTCTGTATATAACTTGTATATATAAGTAAAGTAGTTGCAACAATTTGAGCAATCTAATCCAACCATTCTATCATGGCTTGGACTAGTTGGATATTAACAGTACTTCCATTACTTATACTTGCATATAACCTTCTCCAATCATGGCTGAAAAATAAGCCAACAACTACACACAAAAAACTACCACCAGGTCCAAAAGGGATACCTATTTTGGGACACCTTCATATGTTGGGCAAAAACCCTCACCAAGATTTCCAAAAACTAGCCAAAACTCATGGCCCCATAATGTACTTGCGCTTTGGCTTAGTTCCCAATATCATTGTCTCGTCCCCACAAGCAGCCCGGCAGTTTCTCAAAACCAATGACGTTAATTTCGCAGGCAGGCCGCCTCTTGAGGCAGCCAAGTACATTTCCTATGAGCAGAAAAACTTGACATTTGCATCATACGGTCCTTATTGGCGCAACATGCGAAAATTGTGCACCACGGAGTTACTAAGTAACCTTAAAATCAACTCATTCCAAGACATGAGAAAACAAGAAGTTAATCAACTGGTAGATTCTATCGAAAAGGCAGCTAAAAATGGCGTTGCTGTGGATCTAACGGCCAAGGCCTCGTCCACCACGGCGGATATGAGTTGCAGGATGGTGTTTGGGAATAAGTACGAGGACAAGGGGATGGATGAAAGAGGAGGGTTGAAAGAGGTTATGCAACAGGGGATACAAATAGCTGCCGCGTTTAATCTTGGCGATTATTTTCCTTATCTTGGAGTGCTTGATCTGCAGGGATTGACTAGGAAAATGAAGGATATTGCCAAATTGTGGGATGATTTTTTCGAGAGGATTATTGACGAGCATGAAGGAAAATCTAAGGAAGAGCGCGAAGGGGAAATTAGTAAGGATTTTGTGGATACTATGTTGGAGATTATGAAATCTGGAGGAAGAGAGTTTGACTTTGATCGTTCTCATGTCAAAGCTGTTTTATTGGTAAGTAACTAGTTCATTGAATTTCTATTCAAGTAGGCTACACCTAGCTGTTTGTTGCTAGTTGCTCTCATACATTATACTACTATTGTTAGTCCATTGCTATTGATATATCATTATGATGGTGATACCTTGTAGAAACCAGATTTTCCACCTGCTTTAATTTTTGCTCAAACTGCTTACATATAGAACAATAAGTTTAGACTTGAATCAAGAACAGAAACCAGATAACTATATGATCTTGGGTTTGAGCTAATGTGGTCAGTCATTAATTAATGATCAAATCCCTCAGATATATATAAATATATGAATGTTTCTGAAAATATATGTGTGTGTGTTCCTTTAATTTCAGGACTTGATTACTGCAGCAACTGACACTACTGTAACTATAATTGAATGGATACTCTCTGAACTCCTAAAACATCCGCAAGTCATGAAGAAAGTTCAATACGAGTTAGAACAAGTAGTAGGGCTGGACAGGGTTGTGGAAGAGTCCGATTTGGGGAGTTTGGAATACTTGGATATGGTTATAAAAGAATCCTTCAGGCTGCACCCTGTGGTGCCACTACTACTCCATGAGTCCATAGAAGACTGCACCATTGACGGATTTTTTATACCTAAAAAGTCTCGAATAGTTGTTAATTTGTGGGCGATTGGGCGAGACCCTAAGGTATGGAGTGATGCAGAAAAGTTTTTCCCAGAAAGATTTGTTGGGAGTACTATAGACCTTCAGGGACGTGATTTTGAACTTATCCCTTTTGGTGCTGGGAGGAGAGGGTGCCCTGGGATACAGTTAGGGGTCACCCTGGTTCGCCTAATGGTGGCACAGTTGGTGCATTGTTTCGATTGGGAGCTTCCTGATGGAATGCAGCCTGAAGAATTGGACATGACTGAGGAGTTTGGGCTTGTTATTAATAGGGCAAAGCATCTAATGGCTATTCCTTCCAGCCGCCTTCACAAGAAATGAAGTGCAGCATATACTAATCTTTCTTTTTGTGTTTTATTATGTTCAATCCTTAACATTAAGAAATATACTAAGACAACGTACTGTTCTATTAGTATTTGTTTACTTGTCAAGAAAAAGAAAAAAGAAATAAAAAAGAAATGCATTTTGGTTGTTATATACTACTACTACATAATGTTATTACTAAAAGCCGTTAATGGGATGCTAGTTATAGCTACATTTCCAACGGTTCAGTTAATGTTTAGACAATCCATCTTTGTACAATAAAGAGTGCTATTAATTTTTAAGCACATTTAGTGAATCATTTACTTATGGTCTTTTCAGCTTCTTTTCTCACAATAAAAGCATTTAAATTTGCAAGTCTTGAGAATATATATATATATATATATATATATATGCAGTAACAAAACTTTGAATCCAAAATTTCACAGTTTTCAAGCTTATATTGCCACATCTTACAAACTATATATATAGACACTCTTTGTTTTAGTTTATTTATCCCAAACATAAAACATAGCCTTAATATATATTCCATATTTGTTGAAGATGAAGAAGACCTCTGCTGTCTTTGTAGTCCTCATGGTTCTTATCTCATTCCATGGTAAAAAAGAAAATGTTTTCTTTTAAGAAACATTATGAAGCATCCCTTCATCAAACATAAATATGGCATACCGGTTACCAATACTATTTTGTATTTTTATAACTCTGGATTTTTATTTTTTATTTTTTTATTTTGAATTGCAACTATGTATGATATTTTGTACATTCAGTATTATGCAATATATTTAACACTGCTATTTTTTCTTTTTCCATTGATATATGCCATGATCACACAGGTGAAAGTTGCAAACTGACATTGATATGCAAGGAGGAACAGAAATCTCGGACACCATTCCCCTGCAGCAAACCAGAGTGCGACCAGTTTTGCTCAAAATCGCGCCCTAATGGATGGGGGAAATGCAGAGACGATGAGCGATACGTTTGCCAGTGTTTTTACATGTGTTATGAAGATATTTCTCTTCCAGATCATTCAAAGGCCAAGTTAGCTGCAAATTCTTCCTCTTCAGCCGGAAAATCCTAGTTCCGTTAATTGGGAAGTGTTTTTGATTATCACATTTGTTCTACATTTTTCCTTATAAGTAGGATGCATGTAGGAGTTGCAACAAAGGTAGTGGAAGTAATGTTATTTTCTAGCTCAGATTCCATTTTAACATATGTAGTTAAGTTTTCATGTATTCTTATGAATTGAAGTTCTCTTATATTTTTCAACCTATTGACTACTCTCTCAAGTCTCCCCCATGTTCAAAGATTAAAAACTTAAATTAAAAACAAGAGACTCAAAAGACTACTCTCACCCATGTCATTCCCATATGATTATATTAATTTAAAGTTTGTGATATATATATATATATATATATATATATATATATATATATATATATATATATGTGTGTGTGTGTGTGTGTGTGTGTGTGTATAATCATGGATAAAAGAACCCCACGAACCTTATATTGAGGCCGAGCTCAGAATCCTCTGTGACCAGCTCCAATGTTAAATGCATCTACTGGAACATTATTAGTGTGTTGTAGGAATTTTAGTCGGGTTGATGCAAGTTAGAATCTCTAGCATGCATCTGCAAATCAGTCATCAGCATTATATGATATCTCTAAGGTTGAATTGCATTCTCCATCTTCAAAAGATTCTGCATGAGAACTGATCATTGATAGTCTTCAATCAAATGGTGTGTACATAAAAATTCAAACTAAAAACATGCTTAAACTCCAACCATAGTTACAGCGGGTTAAATACACTTTTTTCACTCTACTCGACCTCGGTTTACAAATGCATCATTGAAGTGAATTTTTTTACAATCGACTCATTAAACTACAAAAATTTATCAAATCGTTACAAATTTCGTTAAATGAGTTGACTTTTAACAGAAATATGTGACATCATATATGACCTACCCCACTTCTAATTACACATCATTTACTTCACGTTAGTTAGTCCTAGTCATGGCCACGGTGGAAACTCAGTGGTTAAAACCAATTTGGTCGACTAAAGGCCAGACAAAGACAGAAAAGAAAAGCGCGCGAAGGAGTGAAGGAGAGAGATAGATTCAGGCGCGAACTTCTTATCTTGCTGGCGAATCTTGGTCTTTGATGCAAATATTGTTCTTGGATACGAATTCAATCTACTAGTATGAATCTTCTGTGAGGTATGCTAGATTTCTTTAATTTAGGGTTTGTGGACATGGGTTGGTTGGGAATGGGTACGATTAAATTAGGGTTTTTAATCTGTTGTAGCCATTTTGTTTGTCTTGATATTTTCTCCATCTTTCTTGACTTTATATATCCGACATGTGGTCCATGGGATTTTATTTTTGCCATTGTTATCTTCTTCGGTCCCCCCCATGTACTGTAAATAATATTTTTAATTTATTTTTGTATTTTTTTCGTTTTCACAAAATGAGTGGGATTTGTCAATTGCATGTTCACTATGGGGGCAAATTTGTTCATCAGCCTAAAACTGAGTACAAGGGAGGTAAGGTTAAAATTTATCCCCGTGTTGATGTTGATTTGATCTGCATGACTGCAATTAACTCATTTGCTGAAGCTTTAGATTATGATAGCAATGTTAAGGTTTATTTTAAGAATAATGGTCAAACTAGTGAAAGTTATTATAGATTGGTGCATGATGATGCCATTATTAGAGACATGGTAAAAGTGTGTCTCCCTTTTGGTGTGATTGAATTTTTTGTTGATCATATATTTGTGAATGAAGGAGGAATTGTGATTGAACCACTCGGTGTGAATGAACAAGTTGCAACATCTATTACTCAACCCCCAATACAGAAGATAATAACAAGGGGAGTACTAGTGCAAATGCTAATATGCAGATGTCAAAGAGGACTAAGCAAAGGGCAGGTATGAAGAAGGAGACTATGAATAATCAGAGAAGGAAGAGTAATAGAATTAAAATGAATCAGAAATCAAATAAAAAAGTGATGATACACCAATTGTGATTGGGGACTTAGATAGTAGTGATGCACAAAGTGGTGAAATATTAAGTAGTGATGAAGAATTATTAGAGACTAGGAGGAGGTGTAGGGAGTACAAAGCAGAGATGGTTAGAGTTGAAACAGAGACAGGTGATGAAACTAACTTTGTTGATGAGGATGCAGGTGATGGTAATACTAAGGGTGTTGAGGGTGATGTAGTTGAGGGTGATGTTGAGGAGGTAGGTCAAGGTGAGAAGGCTGAAGAAACTGGGAATGAGGGAGATGATGAAGGGGCAGAAGTTGGTGAGGCTGAGGGTGATAAAGGTGGAAAATGTGGTGAGGTTGAGGGTGATAGGTTAGTGAATGAGGTTATGAAAGAGCTAGGTTGATAGAAATAGTGAGGGAGATAATGTCAGTGACTCTGATGATGATAGTGATTGGCACAGTGAGTGAGGACAGTGATGTATTAAGGTCCTCCTCAGAGAGCAGTGAAGATGAGAACCTTAGTTTTGTGGGTCCCCTTGTAAAAAAGAAAAATCCTGTACATTGTGATGTTTTTAACCCAAAAACAAAGAGAAAGCACATAAAGTTTGCACACTATTAGATTTTTACCAATTTCAAGGAATTCAAGACTACCATTAGAGACTATTCAATTGCTAATGACAGGAAGTAGTACAAGGTAAACGATAAGGAAAGAGTGCAGGTTAGGTGTGATAAGGGTTGCCCTTAGAAACTGTGGGCCAGTTATATTCAAGGGACTGAGAATGTGCAAATAAAGTCGATATTGGACACACATAATTGTGTGTACAGTTTTAAAAATAAGTTGGCAAACACCAAGTTTTTGGCAGAGTTTTTCGGAAATAGGATAAGGAAAAATCCAAACTGGAGGTTGAAGGACATGCAAGAAGAGATTAAAATTAGATGTAACACTTGTGAAGTGTATGAGGGTCAGGAATTTAGTTTTGGCAAGTATACACGCAGTTATGAAGGAACATTATTCAAGGGTTTGGGATTTTGGGGCAGAGATTATGAGAAGTAAGAAAATGAATACAGTCAACATCAAAATCACTAGGCTTAATCTTGAAGATGAGGTCAGGTTCAAGAGATTTTATATTTGCTATGACAGCTTAAAGAAAGCTTGGAAAGAGGGTTATAGGCCAATTCTTGGATTGGATGGTTGTTTCTTAAAAATATATGTGGGGGTCAATTATTATCTACAGTGGGAAGGGATGGGAACAATCAAATGTTCCCTTTAGTTATGGTTGTTGTAGAAACTAAAAATGGTGACAGTTGGAGAAAGTTTTTGGAGTTGTTGGCTGATGAAAGCTATGAATTTACTATAATTAGTGACCAACAAAAGGTATATATTTACTATAAATGTCTCTGTTTTACTAAATGGCTCTTTTTTACTAACTGCATATGCTTTACTAATCTAATTAAGTTTGTTTTACAAGGTTTTGAAGAATGCTATAGTTAAATTATTTCCTCGTGTTGAGCATAGAAATTGTGCTAGACGCATTTATGCTAACTGGAGGAAAAGGTTCACTTCACATGCACTAAAGAGAGTGTTTTGGGAAGCTGCATGTGCAACTCATGATCAAGCACATAAGAAAGCAATGAGGAAGATTAAGAGGCTTTCTGGTCCTGTGCATGATAAAATTGTTGAGCATGATCGAAAGGTTTGGTCTAAAGCTTATTTTGGCACTCATTCAAAGGCTAATAATGTTGATAATAACATGTCTGAATGTTTCAATGCTTGGATTATCAAAGCTAGGTACATTATTACTAACTTACTACAAATTGTATTATTGTAATGTTCTTGCAATATAATCAAGTTACACAAGTCAAATGTCAGTTACACTTACTTTTATATCAATATTGTCTAGGTACATGCTAGTTCTAACAATGCTTTAGGAAATTCATGATCAAATCATGGTTAGATTGCATCAAAAAAGGGATGATATGCTTAAGTTAGAAGATTTAATTTGTCCAAGAATTAAGAAGAAACTTGATGCAGCCATCATTGCCTCTACCCATTGTGGTCCACTTTTGGATGAAAAAATTTCATTCCAAGTCAAGGAAAGAGGTAGAGCATTTACTGTGAATCTTAATGATAGAACTTGTGCTTGTAAACTGTGGGACCTTACTGGCAACCCATGTTTTCATGTTGTCTCAGCAATTCAATCAATTTATCAAAATCCAATAGACTATGTAGCCCACTGGTATAGTAGAGATACTTACTACAAGACTTATAGTCATATATACTCTTGAGGTATTAAATGGTGAAGATTTCTGGGAATTCACAGACTGTGACATTATGGGGCCTCCACCAATACCAAAGAAACTGAGAGGCAGACCACAGAGGCTGAGAATGAGATAAGGTTGGGAAAATAAAAGAAATAATGGTCAAGTGAAGAGGGTGGGTAGAGTAGGAAAGAAAATGCATTGTAGCATTTGTAGAAAGTCTGATCATAGAAGGAACCGATGCCCAGTTAAAGAGACCAATGCAGAGCCCACAAGAGAGCAAGTTGAAGAGTCAACTTATATATTTAATCAAGAACCCACTGCACATCCTACTGCACTGCCTGGTATAGTAATTAGAGAAGGAGACCAATTCAACAAAGCAAAGGAACCAACACCTAATGTAAGTTTCCATTTAGCATGTTCATTAAATTTACTGAGAATGATAGACTAATTATGAGATATATATTACAGTACACAAGTAAAGGTAAAGAAAAGGTGGGATGCTCTAATGAAAAAGGGAAAGATAGACCCCCACAAGCATCTATGTTTATAAGTAAAGGCATACCTATATTGGTCTACTTTCCATGTTATCATTTAATTGCTCGTATTAATTTGAGAGCTTTTATATTTTGTAGATGTCAACTCCACGTGTGATGAATACTACTGATTTTTCTATCAATAATACCCCTCTAGTTAGTACCCCACTAAATGAAGCACACCTTAGTGGAATGGGATTCCAAACACCAAGTCTAAGCTCAATTTCTTCCAAAATTCAAACCAGAAGAGGGGGAAAAGGAAGATAAATGTTGGCAACCAAGAATCTACACGAGGGACATACAAAATTCCAAAGAAGAAGGATGGAGCAAAGTTAGATAAAAATTAGGATTCTTATCTTTTGAGACTGATTTTTGGGATATTAAGTTATTAGGTTTCTTATCTTTTGGGATTGATTATGATATTTTGTATGTAATTATGCTACTGAACTGAATGATTATATATTAATATGGAATATATTTTTTGGAAGATTGAATTATGGTTCTGTATTTTACTATGTATTCTTACTGTTGGTGAATACATTTTGGTTCTGTAATGCTAGATAATGTATTTTGGTTATGTGATTTTGGTGAATGCATTTTGATTGTGTATTGGTTACTATATATTCTTACAAAGATTGAATGCTTGGAATATGTAATGGTCTATTATGGTTCATGACACCCACTTATGAACATATGTTATTTTGGTTAAAGCAAGAATGTACTATAAAAGCTCTGTATTTTGAACTGCTCTGTAATCAGGGGTGTTTATGGTTCATGCTCTGCTTCTATATTTTTCTTCTTGTCTTAATAGCTTGTTTGTTAGGTACATAGGTTGGTCTCATATTCATTATGAGTCTATGAGTCTGATGCATTCATTTCTTGGTGCCACATTAAACATAGTCATAATAAACCAAACATCAATTCAATGCTCTACTTCAACAAATAAGCATTCAATTCAATACTACTCACATTTTAAGCCAAATCAACATTCAATACATACTTGTCAACCATCAAACCAACATTAAGCATTTAATACATACTTGCCAAAATAACCTTCAATACATACTTTAATCATTTACTACATTCAAATATACAGATCTACACATTTGGTTACAATACAATAAAAAAACAAAATCCAAGAAACTACTAAATCAATCCATAATTTCTTCTCCATTGAACTTTGCTTGTCAATTTTCTTCCTCAACTACTGTCCTAGTCTTTGTAGCACCAAAACCTCTTTTTCTTCATTGTTTATATCACCTTTGCTCATCAATATGTTCCCAGTTTTCATCTTCTTTATTACTTCCATCAAACTCTCAATTTTTTCATTGCTTCTTTTTATCTTTTCCTTTAGTTGCAATATCACTTCCCTTGATCTCTCTGTAAATGGAGGATCACACCATTTAAAGAACCTACAACACAACTTGTTATCCTGCAACCAGTTGCACACAAATCCATCCATCAAGCCCATAACAGATATGCTTTTACAACATACAACAAATATATGTTTTTACCAAGCATGAAATTGGGTATTTAGGTCAGTAAAAACATAACAATTTCATTTCACTCTATATATCAGTAACTTTTTCTAGAATAAGTTGAAGTTGTTAAATCTTAGACTCCCATAGTATATACAGTAAAGTAAGTGGATAGCTTTAAATGTTTATAATTTACAAAAATTGCAACTTTTAGTCATATGTTGGTGATCTAAGTGTATAACAGTAAGATAGCCATCCTATCTTTGAAATCATCAGCTTTTAAAATCTTCAAATAACTCCTCAAACATCTAATACTCAAATATTTAACAACACCAGATCAACTTTTGGTGGTGTTAAATATTACAACAAACATTAGGTCTCTGGAGCCCAGCTAGAAGAAATTTACCTTGAAACGAGAATAACCGATGAACCTTCTTCCCGGATTAGCAGTTCCCTCTTTCCAAGCTATGCGACAATCCCACATCGGCACGTCACTAGAGTTTTGGGCATCTCCCAATCTTCGATGCGATTTGTGAAACTATTTTCGCTGGAGCTCATGTTAGTTCCACTCTTAATTGTCTTCTTTTTCTTCGTCGATCTATGTGGATGAAGGTAGGAGTTGGAATCGATTTAAGAATGATTTTGGGGATAGACTGTTTTGATTCCTCTCTTCAATTTCTCTTTATTGTTGGTCTACTTGATGCTGAAGAACAAATGATTTGGGAATGATTTTGAAAATTTAGAGATTTAGAGATTTAGTCGGTTAAGGGATTTAGGAATTTAATCCACGTAATATATTTAATCAGCTGTCAGTATTGTCACGTTCTTTCTCTGTTAAATGGTTAATAAACATAGACAACAAAATTATTTTTTTTATAAATAATGTATAGTTCAATGAGTGACCGTAAAAAATATATATTTAACCCTATTTACAGCAGAAGGATCATTGGTACTGCAACACACTCCCAATCCTTGAAAAATAGTACGCATTTCAAAGTAAATTTTACTAAGATATTATGTCTATAAACCTACCCACCAATACTCCAAAAGAAGGGTAAACTACGATGTCTTGTTGCATAAAATGTATAACCACATGGTTTTGGAACGTCATACTTCCTCCGTTCTTTAATATAGATCGTTTTAAAGTTGTGCACAAGTATTAAGAAAATGATTGTAAAACATTAAATATACTATCAATTGTTTATATTACCCTTATATTAGAAAAAGAGAGTATTATTTATTGGTTAAAAAATAGTGAGAGAACTAAAATTATATTTATTACTAGAGGTAATATTGAAAACTAAACAATTAATGCTTACTTGAAATTATCAAACGACTTATATTTAGGAACAAAAATATTTCTCTAAAACGACCTATATTAAAGAACGGAGGTAGTAACACATTTTGGGAGTTCCGAGATGCAATTAACTAACTGAGACAGTATAATCAATTGCACCCTAATAATATTATGTTTGAATTGAAGAAATGGAATGAATGATGGAATGAAATAATTTTAAAATATTTTAAGTATATATTTGATTGTTATTTGGTGGTGGGTGTTGTCATATAATGATAAAATTATCACATACATCCATTCCATTGATTTTATTCCACTTTCTCCACATGCAATAAAAAAACAAAGGAATGAAATGAATTTACATTCCATTGAAATGGTTTATCCTCCAAAATGATTATCAAATACACTATTTTTATTTCATTTCTTCTTCTATTCCATTCTCTCAATCCAAATGTAGCATAAAGGAAGCACATTTTTAAGCCAAATGATAATAATAAGAGTAAAACAGAGGGGGAAAAGATATTAGGGTGAATTGATATTACTGTGATGGGTAATACAAATATCACCAGAATAAAGTGCATAGCGTACAGAGTAAGTGAGTAACCTTTATTCCCGTTTGAGGTAGTTTAGAAATTCAAAACCATAAGCATCAGATAGTTATTAAGATCCAAGAAGTCCTAGTATTCATGCCATTTGCTGAAAATCAATCTAAAAATCTAAGTCGGTCTTTTTTTTTTTCTTCTTCTTTTTGGGGGGGGGGGGAGAGGGGTATATTATAGGCAACTTTATTAACTGTTCCACATGATATATCATTATTGAAAGGTACACATCATTCCTCCAAAACTGGGATTCCATAAAATTCCTGTAAATTTTCAAAGATCAATTACCTAACAAATTTCACCATGAAATTTTTCTCCAAAGAACTACACTGAACATTGCCTTGGTTGGGTTAGAGTGGAAGGAGGAACGGAAGCTAGAGTATTACTTGGTCCCATCACATGTCCTGGCCTGCTAGTCATTTGCTGTGGAGTTCCCGACTCCTGTTCTTAAGTGGGTTGAGGGTTTTTAATAGGAAAATTTGCTAGTCATTTGCTACAATCCGATGTCAGAGGGTTTTTTAATAGGAAAATTGAACACCATGTATGGGGATTTCAGAGAGTCTAGCTCTTAACAAAACTTTAACTACTCTTATTCCCATGTTTCCCCTACTTTTTAAACAATAACAAGTAACAAGAACTATCGAAGAATGGCCTAATAGTTCAGAGCAACATGTAGCTCAAAGGTGGTCTAGCCAACTAGCAAAATTGAATTAAGAATTGCGTTCAAATTCTTCTTCTACAGGTTCCAAATTATGTCCCTTGTAAGCCACCAACAGTTCCTCGGTATTAGCTGTAAACCTTGATATGTACTTCTCCAAGAACTTATCCTCACGTAAACACAATACGTGAAAGAATCTTGGTTGCTTCTCTATCAGCTTCTTTGACTTAATTATCTGTAAAACTCTGTAGCGGGGAATCACTCTCTCCTCCATGTTAAGCATCAAATTAACTGGGTATCGACGTATTTTAGTCTTATCAATTTTAATAGTGTTCATGAAGAACTCAAGCTTAAACTTCAATGTTTCCTCTGATGTCCTAAAAACTGATGGTAACCTCCTAAACATCTCCATGTATTCAGCTTCAGAAAACCCAAAACTTTTAAACAATTCAAACTTTCTAGTTAATATATCATTTTTCATGCAATTAACCGTAAAAAGTGCATGAACCAACATCCTCGAATCAACAGAAAAACCCATATCTAAAACCTTGGAGACAAGGTCTCTAAGATCAGACCCACCCATAACAAAAATCCAAGGCTGCTTCATCAAGAGCATTGACAGCTGGGACCCAACAATCCCACAATCCACCAAATAAGCCAAATTAGACTTTAATCTTCCCTCAGGGGTAGTGAAAATCCATTTGGATCGCACTAGTGCCCGAATCAACTCTTGATTATTATGATCATTTACCAGAATTTTCTTCAGAAACTTAATATGGGGTACTATCCATTTATCCAAACTACGAGATAAAATTGAAGAATTACTGGAAAAGAACTTACCCAGATCAGAACCAGAGAGACCCAAATCCTGAAAAAGCTGCAGCTTTGGTTTGAGGGTGTTGTCAATATCAGAAAACAGGACTTTTGGGTGGAAAATTACAGTATATCGAACTTGGGTATGGGAGAATCCGAGATTCCTTAAGAATTGGACCACGGATTGTGGCGTTTGGAGGTTGGTGATCCGAGGAAAACGTTTGGATACCGAGAGAGCTTTTGATATGGGGAAATCAAAGTACTCAGCTAAGTAATTGGAAAGCACGGGGTTTTCTAACGTTTCTGGGTTGGAATTTGGAGCAGAAGTATGGATGAAATGAGTGAGAGAAGTGAGATATGAGTGGAAAGAGAAGGGTATGGGAGGATTTGTGGTGAATAGTGAGGAAATGAGGAGGAAGAGAGATAGAAGAACCAGATAAGAGAGTGATTATTCGTTTGCAGGGCATTTCTCCCATTGTCTCTTGCACAGGGTTTAATTAGGGTTCTACACTCTGTCTTAGTACTAGGAAGTAGGGATGCACAAAAGGGCGAGGTCTGCGGCCTGGCCTTGATCTGGCTTGGGTTCGGCTCGGTCAAAGTTCGGCTCGGTCAAGGTCTGGTCCGGTCAGACCTGGCCTGGTCCGATCAGGCCTGACCTAGAAAGTTTGAAAAATTCGTTTTTTTTAGACAAAAATCTGGTCTAGCTTTGGCACAGTAAAAGGCCTAGCTTTGCTTTGGCCTTGGAGTGCAGCTAGCTCTGGGTTTGACCTGCAGCACTGGCTCAGTGCCCAGGCTGACATGAGTCTGGCTTTGGCACGAGACCTTACATGATTTTTTATTCAATTATTTATAATTTTTGAACTTTAAATTTATAATTATTCATCAATAAAATATAAAATTTTACTTATTCATTATTGTAATTTATAAATTATAATACATTAGTTTTAATTAATACATCAATAAAATTTAAAATTTTAATTATTCATTCTTGATTTCTTGTTGATACATTTAATTAATATACATCTTCAATGAATATAACTAATTAGTATATTTAATATTAATAATAAGTTAGTTACTTAGTTGATTAAATATTAATAATAAGTTAATTTATTGTAAATACTAAAAGTACTAATATTTAACAATAAAATTTTATTAATATTCTTTGTTACTTTAATGTTAAATATTAACATTAATTAATACATCAATAAACTAATTTTTAATATTAATAATAAGGTAGTTTCTTGTAAATACTCATGTTCTTCATTAATTTGGATATGCTAAATTCTTGGGGGGATTTATGATTTTAGTTATTTTTTAAGTATTAATTATGTTGTACCAATTTAAATAAAAATTCCATAAAGTAATTAGAAAATTAACTAGAATTAATACTTGAGATATAATTATGTAAGAGTTTAATGATCATAAATGAAAAGATATGTGTGTTTAAACTTTACAAAATATATGTTCAACCGATCCTAGTACGTACTATAAGAAAATAAAATCGAAACTAACTTTATATTCAAAAATAAAAGTTTAATCTACTGATTTAAGTAATCTACAATATTAATATTTTACAAAATTAATTAATTTATATTTTATTATTTATATTTTAATATTTAATATGTTACATTAAAAAAAGGGACCAGACATGACAAGGCAGAAGTAGAACTGGCTGGCCTTGGCAGTCTGGCTGGCCCACTGCCTTAATCTGTGAGCTAATAGCAGGCCATGACCAATGACGAAGGCACAGGTTCGGCACGAAGAAGTAAAAATCGACTGGCTGGCTGGTCAAAGCCCATGGCTGGCGGGCCCAGCCGAGGCGAACTGTGCCAGCGGACTGTTGTGCATGCCTACTAGGAAGGGATAGAAGACAAAAGAGAAGAGAAAAAAAAAAAGAAGAAAACTTTTTCTTCTTCTTTTTTCTCCTCGTAGTTGTAGCCGAGAGAAAGAAAAAACACTCCTATAATTTTACCAACAACTACTCTCTCTATTCTTTGTATTAATTAATTGACTATTAGAAGAAAATATATGAAATGTAATTAATGTTTTATTTGTTTGTTTGATTAAAATGGATAAAAAAAAATTAATATAATTTTTATAATTTATTGAAAAAATGAAAAATAAACAAATTAATATTTAACGTAAAGATATTACAAAAAAATAAGTTATTAACTAACGACTCCTTAAAATCTACAAAAGATTTAAAAAATACTTCCTCCGTCACTTAATATAAGACGTTTTCGTCACTTAATATAAGACGTTTTAGAGAAAAAAAAAATTATCCCTTAATATATGACGTTTTAGAATTCCAAGTAAGCATTAATGACTTAATTTTCAATATTACCCCAAGTATTAAATATAACTCACTATTTTTTGCCCAATAGATAACAATCTTTTTTTTCAATACAAGAACAATATAAATATTTGATATTATATTTAACGTTATATAATTATTTCCTTAATACTTGTGCATAACTTATATTATTTAAGGGACAAAGGGAGTACTAGGTAAAAAGGATCGGAGAACTATATATTCCACAAATAATTCTACTTTGAATTTAAATTTCCTCAATTTGCAAAGTCTTGAATTTAAAGTTAGGAAATCGATACACATTTATGTCAAAATGATTGTATATTGTCTCTCTGTGCGGATAAAAAACATTCGGTTTACAATCCAAAAAAAGAAGGGAATAAAACCCTGAAAAATGAAGTAAAACAAGTTTACAGGTAGTAGTGAAACGACCACTTTCCCAGCTGCATGATTTTCAACAGGAGTACACAAGGATTCTTGACTCGATATCAGTTGTTGAACCTTTCTTCAGCATTGGGATTTTATCATTTAATGTTGTAAACATTAAATGATAACAAGTAAAATTGAAATAATAAGTACATTCATCAAACTGAGTAACCAAACATAAACATTGAGAACTATTTTTACTGAATTGGATAAACACACAACTTAATGAGTAAGATGCAAACCAGACAAGACAGATGGGAGTGACTACATATACCAACTAAAATAGTTGGAATGTCTTGAATTCTTTTGTTGATAAAATTACAAGATCCCATTATATTATATTATACACATTCTGTGAAAATTCGACCTTGGGGAAGATTGGAGGCTACATCAATGCCAAAATAAACAAAGAATTTGTACAATAGCTTATCTACATCAGGGCTTGGAACAGCCAATCGTGATTAGCCTGCCATAAAAATAAGAACCACGATAGGCCAACTCATGCGCTTGTTGGACTCAAAGGTTCAAATAATGATTTTGACTAACCTAATAGATACTTTGAATCCAAAACTGTCAGAACTTACTGTCTGCAAGGGATATTCAGTCTTCACATACCTTCACAACAATTCCTAGCAATGCAACTTCTCAGCCACACAGATTACGAAAGAATTTGACATAATATTTCAGTAGCAGTTCTGCTTTCTTTCAGATGTTAAAAGGCTGACTTGCATCAACAAACTCCCATGAAAAATCTTCGACTATGAATCTGTAGAAAACCTGTTAGGGTGGATTAACATATGAATTCCATGAGGATTAGGAAATCAAGTATGCTAGGGAATTTAGAGATTATACAACAGCATGACTACCTGTAAGATGTTTTGCATTATTTAACTTGATACAATCATGATTTAGGATGAAATATAGGAAACAGATTCCTTAAAGATGCATATCAACACAACAGTTCAAGTAAAGTTTCAACAACTGCTGACAAAAATTGCAGTCAGAGCAGCAAGAACCGACCATGTGTTTGGACATAATTAAGATTGTCATGGCATTCTTGGAATAGCGCTTACATAGTTGTTCAACCATTTATATTGTTACATGGATTTAAGGAACACCAAAATCCCATTTATATAATATATATTTTAAAATATTATTTGTGTTGAACCTTGAAAGTATAACATATAAATATATTAATGATAAAATATAAATATATATATATATATATATATATATATATATATATATATTCAAAGCAGCAAAAGTTTCTTGTAAACTTATTATACTCTAGCAGCTCTCTAACAAAGAATGTCGATACCTTTAAGCTTTCATAAGAACATCCCCATTCCCACACCCCCTAGGTCTACAATTGAAAGATTCAAACAAGTAGTGGATAAATTAAAATATTATTTGTGTTGAACCTTGAAAGTATAACATATAAAAATATTATTAATAATATATATATATATATATATATATATATATACAGGCCGGTCTCCAACGGACCGGCGACGGTTTTCTGAGATATAGCGACAGTATGAACCGTCACCATAGCATAGACCGGCTATAGCAACGGTTCATACCGTCGCTATAGCTCAAAAAACTGTCGCCATAGTCGGTCCGTCAACGGACTGGTCCATTGGAGAACCTCTTTGTATATATATATTTAAAGCAGCAGAAGTTTCTTGTAAACTTATTGTACTCTAGCAGCTCTCTAACAAAGAAGGTTGATACCTTTAAGCTTTCATAAGAACATCCCCATTCCCACAACTCCTAGGTCTACAATTGAAAGATTCAAACAAGTAGTGGATAAAATATACTTACTATTTTTAAGCAGTTCCAGTTATCAATCTCTCCTGTTGATCAAATTTCTTAACCTTCAGAATGCCAATGAGAACTTGTAGGAAAAAATAAGCACAGAAGAAATATGCAGTTGTTGCAGGCCCCTGGTATTGGAAATTTGTTTATTAATATATATCACGGACAAACAAAAGTCACCAGAACATAATTATCAGAGAAAAATAATCACTAAAACATAAACAGAAAGGTAATATTACCCTGATCGAGTTGATATACAAAATTGTGGCAAGGTTTATTAAACTTCCAGCAGCTACTGCCTGTAATTAGTCCAACGAGAAAAATAAATCGATGATACGAAAAGTTTTTTAGCAGAAAAAAGTAGTCGAGAATTCTTTGCTTGAAATTACCAAATAACCATAAAACTGAATTCTCTACAGATATACAATCAACTTATGAAAATATTCGTAACTGTCAACATTTCATCGCCTTGTTATACCTAATAATTAACTTCTTACCCAGGCTAAATTATAACATCAAAGGCAATGTTTGTTTGCAATTATGTTGCATGGGATTGGACTATTTATATAATTTATTTATTTATTGTTATTACCTCGTGTAATTAGCTCGGACGAAAGAAATATAACGAGTCGAAATTGGAATAAAAAATTTTGAGTATTACATTGTTTAATCCAGGTACGGATTCCGTACTTTTTCAGCAACTCTTTTAATTTTAATTCGTTCGTTTTGCTACTTGTTTAGAAATTTGGTATTACCTCACATGATTATTCCTTGTTAAATTTATTGTAATAGTTCCGTTTGGCGTTGATATTAGAACTCTTATTTGTACTCTTTGAACTCTTTGAATTAGTTAATCATGTCAATATGTTTTGGAGACTTTATTCATTTCTATCATTCTTCATATATTTTCGTTCACATTTGGGAGTTGTTTTGATCATTGATATCTTGTGATAATGAAGTATGTTCATATTTGATAATTCGATGTCATTTGGAGATGGTCATGTAAGCCTTGTGATTTGAACCCCTTTTGGCTTACATTTTGTAGTTTGATCCTTAGGGTATACTTGAGCTAACCAGATGTAGGGGTACCACAGGCATGTCCTTTTGACACAAGGCCATGACACTTTCCGTAGCGATGTGATCAGTTCACGGCGTATCCTTTTGTATGATCTGGGTATGATCTTTGGCCATTTGATATATTTGTTCAGGATACGTATGGGTCGACACAGTATCTGATTTGATTCGTTTGGCGGATTAGTAACGTATGTGTCGTGCGTACTATCTGTTTTGATTTGCATACATCATGGTACCGATGTATTTTGTTGGCCTTTAGCTATTTGTATTTGAGCTCGGTATGAAATTGTTACCTTATAACCATTTGATTCAGCCTTATTTTGTTTCGAATTCTTTTGACTATAGTTTTCAATTTGACAACATTAATCATTTGTACCTTGCCTCACCAATTTCGATATATTCATATTTGGTTCATAGTCTGTATTGTTCATAGTTTGTATTTGTTCGTTCATTCAATTCTTTTGGTACATATATAAATTGTTTTATATTTGTGCATCTTTATATCCGTACTGGACAATTGGCTCATGCTGTGTTTTTTTTCCAGTGGGTTTGCAGGAGTGATACAGGGTTAGTGAAATAAAGAGAGTTGTCTTTGACCATCTAGGTTGATTCGATTTTAGGTTTTGATTATTTTGACTCTGTTTGGAGAATTGTATTAGTACTTCATTAATGGATATCATTATTATATATTTTGAAGTCATTAGTGCGCTATTTAATTATTTTGAGGTTTATTGTGCTTTGCATGTGACCTCCCTGTCCTATTCGGGAAGGGAGTGTTACAAAGATGGTATAAGCACCTTTTTATCTTTGAGCTAGTCCTACGATGACAATCTCATGGAATATTTCTACTCCCAAGGCCATTTGATATCTCAAAAGGGGGCATTATTCAATCCCACCTTCCTACTTGGGATTATATATTCCCTCATAAATTGGAGCGAATGTAGAACATAATTTCCTCCCTTTCAACTATTTTTTCCAGCTAACATGTTATGATGCATAATGCCTATAGTACAGTTGGAACAATATTTTTAAAAAATGAATAAGGTGTTGGTAATCTTGTGGCGCTACCAAATATTTCAAATAAATAGTGAAAATCTTGTTTCAGTAAAAAAATCATATACTACATAAAATATACCATAAATTAAAGACAAGAAAATGTAGTAGTTTTGCTTTAAACATTTCTCATGTTCTAAAAAATATTGTACTAAATCAATTAGCATATCTAGCTTTCGTCTTATTATAAAGATTTCAGCTAATGATTACAATAACAAATCTAATATATAACGAAAAATCATTATTTTTTTGAAATAATATTACAGAAGGTAGCATGAATATACAACTAAAACTCACACTGCCAATTGTTTTTTGAACAGTAGCAACGCGTTGGAAAGCCCTCTCAGACTCCAAAGCTCGAACTCGAAGCTTCAAATCACCTTGCTCCTGCAAATAGAGTACGATTAAAATTTGCATAATGACGAACATTATGGAGCATAACCATGACTAAAAAATAGTCAGAACAATGTCAAGTTAAAGCATGATCTCTACCAAACGCTGGATTATTTGAGTAAGCCTTTCGACCCTATCAGCCTGTCTAAATAAGTTATAGAATGATTGCGCTTGTCTGTCCCATCTCTTTCGGAAGTCCTGTAACACTTGCAGGACTAACAGTTAGAAAGATACTGGATTTTTAGGCATAGAATGATGTACAGTAAAGAATAGTAAGAACATTTTGCCTTAAAGATGACTTCTACACCAGCTTCACGAAATTTAAGTAGCTCCAGTGCATAGCTGCATGGTAAAGCAATAAACATGTCAGAGATACAATAGATAGCTAGCCCCATATTCAGGAAGATGCGAGATGCTTCACAAGGATAGTTTAGGCTAAAACTGTACTCACGGTTTAGCTATTTCAGTGATGTCAAATCTAGGGTCGAGACCCTTGCCAATCCCATCCAAAACTGGGGAAATAATTTGTTACTATACAGTAGCCAAAAATGACAGTGACAGGAATAGATATTTTGTGAAAAATACAAAATTAAATACCTGAAAATGCTCTAACAACAAAAGTAAATGTTGCAGGGAATCGGAAGGGTTGATCGGCTGCAATTGCTAATAGATCCTCCCCTGCCAAGAGAAACTGACAGCTATTGAGAAACTAATATCTTTCTACAAAAAAATACAATAATACTAGTCAGAAAATGAGAAAAGTGGCTCATAAATTGTTGTATCAGTACCATTTAAAGCTGGTGGTACCAAACTTGGCTTTTCATGATTCATTTAACTGTAGCATTTTATTATTAATTTTTATTTGACAAATTGAAATAGCATCATTGTAATGTAATAGTTATAAGAGCAATTTTTTTTATAGGTGCTAAAAGAGCTATTAGTTAAATTGCCAAGTAACACCAAATAATCTGGACCAGAAAGACCAAATTTAATTTAGAATGATATTATTTGCATGGAAAAAAATCCCAGGGTGAGAAAGCCTCGTAATATACAAATTAAATGTTAGAAACCAGAAATTGAAAAAAATCAAACCACCAGGAAACTTGGAAAGGTTACAAATTTCCATACCTAAGCAAGGATTCAGCCTCTCAAAGAAACGTTTAAGGTCATGAAAATATAGCAGTTAAATTATAGTTACCTATATAAATATGAAACAAGCATAAATATATTTCCATCTAAACCCAAAAAGTCTCCTACTTCTGCTCATGATTATATCAAAATTACAATAACTGGTCCTTGATATGCAAAAGTAACAAACTTTATATTTGAGTTAAATGCACGAAGTTTTCTAGAAATTCTTTTCTCAGATGAAGGCAACATTACATGAACCAAATCAACTTGAGCAATGAAGAAGCTTTTATTACAGAATTATGTCATCATACCTAGTGCTCAAAGCTCTCGCAAATAGCAAGGTCTGGGAGGGTTAGATGTAAGCAACCTTACCTCTATTTACAAAGAGGTTGTTTCCGGTACTTGAAACCATGACCAAGCAATCAACAAGTGATCACTTGACCATAAGCATGACCTTCCTTTTATCACAGGAATAGAAGGTACAAATGCATTACCTATTGCAGCTAGTCGTTGCTTCTTCTTCTCTATCCTTTCTTCCTTGCTCAATGGCTTCTTAAATCCAAGTTCTGTTGTTGCCATCTCTCTCTCTCTTCTTTGTGCTGCAAGGCGCTCCTCAAAGCTGCAAATTAATTCATGATCTTACGTATGCGTTCGACACAGAAATACTATGTCATTCTCACCCTTGTTTAATGCTTCCTTGATCAATAGATTTTGCAAAAGATCTATTGACGAATAAGCTTCCATCAATTAGTTATCATCCAGATGGCCCCAAGTCTACAGTCTACACAAACCAGGTATCAATTTATATAGAAGGTTGTTTTTTCTTTAGTTTTATTTGAAAGTCATGAGATTAGCATATGACTTTTAATAAACTTGCAAGGCTAGGATTAAAAGAGAGATATGTCAAACCAAGGGCTAAGATTCTAGAGTTACTTTCAGAGTCGTATAAATAGGTTTATGACAGTATTTAGGCAGCACCTTTTGATTATACTTTGAATGTATTTAGACCAAAGGTTCTACTCTTTGGTCTTTGACCTAAATACACAAATTTGAAGTTCCAACTTCAATTATTCTGCTAAATTATCAATTCCATTGCAGTTAATTATTGACTTCCTGCTCCTTGCTGCACTGCATCATCTAGATTCCTAAAACAACATATCTCAGTTACAAAAGCATGGGCTTCTGAAAGCGGACAACAAACCAAAATTCCAAGAATAACAAATTGGCAGGTGGCTGGATGGATACCCAGTATATGTTACTGTAAATCTGCATCTCAATTCCTTGAAGCAAGGAAAAAACTAGTTTACCACCATAAAAAATTCTTAAAAATATCAAGTGAATCATCTGGCAAAACACTTAACCACTTAGATTTGATTCATATAATACATGGAATTTTAGATAGGTCCTTTTTCTTTAATAGATTTTGAAAGCCCGCTTGGTTTCAAAATGAGTGGTAGTAATATTTTTTAGATGAAACATTTGCTTAGGAATTACATGTTGTGGATGCTCATGTTTAGACTGCAGTGTGAGACGAAAAAATGAGGTGAATATGAAAGTTGACACTAAGAGAGGGGTAGCTTTCTCTATCTACATATTATCAGCACAAATATTCGTAGCATCAGAAGAACAATTTGAACTACCAAAACATTGTATTAAATTTTCTAAATGGATGTTGAAGCATCACTTTCTAATTGAGCACTCAAAGCGTATACTAGTTTTGGCCAATTTTCATCTTTGGAAACTAAAGAAGGTCCAAGAAAAGTTCCATCTTGACCAAATGATTCTACCGATCGTCATAGCTCATGCACTGCCGGCATCGGAGAGGAATGCAAAAACTATCCAAAAAAAGGTCCAAGAAGAATCTAAATCTGAGAAGTACCTATCAAGGAAGAACTTTGCAGTTCGTCTGACAGCAGTCATGTCTCCGGTTGGCACAAGAACACCCATTTGAACCATTGCATCAAGGACCTATAGATATAGAATAAATTTTACACGTAAGCTACCAGAACTAACATTGTTAATCATCAACAAGACAATAACCTTCATATGCCTGATCAGACCATAATACATCAACTGCCTCTTCTGGTTCTGGACTTGCCAGATTAAATGGCGGGTGGTCTAACGATAGTGGTCAAGCTTCCAGCTTCCCTCATTCTTGACATATACAACATCTACTTGGGAGTTATGCTTTACATGTGGACTATTGGATTGCACACTAAGACTACACTTGATCATTGCAAAAGAAAAGAAATCTGAGAGAAGCAATTACCTTATTCGGATCCTTCTCATAAACTCCATAAAACACCTCCAGCAAGCCTTCTCTAATGTTTTGACTTATACTGCAAGAAGCCAAGGCTAAATGTTCCAAGTTCCAACAGAAATATATATATATATATATGGTGGTAATTCGATAAAAGATTTTCAAGTTGACAGAAGTCTACAGTGCAAAGAATCACTTGTATACCTCCCCATCATTCCAAAATCATAAAATATCAGCCTTCCACCATTAACATCATCCACAGCAATATTTCCAGGATGCTACAGAAAAAAGACCAAATTCTGATCAGAATGCATGAGCTGTATTAAAATGTGGTCTTCAAAAAATATTTATACCAACATCGCCAATAACCTGTTTCAAGAGGTTAAGAACAGGTAGAAGGATGAAACCAGTTATTGACAATAAACGGGTATAATGCACAACTGACAGAGATCACACCCCAATTGGAACCCTAACAGGCAACCAATTTGAAAGTTAATTTTAAAAGTAAACCTAACAAAAATTAGTTGTTTTGTCTGGCTACATGCTCATAAGTACAGCAATGATTATAACTCTCAGCCTGGAGTAACTTCTTCATTCAAAAATCAGTTGTCCTCCCAAATTACCGAAGATGTAAGCATTTAAGCCACCTGAGTTAATGAACAAAAGGTCATTGATAAACTCACAGGGTCAGCGTGGAAGAAGCCATGAGACAAAATTTGTTCCAGGTATGATTCAACAGCATAGCGGCCCAACCTGGAGAATAATATGCCAACATCAAATCCATTTGGATAATAAGACAATGATCTCTATTTCAAATTAAGAAGCATAAGAATCCACATCACAAACTATTTACCTTTGGCGATCAACACCCAATTGATCTAAAGCTTGTATCCTGTTTATTTTGATCCCAGGTACGTATTCCATTGTCAGAACCTACACCAAAAGAGAAACTATTCAATAAAGGAGATTACAAGAAAATCTGAAATTTAGAAGTCAAACATTCTAGATTAGCAAAAGTTTTTAAACCTGTGGAGTGGTGTATTCCCAAAATATTGTTGGTACTTTTACATAATTCAACTCTCTGAAGTTACTTGCAAATAGTTCTGCATTAGCTGCTTCCTTTGTGTAATCAATCTCCTGAAATATAATGAATACAATCAGCTTTCATTAACTTTAAACTAGGGGAAAAACATTGAGATCATATATTTGAAACATGATAAAAAAAAATATCAGAATAATAATAATAATAATAATAATAATAATAATAATCAAATTCAGAATCAGACAGAGGATCATGATCCTATAGTTTCGATTACTAAGGGAATCAATTATACCAAACAAGCTTCACTAAACTAGTCAATATACATTGATTGATTTTTTTTTTATATGAAGGTCCAATGGCCTGTGCTACCTTTACAACTCTTAGAACCAATAGCTCATATCATCCAGATTCTAGTTCAGATTTTCTTCACATAAAATTATAGCACATTCCAATGATATACATGTATATATATATATATATATATATATATATATATATAGTTAGAATTAAAACTCCCATGTACTAAACCGAGGGTTGAAGAAAGGGAAATGCTTCTTGTGCTATGATAGAGCACATCAGTACATTAAGGTGTACTTTGCATATCTAATGAAGGTCTTGGTTGATGATCAAAGAGTGAAAAAAACAAAAATGAAAAAGTTACAACAGTAGTCGTGAATTAACAAATTCTTTTTCTTTTCTACGCTATCCATTTTAGTAAAAAATATTCAACTAGTCAATACTCTTTTTGTCTCACAAAATCCTGCTGTTTGATCCTTCCCTCTTCGTCGCCTTACCAAATTTATCTCAGTTAATTTTTCTAACCTTTCCTTCAATTTATGCTGCTCTCGCCTCAAATGCTTTTAATTTGTGTGTACTTGTCTTCACAGTAATCAATCTCAATATCCTTAATACACCAACACTCAACATCTTGCGACCAAACTTTTATCAAAGACCTCTATGTGCCTCAGTATTTGAATAATAGAAGGAGATTCATCAGAAACCTAATTGTTGAATAAGGGAAGCCAAGACACATCCAACTGTCTTCTTGGATTGATCTCTGAAGTTTCTTTGAATTTTTTTTATTACAATTAAAAAACAATTCATCAGAATGAGAGAAAAGCTTACATAAGGCAATCCCAAATAGTAACAAATCCAATCCAAAGAAAAAAATTACCTGATATAAGACACTTGCGCACTCATCATAGATAGCAACCCAATCCCTTTTTGCCCCATCGGACTTCGGGTCAATCTTTTGAAGATATTCTGCAATCACCTGAGAAAAACAAATTGAAGAACCAATGCTCATTGGAACCTACTAGTCTATCACGCAGCAACAAAACCTTTAAAATATCAATAGCAAAAGATAATGACACATGTGGGATAACAGTGATGAATGGAAGCTTCTAAGAGATTCTTTCCACACTGACAGCATAGTCATAGAATGTACACAGAATTAATATAATTAGTCAGGATGACTCTCAGAATTTGAGGACAACATACAAAGTTGGAGGAAAGAAGACTTGATATACTGACCATTTGTTTCTTTTTCAGAGAAGAACATATTGGCTTAGTGACCTAGAAACCAAATCAGAACATTAAGCTTTCAGTAAATATGAAGGAACACCAGATATTACCCTCAGGTTTTTTAAATCAATATCAAATAGATCCTTGAGACCGGGCCTTTGCACTTTACAAACAACGTCCTGTCCCTTCAGTCTTGCACGATGAACCTGACCTGCACAAAGATTTGGTGGGGGGGGATCAACTTCTCACATTTCATTTTTGCCACTTACAAACTGTATGATGCTTGATATGAATTATCACATTGAGTTTTTAAGAAAAGTTAAGATTTAAGATTACCTAGACTAGCAGCAGCTATTGGCTCATACTCAAAGTGGTCAAATATATCATCCACTGGGCCTCCAAGCTCTTCTTCAACTATAGAGACTGCAGTTTCTGATGGAAAAGGAGGAACTTGATCCTTCATGAAATGAAAATACGATTAATCCTTTTGACGGAGAAATATAGATAACACTCATAACATACTAAACTATATAACAAAAAACTGGAGAAAAAAGGTTACTCTTGCAAAATCATTTAATAGCAACAAAGATGTGAAGGTATTTGTAGTTATAAACCAATGCTCTAAAAATCGTTAGGCAGACCTAGGCGGCAGATGGGGCGCCTAGCGCCTAGATAGTGCCTAGGCGTTTCCCTAAGCGGACTAAACGTTTTCCTGGGCGAACTAAGTGTTTTCTTAGGCAGTCTCATTTATTTATTTTTCTATTGTACATACTTGTTATACTATATAAAGCATATAGTAGGTGTAATTTTTTAAAATTTTACAAGAAACATTACCAAAAAACAATCGTTTAATGCTTAACAAATTCATTTTGAGTATTGTAGAGATTTAAAGTAGAGGTCTGATTCTGCTTAGGCGAGGGCATAGGCGCCCAGCCAAATCGAAGCAGTAGATCGCCTAGCGCCTAGGCAAGGATTAATCGGACCTAGGCCGGGATTTTTAGAACACTGTTACAAACAGCCTAAAACTTACTTGTAATTCTCACTCTAGTGCTTGAGGAGAAGGAGAGACAAATAGAAACATGCTCTACTTTGAAGAAAGCCAACTTTTAGAAATACAAAAAATAAAATACGAGGGGAAGGAAATTATGACTCATTTGTGTTTTATTGGCATGATGAAGAAAAAAGATGAGGGGGAGCATTTACAAGGGGAAGGGTACCTCCAATCGAGCGGAACCTCTTTTACGTCGTATTTTTGTACAACTACAAGGAAGGGAAGGGGAGACCTTACATTGTTTCGTTGAGTAGTGGGATGGGGATGTGGGGTGGAAAAAGGCACAATTTTGGAATTTATAATACAACCCAACATATTAATATCATAACCCATAAAGTTCACCCATTTCCTTGCTCTTTTTCTCCCACTTTTGGGAGGGGTGAGATTTATGAGCTCGAAGGGGGAGGACCAGAGGAGACCCCTCTCCTCTCACTTCCCCTCTAGCTTTACAATCTACAGAACAAGGGAAATATTATTTTTATATCCCTATTTCTTTACTTCCTGCCAAATGAGGATCACATAAGAAAGAACTTTTAGATATATAGAAAAGTAAAAGGAAGAAAATTAGAAAGTTTTCACGTCTGTTTATGATATTTTCCAGTAACGAATCTTCAGACACTGCAAGGATCCTATAGCCTAAAACACACCCATGAAGCAACACGCCTAAAATAGCAGCCATCTGACATCATGTTTGTCAAATCATAAATGTACCAAGAAAATATTAGTATTAATTTTAAAGATTTGAAAATATCCAAGCTTCAAAAAAGAACTACTAGATATTCCAATTGTGATTTGATTGTTAAAAGAATATAACTAGCATATCAAGGGGGGTAAAACAGTGAAGAAAGTAAATGAATCTTCCAAATGCCAATGCCAACGATGCAATAAAACTAAACAGCTGAAAGATCCCAAAGCTGACAAGAAGATCAGCTTTCAAAATAATACATACCTGTAAATGATGCATTTCTAACTAAATTATATATTGATGAAAAAAGAAGGTAGAGCACATAATAACACACAGCGCAAAGAAGCATGTAATGGTTCGAGGAATCTAAAACTTATTTGATACCTGAAGTTCTGACAACTGATCTACATATTCTTGAGCAAGTATGTCCACCCTTGTAGAGAACTGCTGACCAATTTTAATGAAAGTAGGACCTAATCTCAAAATACTTTCTTTCAACCACTTGGCAAGGGCTTTCCGCCTTTGAACTTTCTTCACCTCGGTTATTCCACCTGCACAAATGAAATTCAGATATCAATTTGAACATGACCAATTTATTTCTTTGAATCGCATAGTGTGCATCTGAAGTCTAGTAGAAATAATAGCATTTAAGAGACAGTGCAAGGATCCAAAGACAAATCATGACAGGTCAATAGAGACAAGAAACTGAGTACAAATATTGGAAGCAATCTAATAATTATACTATATATAAGAGAACCAATCAATTCCAAATGATTTTGTGAGATGCAGAACAGCTCAACCCAAGATAATGGAGACAATTCCCCTGCAAAAGAAGTTTGAATGGACTCTAGAGAACTTTAGATAATTTTACTTGGAAAGAAAATCTTGTCTCAAATATAGAGTGAGCAGGAGGTTCGATCTATCAGTCTCTCACCCTCTCACTTTCATCCATGTTTTTCTCTCCACCCTCTCATCCCTTATTATTCCTCGTCAACTCTAATATCTTATCGACACTCTCTCCCATTCTCTTATTTTTTTTTTCTTTTGTATTCTCTTTGGTGTAATGTGATAAAAGAAAATACATTACTCCTAATTTCTCTAAATCACAACTTCGGAACTAGTTTAAACTTGCTTTTTTTTGTTTTTTTACTTTTTGAATCACAGTGTGTTCATGAAGTATAATAATATTAAAGGGACAGTGCAAGGATCCAAAGACAAATCATGACAGGTCAATAGAGACAAGAAACTGAGTACAAATATTTCGAAGCAATCTAATAACAGATGCTACGACGAGAGAACAAATCAATTCCAGATGGTTTTGTGAGATGCTGAACCCAAGATAATAGAGATAATTCCCCTACAAAAGAAGCTTGTCTGGATTCTGGAGCACATTACGTAGTTTTACTTGGGAAGTATATCTCGTTGCAAATTTACAAGCTTTGAGATAATACAACCTTTTCATAGTCATACAAGGCAAAAATTTCTTCAGCCCAGAATAAAGAGTTAAACTTCTTTAATCTTCCCCCTTGACATAGTGCATGAAGTTTAAATTGATAAACTGATATGTGCAAAACCCTCCTCCACTTCTAATAGAATTAGAAGTTAGAACGCGGCTCAGCTACTACAGAATTCCTTTGGTGGATTTTTATGGCTCCATCAAGAAGAAGTGACCTTGACACCGGAATCGACAAGATCAATAAGAATGTTGTGCTCTTCTGTTTTTCTTTGTCCACTTTGGTGTGGGAGGAGGAGGGAGAAGATTGAAGAGATTTTCTAAGATTTACTTGGCTATATTTAATAAATTAACAGTTTAACACGAACAAACATGGAAGCATATCAATTTAAAATTTTAAATCATATTGACTAAACCAACTATTTTTTTTGTTTGATTACATGAGAAATTTCAGTTTCATACAAGTGACTAACCACGATAAGAGAACTTCTGATTATCCAACCAAGCTCTGAAGATAAAAGTGAAAACGAATCCCCATATTTCCAAAGTTCTTTGTATAGTTGAATAGGTTTTGAATCTATTCCAACGACCCCCAGGAGCAACAGAAACCTGCATAACCATTTTTTTTAATGGTGAATAAAGGTAATTTACCATTCAACGGTAATAAACACACATACACGCATATACTAAAGACATATGACAAAGGACATGGAACGTTATCATTACCAATACTAATCAATAAATTTCGTAATAGCATCTAGATCCACTAAAACAAAATTTCTTTATTATTTCTCTCTCAACTACTATCATCAATTTCTTTTTAACATCAACAATCCTATCCATATCCCCTTGTTCAAACCCACTAAATTTCTTGGTTTCTCCTGAACTAACTTAACCTTGTAAGTCATTCGAGACATTATTCTCGTTTGCATTAATACTTCATCAAGTCTTTTATCTACTACAAACTCATTAGATAAAATGGGCCATCAAAATATCTTGAACATAATATTAAAGAAGTTAATTAAACTAATGAACAATCGGCTAATCTTGGTTATTTTGAAATTAATCAGATATTACCATTTACCGCTTGCCATCTGAAAAAGATGGAAATATGTTAAATTTGTATGAGTTTACTACTCATAATTTTTTCACCCTGTAAGTGACACAACACCAGCACAATTAACCCAACTCTACAAAACCTGAAGCTTTCCAGTGATAACCTGACAAGACAACTAAACAGAAGTATCTTATTGCTTTTCCTAATATAATTAAAAAGTGAACTCACAGCAGCTCAATTTAAATAACAATGGCTCAAAATTTCCCACCTTCCCACACATTTTTATCGACAGGCAATCAAATCCTAAAACTGAAGAGTAGAGTAAGATTATACCTCAACCTGACCTTGACCTTTTTGCTTAAACCACGCATCCTCTTGTCCAATTTCCTCCACACTCTTCTTCTTTTTCTTCTTCTCACCTTCTCCCTCTTTTTTCCCCACAACTTCTCCACCAAATTTCGCGGCAGCCCCGTTGTCACTCCCATTAACATACTTCACTAAGCTCCCATTACCAGCAACTCCATTCTCATTCCCACCCTCAATCACCGGAACAACACCGCCATTCTTGAACTTCTCAACTGAACCATTATACTTACCATAACTACCATTACCATTCAATTCAATTCCATCAATTTCCCTCGCTTCAACTGCACTTCCTTCAGTTTTAGATGCTTTAACTCGCGCTCCAAGAGAGAAACTAGGTTTAGATTGATTGAGTTTAGGGAAAGATATAGAGAATCGGAGTTTTCCAGTAGTACATGGGCGGAGAAAAGTGAGCTCGGGGAGTGAAGTTGAGGTACAGAGAGAAGCTGTCGCCATTGTTTATACTACTGAATCATCAAAACCTAACCCTAATTCGCCATTGTTTTATAGAATTGATCGGTCGTAGAATAGAAAGATGAGACAGAAAAATAAAAACTGGTGAAGAGGAGTTGAAGAAGAGGGAAAATGAGAGGGTGTGGAGAAGGGGATGCCAGGTAGCCAATGGGATGAGTATTTATTTGGGTTCTGATTGGCTGTTAATTTTGTTAGATTACTGGGGATTTGTTTGCAGCCTCAAACCTGTTTGTCGTATCGACGTACGCCACACACACAAAAAAAACGAATAATTTTAGTTTTTTTATTTTTTGGGTGGTGAAATTATTTGGACAGTGTATTTATTTAGAATGACGTGTCAACTCAAGTTAACCAATATATTGACTATTTGTGCGAGTTTTTCATGTTATTTTTTGTCATTATTTAAGAATATAATTGATTTTGATTATTTATTTCAATATCAAGAGAGACAAAAGATTTGGTTAAAAATAAATGTAAGTTTAGGGTTAACAAGCAAGGGTGGCTTGGAGAGACGAAAGATCCACAAAAATATGCTCTCTAAAGATGACTAATGGAAGAAAAACAGGCGATACGACATCAAGTAGTTTTGGTCAAAAAATATATATAAGTTTGGGTTGGTTTTGAGTTGGCTTAAATATGATTTATTACCCTAAACTATAAACTATATATTCTACTTCGGTGATCCACCTTTTAATTTTGTCAATTAGATGATTGAACTATTAATTTTTTTTGATTTCATTCAATTGGGCTGTACGTCGAAAATTCTTGACGCCATCCTAAGAGCTAAAATGAATGCTTATGCGTAAAAAGAATATATATTTTTTAATGAGATTAAAGGACAAAAAGATAAAATAACAAATAAAACAACTAAAAATTACACAAATAATATAATAATTAGTTATATATAAAAATAAAAAGCAGTTTTTTATAATAAAAATAAATAAAAAACGCGGTTTTTTTAATAATAAAAAAAACGCAGTTTTTTTGTAATAATAAAAAAACATTTTTAATTAAAAAATCAGTTTTTTTAATAAAAATAAAAAAATGTAGTTTTTTAATAAAAATAAATAAAACACAGTTTTTTTAATAAAAATAAATAAAATATTGTTTTTAAAATAAAAATAAATAAAACATGCTTTTTTTAATAAAAAATAAAAAGCAATTTTTTTAATAAAAATAAAAGCGCAGCTTTTTTAATAAAATAAAAAAAAGGCATTTTTTTAATAAGAATAAAAAAATACAATTTTTTAATAAAAGAAATAATAAAACGCGGTTTTTTTCAATAAAAATAATTATTATATTATTTGTATAATAATTATAGAAATAATTTATATTATTTATATAATTATAAATAAATAATTATACAACTAATTTATATTATTTGTGTAATTTTTAGTTGTTTTATTTGTTATTTTACCTTTCTTGTCCTTTGATCTCATTAAAAATATATATTCTTTTTACACATAAGCATTCATTTAGCCTATTAGGATGTCACGTCAGCAATTTCTGATGCGGCAGGCCCAATTGAATATAATCAAAAAAAATTAATAATTCAATCATCTAATTGACAAAATTGAAAGGTGGATCACCGAAGTGGAATATGGCCTATAGTTTATGGTAGTAAATCATATTTAAGCCTTTTGAGTTACATAAAATAGGTTTGGTTTAATTTTATAATCAAAATCATATTATTTATATTTAATAGGGTTCTTTAAACTACTATACAACAATTATAAAATAATTACAAAATTAGTTCATCTACAAAATAATTACAAAAAAAAAGTGCAACATAAATTGGTTACCTTTAATTCAGGTACTAACTCGTCGTTACTACACATTCATAAATTGGTTACATTCATATAAGTGTTTGGTTATCTAGGTTTAATTGTCCAGTCTTCAATTGGTCACCACGTCATGATACTGTGTGATTTGATTATAAACTGAATGCAAACAATGTGTTTCAGATTTATGGTTATAATTAGATATATTTTGGTTACTGTATAATGTTGATTTGGTCACCATTCACAATATTGTATTATTTTTAATACTTCAATTGTACTTTATTTTACGATAAAGGTCTGATATAGTACATCAGCAAAAAAGTGTAAATACAAAAATATATGGATGTTTACTGTGAGTAACCAATAACCAGATATATGGTAACCTTTTTATTGATGTAAGTTGTAAGACCCCAACTTTTTAAATAAAGATAATTTTTCTATAAATATTATTTTTAAATATTATGGAATGAATTTGATATAATGTTATAATTGTGGGTATTATTTATAAATTTTGTAAAGTACGCAAGTTGTTATAAAATATTCGTTTGGTCGGGAAATATTCTTTTTGTCGGGGAATATTCATACGATGACACAATTATTGGTGGACCCCACAACGGAATTATTATCGGAGTTAGAAAACAAAAAAAATATTTTTATGAAAATAATCTACGGAAGTGTTACTGCTAAACCTTTGTTGGAATACACGTGGTTAAAATACAAAGAACACGTGTTGTTGCACGATGAAAGATACCAGTATTATTACGATTTTTTTTTTGAATTATTGATTCTTACGTAAGAAGGCACTACTCAATAATTGTTACAGTAATTACTGTTTAATATTTTATTGATTCAATAATTGCTACGTTGATATTTTTGATTCAATAATTGTCATTACACAGTATTTCAAATTATCAAATCAATAATTCATTTAAATATATTATTATAATATTATATTATAGTAGTATGATGTGATTATATGATAGTATGTTTTTTTATATAATTTGAATGGTAACATTATTATAGTAAATTCATGGTATAAAAGTAAAATGAGGTGGAAGAGAACAATTTGAATTTGAATTCTGATGATGTAGGCGATGATGTCATCTAACGATGAGGTAAAGAATGATGTCATCGGAAGGATGATGTAAAGAATGATGTCATTTGATCGATGATGTAAGCAATGATGTCATATGATCGATGATGTAGCGATGATGTCATAAATTATGGTGAAAAGACTATTTTACCCTTACTCTACCAAGCTTATAAATAGAAGCTCATTCCTTCATTATTTTTCACGAATTCACTAAAGTTATAGAGCGAGAAAGAATAGAGAGAAGAAGAGAGAAAGAATAATAATCTTCTATTACTACAATATTGCGGTATCCAATTTCCTACTAAGGTAAGGGGTATTATTTCTTTCTTATTCATGAAGAGAACTTCTATTATTCCATTATTTATTATTACATTGGAATAACTTTTGTATACACCTGCTACCCTATACTTGGTGAAATTCTTACATTATTTCATTCTTTATCATTATGTTGGAATAACTCATACCTCTGAATCACCGCATACATGGTGAAATTCTTCATTATTCCATTTTATTATTATCATTGGAACATCTTGTCGATGCGTTCGCATTTAATTTGTTAAGCTATTTATTATTACATTGTAACATCCTCGTCTGCGTGCGTTCTATCACATGCCCGGTGATTTCTTTTGTTATCTCATTCTTTATTATACTCGGTTGGTTAAAGTTTTGCCTTCTATACTCCATGAAATTAGTGGAATATCCTTGATATTTCAAGGCTTCATCCAAAGATTCATTCATGGAAATATTCTTCCGAGCATTCTTGAGTTTTACTCTACAAAGAAGTATCATGTTGACAATTTGGACGTTATTAGTTCCTGGATAAATTAATTCTTGAACTTGTTTTATTGAATTCTCATATCATTGTCATCATCCTCATGTTTATATTATGTTGAAAGTCATCTGTGGCCTGTAGTGCATAGATGGACTTGGTATGATTATGACCAGGGATTATTCGGTGTAATCATAACCGTAATGTTACAAATGATGTGGAAAAAGTCCTCATTGGCCCGTATTGCATTGATGGACAGTTGTTGGCATGATTATGACCATTGATGAATACACGAATATCCTTGGTCGTAGTGCATGGATAATTTGTGGTTGTGATACTAATGAATATCATTGGACGTAGTGCAGAGATGATGTGGATTATTTATTAAGCTGAGTCTCAGCGATAAAAATGATGAAAAACCTTTTAAATCATAAAAGATAGTAGATTTTATTCTCTACTTGACTCTTTTAATGGATTGCTTGTTCCGCTGCAGTTAAACTTGATGTTTGTTATATTTTATCAGTTTAACATTGTTGAAGACTAATGATAATTTATTTTGCATTATCTTAGTCATAATATTTCTTACTGGGCTAGTTGAGCTCACCCTTTCTTTCATTGTTCTCTTCAGGAAATGAGAACGTAGCCGGGACTAGTCGGAGAACGGAGTGACGGTCCAGATGATAGTATTAGTAGTCCTCACTATTCTGTTAAATAGTGTAAAAATAAATGTAAAGAGGACTCTTTTGAGTGTGGATATTGTCTAGATGACAATATTCTTATTAAACTCTTAGTTTACGTTTTGTCGTATTTTACACGATAGTTGTATTATTAAGTTGTATTTGAATTTTGTACCATGTATTTGGCGACTCAAGATGGGTGATGTATACCTATTTTGGGGGCATCACAGTTGGTATCAAAGTTTAGGGATATGATCAATGGCTAAGATGTGAGACAAGAAATAGGAGGGGAGAGACGGAGAATTTCTTCGCTAGTATGACCTACCTAAGTTTATTTGGTATTTAATTGGTTGGTCAGAGTATAGAGATAATATGGGATATGTTAATTAACCCTTGTTTTATGGCAGTATTTGAAAATGACATCCAAGAATGTTGAGAACATCAATGGAGCACAGGAGACCGTTGAGTCTCCACATATCAATAATCAGGATAATGTGCATCAAGAAGGCGACAATCCTCAGGCAAACAACAACACGGACCAGACGATGAGCGATGGAATGTTCGGAGGCTTTATACAATTCATGCAACATCGAGCAAGAGCGGCTCATGTCCAAAATGCGTGGTGGAAACACCTGCAACTCTCGGACGGTCACCATTAAGCGATTCAAGGAACTGGGACCACCGGAGTTTTTTGGAGAGCCAAAACCACTTAAGCGCGAGACGTGGATTAAGCGGATCAACAAGATATTTGATGTCTTGGGATGCTCCGAGGAGCAAAAGGTTCCTTTGCCACCTTCATGTTGCGAGCAGATTCATGGTGAGAATCAGAAAAGCGTCTCAACTGCGCCGCATCAAGATGTCTTGGGAGAAGTTCCAAGAACTATTCAACGACAAGTACTTTCCCGAAAGTATTCGTCACATGAAAGAGGTAGATTTCATCAAGCTGGAGTAAAACAACATGACCGTGTCGCAGTACGAAGCCAAGTTTGTCGAGTTATCCCGATTTGCGTGCCATTTGGTTGATAATGAGGAGTGAATGACGTGAATGTTTCTAAGAGGTTTAAAACCTGAGATACGTCAATATCTAATCTCTCATAAATTGTGTTTGTATTCAGATGTTGTTAATAGGGCTTAGTTATTGGAATGCGATAATGAGTCAACCCGACCAAAAGAGAGCGGTCGACAAAATGATAATACAAGTGATAACAGTCATCGAAGCGGTGACAATAAGCGTGGAGGGAATCAACATGCCAGAAATGGTAATCACTTCGGTTGTAATCATGGCCAAAATAATAAGAATGGACATTTCAAGAAAAGGAGATTCAACAATGATGGAAAGACGCCAGCATCAGCACCTGTCGTTAAGGAAGGAGAACGACCACCTATCATATGCTTCAAATGTGGAGGAGAGAGACACATCAGTCCAAACTACGCGACGCCATCCAAAGCATGTTACAATTATGGAAGAGAAGGTCACCTGGCCCAATTTTGTCGTGCACCGAAGACAAGTCCAGCTGGGATGGAGGCATCAAAGGCCGTCCCAAACAAGACAAAACCGGTAGTTCAAGGGAGAGCGTTTGTCGTGACGTCCCAGAAAGCAAGGAACCCGAACGAGGTCATCACGGGTAAGCTTATCATAAATTCTAGCGAAGTATATACCTTATTTGATACTGGTTCTATCCATTCTTTTATTTCTCCTACCTGCGCTCAACGTTTAAATTTGACTCCGAAGAAATTGGACCTTGACTTATCTGTTGAAACTTCATTGGGAGAAACCTTCATTACATCCACTTTTTATAAGTCTTGTTTGGTTCAAATCGGTACCCACACATTACCTGTCGATCTTATTTCATTGAAAATACTTGCATTTGACGTAATTCTAGGGATTGATTGGTTAACTACTCATCATGCAAAAATTGATTATTTTCGTAAGGTTGTTAGCTTTCATATTCCTAACCAACCTATTATGCGAATTCAAGCAACCAAACCATTAAAATCAATCCATGTCATCTCAAGCCATAAAGCTATTCGTTTATTGAAAAACGGATGTCAAGCTTTTTTAGCTCATGTCACGGATCTAAACAAAAATACGTCGATTTTTGAATGATATTTCTATTGTTAATAAATTTCTGACGTATTCCCGAAGAACTTCATGGCCTACCCCGAAGCGTGAAATTGAATTTTGTATCGACCTTGAACCCGGTATAAAACCCATTTCAAAGCCCCATATCGAATAACCTTCTATTGAACTTCGAGAGTTAAAAACCGAATCGCAGAAATTGTTAGACATCGGCTTTATTCGTCCTAGTACTTCTCCTTGGGTGCTCTGTTGCTATTATTCGTGAAAAGAAAAAGCGGGAGTATGCGACTTTGTAATGATTATCGGGAGTTGAATCATGTCACCATCAAAAATAGGTACCCATTGCCACGTATTGATGATCTGTTTGACCAGTTACAAGGAGTCAAATTCTTTTCAAAAATTTATCTTCGTTCCGGATATCACCAATTGAAGATTAGAACCGATGACATTCTAAAGACGGCTTCAGAACTCGGTACGGGCATTATATATTCCTGGTCATGTCTTTTGGATTGACTAATGCTCCTGCTGCCTTCATGGATATGATGAACCGAGTATTCAAGGAATATTTGGATCACTTTGTGGTCGTCTTTCTTGATGACATCCTTATATATTCCAAAAGCCGTGAAGATCATGAGCAACACTTGAGGCTGATACTCCAAAAGCTTCGTGAAAACAAGTTATATGCCAAGTTGAAGAAATGCGAGTTCTGGCTTGAGGAAGTAGCATTCCTTGGGCACGTAGTATCAATTCATGGAATATCTGTTGGCCCGACAAATATTGAAGCAATTCAAAGCTGGGAGTAACCTAAATCAGTGACCGAAGTACGTAGCTTTCTCGGTTTAGCTGGTTATTATCGGAGATTCGTGGAAGGATTTTCTCGAATTGCTACTCCACTAACTCAGCTGACTCGAAAAGATACAAAATTCGGTTGGAGCGAGGAATGTGAGAAGAGTTTTCAAGAACTCAAAAGGATACTCATTTCAGCACCTGTTCTGACAATACCATCTGGCTCGGAGGGATTTTTCATCTACAGTGATGCTTCGGGCAAAGGGTTAGGATGTGTTCTCATGCAACATGGGAAAGTCATAGCCTATGCCTCTCGATAACTCAAAGAATATGAGAGGAATTATCCTACTAATGATCTAGAGTTGGCAGTTGTTGTTTTTGCACTTAAAATTTGGAGGCATTACTTGTATGGGGAAAAAGTGGAGATTTTTACGGATCATAAAAGCCTCAAATATTTCTTCACTCAAAAGGAACTCAACATGCGACAACGACGTTGGCTTAAACTGTTTAAAGATTATGATCATACCATCCAATATCATCCTAGAAAAGCGAACGTGGTAGTTGACGCATTGAGTAGAAGATCATATGCGAGTACGAGTGCGATATTGACAACGCAAAGGCCCATTTTGTGTGACTTGCAAAGGATGGAGATAGAGTTAAAAACTCTAGGGACCCATGTGATGATGGCGAATATACGAGTAGAACCGACTTTAATTGATAAATTTAAAGCTGCTCAAGTTACAGATCTAGAGCTGATGCGTATGAGTCAGAAAGTGCCAGAAGGTGCTATGCCGAAAGCAAGAATCGATGAAGAAGGAATACTTCGAGTCAACTCCAGACTTTGTGTTCCTAACGACCCTGATTTAAAGTATAAAATCATGATGGAGGTGCACAACACACCGTTTGCAATCCATCCTGGGAGTACCAAAATGTATCGTGAACTTCGTCATACATTTTGGTGGAGCAATATGAAGAAAGAGATAACGCTGTTTATCTCAAGGTGTCTAACTTGTCAACGAGTCAAGACGGAGCATCAAATACCAAAAGGTCCATTGCAACCACTTGAAATTCCAGAATGGAAGTGGGAGCACATTACCATGGATTTCATTACTGGTCTTCCCATGGTTTCTCAAGGCATAGATGCAATTTGGGTCATTGTTGACAGATTGACCAAGTCTGCTCAATTCTTACCAATACGAGAAACTTATACACTTAAACGTCTTGCTCGTATGTACATAAACGAGATTGTAAGACTGCATGGTATGCCAGTATCCATAGTTTCTAATCGAGACCCAAGATTCACTTCACGATTTTGGGTTAGTTTGTAAAAAGATATGGGCACGGACTTACGATTTAGTTCGGCATATCATCCTCAGATGGACGGACAATCAGAGAGGACTATTCAAACTCTTGAAGATTTATTAAGACTCTGTGTCCTTGACTTCAAGGGAAGTTGGGACAAGTTCTTACCGTTGGTGGAGTTTTCATACAACAACAGTTATCAAGCAAGTATTGGCATGGCTCCATTCGAAGCGTTGTATGGAATAAAATGTCCTTCTCCAGTATGCTGGGATGAGGTGGGTGAAGCAACGTTGTTGGGACAAGAGTTGGTACATATGACTACGGAAAAGATTCAAACGATCCGACAACGTATAAAAACCTCACAAGATCGACAAAAGAGTTATGCTGATCTTCATCGAAAGGACATGGAATTTGATATTGGAGATCATGTGTTATTACGTGTTGCTCCATGGAAAGGAGTTACGAGATTTGGAAAGAGAGGAAGGCTCAATCCTCGATTCATTGGCCCATTTTTAATCATCGATCGAATAGGAACTGTGGCGTATTGACTCGCTTTACCACCAAGTATGTCTCGTGTTCATAACGTTTTTCACATATCCATGTTACGTAAATATGTGGAAGACCCGAACCACATTATTGAGTTAGAACCAGACGAAATAGCGGAAAATTTGGCGTATGAAGAGGTTCTGTTCAAATCTTGGATAAGAAGGAACATATTCTACGCTCCAAGGTTATACCTCAAGTTAAAGTTTTGTGGAGAAACCACGATGTTGAGGAAATGACCTGGGAGTTAGAATCTAAAATGAAATCAAGATATCCTTACCTTTTCGACATACCAGGTACGTAGCCTAATTTTGAGGGCGAAATTTCATAAGAAGGGGAGGTTGTAAGACCCCAACTTTTTAAATAAAGATGATTTTTCTATAAATATTATTTTTAAATATTATGGAATGAATTTGATATAATGTTATAGTTGTGGGTAATATTTATAAATTTTGCAAAGTACGCAAGTTCTTATAAAATATTCGTTTGATCGGGAAATATTCTTTTTGTCGGGGAATATTTGTACGACGACACAATCATTGGTGGACCCCACAAAGGAATTATTGTCGGAGTTAAAAAATAACAAAAATATTTTTATGAAAATAACTGCGATAAGTGTTACAGATTAACACTTTGTTGGAATACACAGTGGTTAAAATACAAGAATATGCGCGTTGTTGCACGATGTATTACGGTATTGCATGTATTTTTTTTGAATTATTGATTCTTACGTAAGAAAAGCACTACTCAATAATTATTACGATAATTATCGCTTTTAATATTTTATTGATTCAATAATTGCTACGTTGATATTTTGATTCAATAATTGTCATTACAGATTTTCAAATTATCAAATCAATAATTCATTTAAATATATTATTATAATATTATATTATAGTAGTATGATGTGATTATATGATAGTATGTTTTTTTTTATATAATTTGAATGGTAACATTATTATAGTAAATTCATGGTATAAAAGTAAAATGAGGTAGAAGAGAACAATTTGAATTTGAATTCTGATGATGTAGGCGATGATGTCATCTAAACGATGAGGTAAGCAATGATGTCATCGAAAGGATGATGTAAGTAATGATGTCATTTGATCGATGATGTAAGCAATGATGTCATATGATCGATGATGTAAGCGATGATGTCATAAATTATGGTGAAAAGACTATTTTACCCTTACTCTACCAAGCTTATAAATAGAAGCTTATTCTTTCATTATTTTTCACGAATTCACTAAAGCTATAGAGCGAGAAAGAATAGAGAGAATAAGAGAGAGAAGAAGAATCTTCTGTTACTACAATATTGCGGTATCCAATTTCCTACTAAGGTAAGGAGTATTATTTCTTTCTTATTCATGAAGAGAACTTCTATTATTCCATTATTTATTATTCTGTTGGAATAATCTGTATACGCGGGCTACCCTATACTTGGTGAAATTCTTCTGTTATTCCATTCTTTATTGTAAGACCCCAAATAATTAATAAATGAAATTTAATTTCCTCTAATTATTATTTTGAAATAGTAAGGGTTGATTTGATTAATGTGGATAGTTATGGGTAAAATACGCAAGTATTTCAAAATAAGCAAATGGTTATAAAATATTCATTATTATCGGGGAATATTCGTTTGGTCGTGGAATATTCAATCTTTTCAGAGGGAATATTAAATGCGACGACAAACACGACCATGTATGGGCCCCATAACTAAAAGCGATTGGATGAATAAAATGACAAATATAAGTTGTTTAAAAATAATCTACGTAGTTATTACGATTATACATCTTTGTTGGAATACCCTATGGTTAAAACACAAGATGTCTGGCGTTGTTGCCGCGAAGAGAAGATACCAGTATTGCACCAATTATTGACTCTTACGTAAAGGCACTACTCAATAATGGTTACGATAATTACTTATTCAAGATTTTTTATTGATTTAATAATTGTTGCGTTGATATTTTATATTGTTGTTGTTTCAATAATTATCATTACACGATATTTTCATTATCGAAGCAATAATTCATATTATCCGAATAATATTATTAGATAACATTATTGGCTATGTCTAGAAAGTTACATACAAGGAGAGGTTTGGTCACCTAATTGCGGCCATGATGAAGAAAAATTCTTATTGGAAAGCCCTCTTTCCTGGGAGGCTGCACAGTTGTCAATATTGTGATTACGTAATATTATTTGTGAATAATTAATTATTGATTTATATGATGAGGAAAATATTGATTTTATGTGGATATAGATGGAGAAAATTTTTAATGTGACAATTGTTGAAAATTAAAATTTTATCTTTTTCTTGATAAAATAATTCATTTAAATATATTATTATATTTTTAATAATATAATAATGGTGATATTTTTACAATGAATGTGTGATATATGAGTATACGAGGAGAAAGAGTATTTTTGTTGCAATAAATGTTTAAAACATGTTAAGCATGTTGGTGGACCACATTTCTTGACTGAAATTTGATTATAGCCTGTAAAATTGCCCGTTTATGGATTTCGATCAATTTCTGTTTGGAAATTGGAAAAATTTTCTTCTGCAAAGTTGTAGAGAATTGAATTTCCTATAAAAACACGTGAGATTCAAATTTTCTGATAAAAGGGCTATTTATTATGAATTATTGAAGTTCCGAAGCTCCAAAATAATTAATTTTTGGAAGTTTAAAATATTTTTAATATGAAAAACGTTTTTGGTGATTTGAGTGTGGGTCTTGCATGTGTTTTAATGGCTGAATTCAGTTGGTATGTGTAGGAAGTTGTAGAAATAATAATAATATTATTAAATTAAATTTTCTACTTTAGTGTTCTAAGCATTTTCTTATAAATAGGGTGCTTAGGTTAGAATTGAAAATTACACCAAAAATTGATGTTTTCTCTCTCTATATTATCGAGCGTATTCTTGTGAGTATTTTGAGTATACTTTGAGTATTGCTATATCTGGTGCAAGTTCAAGTCATAGTCATCGATCCGAGCGTTTCAACTAGAAATCTTGTCTTTTCGAGGTAAGGGATATTTTTTTAAAATGATATTATTTATTCTAATATCATTATGTCAAGTATTGATCTGAACTTTTAATCAAATTTGGAACTTTTAGTGTCGAGGTTACTATTCACGTATACTGATCTTATTCACGTGATACTGAGTCTTATTCACGAATCTGACCTTTATTCATCGAAAAATAAAAATTTTCTTTTTCGTTCAAAATATCTATTACGGATACTAGCTTTGATTGTATCCATGTTTTGATCATTCTTGAATTTTACACCACTATGATTATTTTTGAGGTATTTTTGGACGTGGATAAAACAAAAGTACGAATCCTTAATCCTTAATCCTTGTCATTTTGATTCAATCGGATTCGTTTCTTTAAAAATATTTTTCATCATCCTCGGTCTTAAATGATGATATTATGGAATATCTTTGGCTGTAGTGCAAAGATGAATGATTTCGATGAATATCTTTGGCCCGTAGTACAAAAGATGAACATGTGTTTAGATGAACACTGACTAATCGATGAATATCTTTGGCACGTAGTGCAAAGATGAATGATTTGATTCGGATATATATATGATTAATGTTACAGAGGATAAAAGATGAGCGACGAACTTTAAAATTCATACATAGAAAATAGTAGTTTGCATTCTCTACTTAACTCTTCTAATGAATTATTATTTCTGCTTCGAATATTGATTTAAAACTTGTTGTCTATTGTATTCTATTAGATTTTTCCCTGTTGAAGACTAACGATAATTTTGTTGTATATTATCTTAGTCATAATATTCTTTACTGGGCTAGTTGAGCTCACCATTTTCCTTTTTGTTCCATTTTTCTTCACACGAGGCGAGAATGTAGCGAGTACGAGTCGGGGTATGGAATGATGGTTATAGAGAGAGTTGTTTAGTAGTCCTCACCATTTTTGTAAAATAATGTATCAATAAATGTGATGAGGATTTATTTGGGTATAGATATTGTCTAGAAGATAATATTTGTATTCAAACTCACAGTTTTACTATTGTATTATAAAGTTGTAGTTGTTTCTGTACCGTGTATTGACAACTCATAATGGGTGATGTATACCTATTTTGGGGGCGTCACATTTATCATTATGTTGGAATAACTTGTCTATGCGAAGTACCGCATACATGGTGAAATTCTTCTGTTATTCTATTTTTATTATTCTGTTGGAACATCCGCATATAATTGCTACGCATGACACGGTTCCGTTATTTATTATTCTCATTGGAATATCTTGTGTGTATAAGCGTTTCTGGCATGACACAGTTCCGTTATTTATTATTCTCATTGGAATAACTCGCTCATGCGGCCTATCGCACGCCCACAGCGATTTTTTTGTTATCCCATTCTTTATTATACTCAGTTGGTTAAAGTTTTGACTTTTATACTCCCTGAAATTAGTGGAATATCCTTGATATTTGCGCTTCATCCAGTATTTTTTCATAGAAATATTCTTTTGAGCATTCTTGAGTTTTACTCTACAAAGAAGTATCATGTTGACAATTTGGACGTTATTAGTTCCTGGATAAATTAATTCTTGAACTTGTTTTATTGAATTCTTATATCATTGTCATCATCCTCATGTTTATATTATGTTGAAAGTCATCTGTGACCTGTAGTGCATAGATAGACTTGGTATGATTATGACCAGGGATTATTCGGTGTAACCATGACCATAATGTTACAAATGATGTGGAAAAAGTCCTCATTGGCCCGTAGTGCATTGATGGACAGTTGTTGGCATGATCATGACCATTGATGAATACACGAATATCCTTGGTCGTAGTGCATGGATAATTTGTGGTTGTGATACTAATGAATATCCTTGGCCGTAGTACAAGGATGATGTGGATTATTTATTAAGATGAGTCTCAGCGATAAAAGTGATGAAAAACCTTTTTAATTATAAAAGATAGTAGATTTTATTCTCTACTTGACTCTTTTAATGGATTGCTTGTTCCGCTGCAGTTAAACTTGATGTTTGTTATATTTTATCAGTTTAACATTGTTGAAGGCTAATGATAATTTATTCTGCATTATCTTAGTCATAATATTTCTTTCTGGGCTAGTTGAGCTCACCCTTTCTTTCACTATTCTCTTCAGGAAATGAGAACGTAGCCAGGACTAGTCGGGAAACGGAGTGACGGTCCAGATGATAGTATTAGTAGTCCTCACTATTCTGTTAAATAGTTTGAAAATAAATGTAAAGAGGACTCTTTTGAGTGTGGATATTGTCTAGATGACAATACTCTTATTAAACTCTCGATTTACGTTTTGTAAATATTTTACACGATCATTTGTATTATTAAGTTGTATTTGAATTTTGTACCATGTATTTGGCGACTCAAGATGGGTGATGTATACCTATTTTGGGGGCGTCACATAAGGTAACTGAGATTGTGTTACACAATATTAAATAATATTTTATATTTTTTTCTTATTACATTAAGTAAAAGAAAAACCACACGACTATTCTTTGATTCCATCATGGTTTAACAAGATAAAGAAAACAAATACATGTAACACTTAGTAATTGTTCTAAATTTTTTTTATGACTATTTGGTTACCCACGAAAACTAAAATGGTTAACTTTGTATAAAGGTGGTTTGGCTACTAACTGCACCATATTCAAAATAATTTTATTTTTAAAAAGTTATTTATAAATAACCAACATGATGAAGTTCTGTCACTCACTAATACGTATTTTGTTGCCTCTAAAGGAAAAGGTCCAAAAAACTTAATATTAACAAACAAACAATGTCAAACTACTTGTAATATAATCAAAGACCAATTTGCAGTATCCAACTATATAAACACTAGTAACCAAAACACAATCAGCAGGTTTTCAAAACCAATTTAATCAATCTTTATATTGTCAAAAAGTATCTAGTAACCAAATCAGAATATATTAATAACCAAACGAAGTAGCTAATTAGTAATTAAAGTACAATATTGGACAATTATATAGTTGTTGAGTAAAGACGTGCCATCAGGCGGAGCGCCGCTAAGTAAAGAGGTGGTAGAGGGATTTTGTGACGCCCCCAAAATAGGTATACATCAACCATCTTGGGTCGCCAAATAAAAGGTACTGAATACAAATACAAACTAATTATACAACAGTCGTGTAAAATATGACAAAACATAAATAAGGATTTCCGTGACTTCATAATATATATATAATATATATATATATATAAACTTCTGTGGCTTCATGTAAGACCCCAACTTATTATAAATAAAATTTAATTTCCTCTATTTATTATTTTGAAATAGTAAGGGTTGATTTGATTAATGTGGATAGTTATGGGTAAAATACGCAAATATTTCAAATAAGCAAGTGGTTATAGAATATTAGTTTGGTCGTGGAATATTCGTCTTTGTCAGAATATTAAATGACGACGACAAAATCCATGTGTGGGCCCATAACTGGAAAGCAATTGGATGAAGAAAACGACAAATATAAGTTGTTTAAAAATAACTAGGCGTAGTTTATTACAATTATCTTTATTAAAATACTAAATTGGTTAAAACACACGAAGACACGGTATTGCACCAATTATTGATTCTTACGTAAGAAGGCACTACTCAATAATGGTTACTGATAATTCTTCGCTTCAATATTTTATTTTATTGATTTAATAATTCTTTGCGTTAATATTTTATATTCATTGTTGTTTCAATAATTGTCATTACACAAGATATTTTCATTATCGAATCAATAATTCATATTATCCTAATAATATTATTAGATAACATTATTGGCAATGTCTAGAAAGTTCTGTCAAGGATAGGTTTGGTCACCTAATCATTGCGCCCAAGAAGGAGAAATTCTTATTGAAAGCCCCTCTTTCCTCGAACCGCTGGTTGTCAATATTGTGATTCTGTAATATTATTTGTGAATAATTAATTATTGATTCATATGATGAGGAAAATATTGATTTTATGTGGATATAGATGCGAAAAATTTTTAATGTGACAATTGTTGAAAATTGAAATTTTATCTTTTTCCGATAAAATAATTCATTTAAATATATTATTATATTTTAATAATATAATAATGATGATATTTTTACGATGAATGTGGGATATATGAGTATATGTGGAGGAGGAGTATTTTTGTTACCAAAATATTTAAAGCATGTTTTATGTGTCAATGGACCCCATTTCTTGATTTGAAATTTGATTATAACTTTGTAAAATCGCTTGCTTGTGGATTTCTCGCAATTTTTTTTGGAATTTGGAAAAACTTTCTTACGTAAAGTTGTAGATAATTGAATTTTATATAAAAATTAGCTAGATTCAATTTTACGATAAAAGGGCTATTTATTATGAATTATTGAAATTCAAGTTCAAAATAATTAATTTTTGGAAGTTTAAAATATTTTAAGTAACAAAAACATTTTTTTATTTTGGTGTGTTTCACACGTGTGTGGAAGGAGCTGAATTGATTCTTGAATGCGTAGGAAGTTGTGGAAAAAAATAATAATATTATTAAATTAAATTTTCTGCTTTTTGGTGTTCTAAGCATTTTCCTATAAATAAAATTGTTAGATTAGAATTGAAAATCACACCAAATCGAAGTTTTCTCTCTCTATATTATCGAAGCGTATTCTTGTGAGTATTTTGAGTATATTTTGAGTATTTCTATACTGTGCAAGTTCAAGTCATAGCTTTATATCCTGTGTTTATCTAAAAAGTCTTGATCTTTCGTGGTAAGGGATATTTTTTTTTCAGAATGATATTATTTCTTCAATATCATTATCTTTGAAATATTGATCTAAATTTTTATCAAATTTGGAACTTTTGGTGTCTGAATTACTTATTAACGTATCTACACTATTCACGAATCTAAGACTATTCATCATCGAAAATGAAAATTTTCCTTTTCGCCTAAAATATCTATTGTGGATACTAGCTTTGATTGTATCCATAATTTCATCATTCTTGAATTTTACACCACTATGATTATTTTTGAGGTATTTTGGACATGGATAAAACAAAGTACGAATCCTTAATCCTTAATCCTTGTCATTTTGTTTCACCGAATTCGTTTCTTTAAAATATTTTTCATCATCCTCGATCTTAAATGATGATATTATTGAATATCTTTGGCACTGTGAGTGCAAAGATGAATGATTTCGATGAATATCTTTGGCCCATAGTGCAAAGATGAACAGTGTTTAGATGAACATGACTAATCGATGAATATCTTTGGCACAGTAGTGCAAAGATGAATATTTGATTTCAGATATATATTGATTGATGTTACAGGGATAAAAGATAGACGATGAACTTTTAAATTCATACATAGAAGATAGTAGTTTGCATTCTTTACTTAACTCTTCTAATGAATTATTATTTCATTGCGAATATTGATTTAAAACTTGTTGTCTATTGTATTCTATTAGATTTTTCCTGTTGAAGACTAATGATAATTTGTTGTATATTATCTTAGTCATAATATTCTTTTCTTGGTTAGTTGAGCTCACCCTTTTCTTTTTATTCCATTTTTCTTCTCGGGAGGCGAGAATATAGAAATGCAAGTCGGGGTATGGAATGAAGGTTCTAGAGAGAGTTGTTTAGTAGTCCTCACCATTTTTGTAAAATAATGTATCAATAAATGTGATGAGGATTTATTTGAGTATAGATATTGTCTAGAAGATAATATTTGTATTCAAACTCATAGTTTTACTATTGTAATAATAAATTTGTAGTTGTTTTTGTACCATGTATTGACAACTCAGAATGAGTGATGTATACCTATTTTGGTGGCGTCACACTTCATAAAAAGACACCTCAATATATTTAACAACATTTATCATCATTATTATAATTCACAATATTAATCGACCAGGTCGTTCCTAGGAAAGATGGGGATTTCCAATAAGGATTTCTCCCTATTGGCGCGCAATTAGGTGACCAAACCTCTCCTTGGCAGAACTTCTAGACATCGTTAATATTGTACATAATAATATTAACAACTTTGTTATCTCAATTATTTATTTAATAATATATCAACTGTGACGCCCCCAAAATAGGTATACAACACCCATTCTGAGTCGCCAAATACATGGTACAGAAAGTAAACTACAACTTCTATAATACAATTGTCGTGCAAAATACGACAACACATACTGTGAGTTTAAATACAAATATTGTCTTCTAGACAATATCAACACTCAAATAAGTCTTCATTACAATTATTCGTATACACTATTTTACGAAATAATGAGGATCTGCTAAAACATCTTTCTAGAACCATCACTCCATACCCCGACTCGATCCTCGCCATGCTCTCACCTCCCGAGAAGAAAAATGGAACAAAAAGGAAAAGGGTGAGCTCAACTAGCCCAGTAAAGAATATTATGACTAAGATAATATACAACAAATTATCATTAGTCTTCAACAGGAAAAAATATGATAGAATATAATAGACAACAAGTTTTAGATCAACAAATGCAGCGAAAACAACAATCCATTAGAAAAGTCACGTAGAGAATGAATTCGACTATCTTCTATGATTTAAAAGTCCATCATGAATATTTTATCCCTATAACATCAATCAATATACATCTTTAATCAAATATTCATCTTTGCACTACAGGCCAAAGATATTCATTTATATCACCAGTCGGTCATGTTCATCTCAACATTTGTTCATCTTTGCACTACGGGCCAAATATATTCATCAGTTAATCATTCATCTTTGAACTACAAACCAAAGATATTCAATAATATCATCATTTAAGACTGAGGATGATGAAAAATATTTTAAAGAAAACGAATCCAGCGAGACAGAAGGACAAATATTACGGATTCGTATAACAGTTTATCCAAGATCAATAATACTTCATAATAACCAATTGTGAAGCAAAATTCAAAAAATAAAGTTCAAAACATGGATACAATCAAAGATAGTAACCATAATAGACATTTTGGACAAAAAAGAAAATTTTTATTTTCGGTGAATAGTGTCGTATTCGTAAATAGTACCGTATACGTGAATAGTAACCCCGACACAAAAAGCTCTAAATTTGATTAAAAAGTTCAAATCAATATTTCGGCATAATGATATTGAAGAAAATAATATCATTTAAGAAGAAAATAACATCCCTTACCTCAAAATAACTATGATTGATCTAATATCGGATAGAAAAGTTCAAGGAAACTTGTACTTAGAACAACAACTCTCAAAGTATCCAAATACTCACAAAAATACGTTCTACGACAACATAGAGAGAAAGAAAACTTGTTTCGTGTGATTTTCAATTCTAACCTAAGCGTCTATTTATAGGAAAATGCTAGAACGCCATAGGAGACTAAAATAATAAAATAATATTATTTCTCATTCTTTCTTCTACGATACATCAATTGACCAAGCTAGCCACCAATTCTAAAAATTTCAGCAGAAATTTCATGCATTCAACACCAACCAAAAAGTGGGTCCCACCCATAATTTAATAAAAATCATTTTATTTTCCGAAACTTCAACAATTCATAGAAAATAGCCCGTTTATCAGAAAAATACGAATTTTATGTCCATTCCACACGAAATCGAATTCTCTACAACTTAGTATCTTTGAGTTTTTCCAAATTCCAAATAAAAAATATCCGAAATCCACAAACGAGTGATTTTTAATACATCTATCTCATAAAATAATCGATAAAATACCTCAAAGATTAATTCCTTCATTAATAACCACATAAAATAAATAAATCCATCATTTATATCCACATCAAATAAATATTTTCTTATCATATAAATCAATAATTAATTATTCACAAATAATATTACAGAATCACAATTATGACAACCAAGCAGTTCCCATGAAAGAGGGGGCTTTCCAATAAGGATTTCTCCTTACAGGCGCGCAATTAGGTGGCCAAACCTCTCCTTGACAGAACTTTCTAGACATTGTCAATAATGCTATCTAATAATATTATTCAAATAATATGAATTATTGACCTGATAATGGAAAATACTGTGCAGTGACATTTATTGAAACAACAATAACATAAACTATCAACGCAGCAATTATTGAATCAATAAAATAAAATATTGAACAATAACTATTGTAACAATTATTGAGTAGTGTCTTCTTACGTAAGAATTAATAATTCCAAAAATATCGCAATACCGTCTGGCATCATTGTGCAACCACGCCAGACATTACGTATTTTAACCACCGTATTCCAACGATTATTAATTCAGTAACAATTACGTCGTTATTTATAAAACTCAAAATTTGTCATTTTCTTCATCCGACAGTTATTCTGTTATGGGGCCCACAATTGACTGCGCCATTGTACGGATATTCCCGATAAAAAGAATATTCCACGACCAAACGAATATTCCCCGACAGAATGAATATTTTATAACCACTTGCTTATTTTGCAAAATTTGCACATTTCACCCATAACCAAAGCATTATATCAAATTAACACCTTATTAATTTAGAATAATGAATAGAGAAAAAATTTAATTTTATTTATAATAAGTTGGGGTCTTATAACCTCCTCTCCTTATAAAATTTCGTCCTCAAAATTGACGTACGTACCTGGTGTTTCGAACAGGTGAGGGTACCTCGTTTTTATTTTCGATTCCAACTACCAGGTCATTTCTTCAATAGCATGGTTCCTCCATAAAACCTTAACTTGTGGTATAACCTTGGTGCGTAAAACATGCTTTTTCTGTCCAAGATCTTAACAGGTACCTCCTCGTACGTTAAATCTTCGGCTGTCTCGTCTGGTTCTAACGCAATAATGTGGTTCGAGTTTTTCACATATTTGCGAAGCATAGATATATGAAAAACATTATGAACACGAGACATGCTTGGAGGTAATGCGAGTCTATAGGCCACATTTCCTATTCGGTCAAGAATCTCAAATGGACCAACAAATCTTGGATTGAGCTTTCCTCTCTTTCCAAATCTTATAACTCCCTTCCATGGAGCAACACGTAACAATATATGATCCCCAATATTAAATTCTACGTCCTTTCGATGAAGATCAGCATAACTCTTTTTTCGATCCTGTGAGGTTTGAATACGTTGTCGAATCATTTGGATCTTTTCTGTAGTCATGCGTACTAAATCTGATCCCAACAACGTTGCTTCACCCACCTCGTCCGAGCATACTAGGGAACGACACTTTCGTCCATACAATGCCTCAAATGGAGCCATGTCTATACTTGCTTGATAACTGTTGTTGTAGGCGAATTCCACCAGTGGCAAGTACTTATCCCAACTTCCTTTGAAATCTAAGAAACAGAGTCTTAATAGATCTTCAAGGGTTTGAAAAGTCCTTTTGATTGCTTCGTCCGCTTGAGGATGGTATCTCAATTGAATCAGAAATCCGCGCCCATAGCTTTCAAGTAAGCTAACCCAAAATCGTGAAGTGAATTTTGGGTCACGATCCAAAAACTATGGATACTGGCATGCCATGCAATCTCACAATCTCGTTCACGTACATACGAGCAAGATGTTCAAGGGAATAAGTTTCACGTATAGGCAAGAAATGAGCAAACTTGGTTAATCTATCAACAATAACCCAAATCGCATCTATACCTTGAGAAACCTTGGGAAGACCCGTAACGAAATCTATAGTAATGTGTTCCCACTTCCATTCCGGAATCTCAAGTGGTTGCAATGGACCTTTTGGTACTTGATGCTACACCTTTATACGTTGACAAGTTAAACACCTCGAGATAAACTCCACGATCTCTTTCTTCATATTGTTCCACCAAAATATATGTCGAATATCATGATACATTTTGGTACTCCTAGGATGGATTGCAAACGGGGTGTTGTGTGCCTCCATCATGATTCTATGCTTCAAGTCAGAATCGTTAGAAACACAAAGTATAGAGTTGAATCGAAGTATTCCTTCTTCATCGATTCTTGCTTCTAGAATAGCATCTTCTTGCACTTTCTTCTTCATACGCATCAGCCCAGGTCCGTAGCTTGAGCAGTTTTAACTTTATCGATTAAAGTCAGTTCTACTCGTATATTCGCCATTATCACGTGGGTCCCTGGAATCTTTAATTCTATCTCCATCCTTTGCAAGTCATACAAAATGGGCCTTTATGTTGACAATATCGCACTCGTACTCGCATATGATCTTCTACTCAATGCGTCAGCTACTATGTTCGCTTTTCCAGGATGGTATTGAATAGTGTGATCGTAATCTTTCAACAGCTCAAGCCAACGTCGTTGCCGCATGTTAAGTTCTTTTTGGGTGAAGAAATATTTGAGGCTTTTATGATCCGTATAGATCTCCACTTTCTCCCCATACAAGTAGTGTCTCCATATCTTCAACGCGAAAATGACTGCTGCCAACTCTAGATTATGAGTAGGATAATTCCTCTCATATTCTTTGAGTTATCGCGAGGCATATCTTTATGACTTTCCTGTACGTGTTGCATGAGAACACATCCTAACCTTTTGCACCAAGCATCGCCAGAGATGGTATTGCCGAACAGTGTCTTAAAATGAGTCTCCTCTCGAGCTCTTGAAAACTCTTCTCGCATTCATCGCCCATATACTTAATTTTGTATCTTCCGAGTCAATCTGAAGAATCTGAGTAATGATTCGAAAAATCCTTCCACGAATCTCCGATAATAACCAAATAAGCCTTAAAGTCACGTCTTTTTCAAAATTTCTAAATATTACCCACAACTATAATATTATATCAAATTTACTCCATAATATTCAAAAATGATATTTATTAAAAATTCATCTTTATTCATAAAAGTTGGGGTCTTACAGATTTCTTGAGAAGTTTCTGGCGGTGAAGATTTTGCAGGGATATGGATTGACGGAATCGACCGAGATAGGGGCGGTGACGATTTCGTTGGAGGAAAGTAGAAGATACGGATCGGCGAGGTTGTTGGCGCCAAGCATGGAGGTGAAGATTATTGATCCAAAGAGCGGAGAGGCATTGTCGGTTAATCGGAATGAGGAGTTTTGGTTTAGAGGTCTCACTGATTTGCCACATCAGTGAAAATAAAATATTTTACTTTGTAAATAAAAAATTAAAAATGTATTAATTTTGTAAATACTTTCTGGATGCACTTTTATTGTATTTTTTTCTAAAAATGTACTAGAAAATGTAAATAACCCTATTTAATATGAGTTATGTGGTTTGAATTTAAATGGTTATGGGTCAAATCCAAGTTGACCTATTTTTCAAATCATAGTTTCACTAAAATCTTAATTTTTGTTATACTAATAGTGTCTTATTTAAATTTTTTAGACCTATGTTTGAAACTAAAAAAATTAATTGATGTGACTAATTTAAGTATTAAAAACATTAATTTTGTAATTATAAGCTCTTTTGAAAAAAATTACATTAATAATTATTATGTTAATTAAAATTAATGAAATTATTGAGAATTTTATTACAATAATCAGTAATTATTATTTTTTTGGAGTGTATATATAATCAATAAATATTATTTTTTTGGAGGGAGCGGGAGGGGCGGTAGTGTATACATACTCAATAAATAATATTTTTTTAGAGGGGTGAGGGTGAGGGTGGGCGTATTCATAATCAATAAATAATATTTTTTTGGGTGGTGGGTGTGGGTGGGAGTGAGTATACATAATCAATAAATATTGTATACATAATTAATAAATATTGTATAGATAATTAATAAATATTATTTGGGGGGTGAGGTGTTCAAAACCAAACTAATCCATCACTTAAAAATTAGTTAATCAACCTAATAGATTCAAGTGATTTTTGTTAACTATATATGATTTTCAACTTAAATTATGAGGTCTAACAGTAAGCCATATTTCTCTATATTTAAGTGGGAAACGTAAAAAATTCCAAATATCAAATCATGACCCCTAATTAAAGTGAATAGGGTGTAGGTCCACATGACATGACCAGAGCATGCCACGTGACAGGTCACATACGTAACTAACAATCACACGTTAATATTATCCTTATTCAAGTAATTATTCATTAGCTGGACAATTCTATTTTGTTAATCACTAAGTTAGACCCCCATGTCATGTTTGTTTGTAATGATTATAATCTCAATATTATTAATTATAGAATTAAATAGTCATAGTCATGTGTTTATTTTTTATGAGATTATTCATGGGATAACTTAAAGTAATCTCATGTTATATTTGGGTTAAATACATTTTTCTCCACTCTACTAGGGATTGGTTTACAAATGCATCATCGATCTAATTTTTTTTACGATCAACTCATTGAACTATATATTATTTACAAAACGTGATTTTGCCGTCTATATTTGTTAACCATTTAACAGAAAAATGACGTGGCAATACTTACACGAGAGAGAAAATTAGTTGTATAACTAATTAAATTAAATTATACTCAATTCTATAACAAATAGTTAAACAAAATATAAATCAAATTAATATACATAACAAATAATTAAATTAATTAATTAATTAATAATAAAATAATTTAATGAATAATTTTTACAAATGTATTTATATAAATTAATTAATTTATATTTTTTTTAAAAAAATAAATATTTTAATTTCACTTTAAAAATATCACCATCCATCTCTCTAAACAAAGAACCAACAAAGGCCAGATAATCAGCTCTTACTCATCGTCGCTATCAACCATCCCCCCAACTCCAACTCTCAAAATCCACGCTAAAAAATGGTGAGATTGTTGGCTTCTCTTGGTACGACTTCATCGTCATCGACTTGGAACACGACCAAGGTGGCATCTTTGACGCTCTCCTTTGTTTGGATATCGATATTCTTCAAGTCAACCAAAACTGAATCTATTCTGGAGATTGGTTTTCTCCATTTCTACAACCTTCAAACTATTGCTAAAAATTTTCTCCATCTCAGATTTATA